>VZTB01014398.1:16218-167288 GCA_013397245.1 Thryothorus ludovicianus | reverse complement strand
GAATGGGAAAAAACAGCTTTAAACGCTCTTTGCAATTTTGCTTGAAAACAGGACGATAAGGCAATTCTGACCTGGCCTTTTGTGCTGTATAAAACAGTGACAGCACATGGTTTTTATTTTATTGAAGTCAGTGGCTGTAAGGAAGGATAGATATTTTCATATCTGGTAATCAACAACCCTCTTGCTCAGTTGGACACACAGTTTTTCGGGCTGGGGGTGAAACTGGAGGGGGGAAAATTCCTCCTAACTCCTAGACCTAATCAGAAACCCAAGTCTGATATTAAAAAAAAACATGGTACCTTTGGCATATATTAGTATCTTATAATCCTTTTGTTTGGCGTTCCTTGCAGATTTGTTCAGCATTCCTTGTCTGTTTTATTATGGGAATCTCTAATGTATTTATGTTTTGTTAAAAAAAAATTGTTCAAAGTCTACCCCGTCCCAAATTTGATCAGTGCTTTTCATCTAGGAGATGTTATTATTCTTTTGTCTAGACACATCTGTGTCATTCTTTTGACTTAAAACCTTATTGAATTGTACTTAAGGACTTGACAGCACTTATATCTATGAAACTTGCACAGGCTAAGTTTCTGTACAGAGTATCATCAATCAGTTCTTCTTTGAGTTACACAAATACAACGATTTAAAATAAAAGAAGTTAAACAAATTAAACCAGAGAAGAAACCAGGAGGACCGCAATGTACAGTACCTGGGTTTGCCCTGTGCTTCAGCAGCACTGTTGCTTTTAAAACATCTGTGTATGAATGACAGCATTAAGAGTTTCCAGTTTTAGCGGCAGTCCTTATCTAAAGATAAGGTTTAAACAAGACTGAGATTTTGAACAGGATACAAATGTTAAGCCCAAGATGTTATCCTGGCTAATCTCAAACTGAGGGTTTGGGAGAACAGGGTGAGGGGAGCAGTATTAGATTAGCAAAATATTAACGACGTTTAATGCAATGCACATTCCATTTTCCAGCTGAATTTCTGTCTTACCCTTTGTTCATCTTGCCTTTTCTTACAGCTTTATAGATTTTATTTTTGTTCATGAATTATCTGTCAATTTGTTTCCAAAACCACCATTGCTGAATATCTGCTGCACTCTTTCCTAGGAGTTTGGCCTGAAGGATCAGATGGGACAGACATAAATGCCCTTGTCAGATCTCATAACCGAAAAGTGATAGCAGTGGCTGATGATTTTTGTAAAGTCCATCTCTTTCAGTATCCCTGTTCCAAGCCAAAGGTAAGTCTAGACCAGACTAGTCCATGTGCTTGTTTACATTGCCTGAAATGCAACCTTTCCTTGCTTCCAGTATGGTTGTTTTGGAGGCAAATACTTCTTTTATATCCAAGAACTCCTGTCAATTTTACATATAAAATAGAAAGTGTAGAAGAATATAAATACAGAACAATATGCCTAAAAGAAAGTGTCATTAGTTATCCTTAAATTCTGGAGATGAGGCTTAATGCTTTGTGTTTGCTGGGCTTAGTGTTAGGTCCATTGCTTTTTTTATAAAGATCTAAGTCTGTTCCAAGTTGCAAAGAGAAGGAAGTATTGTGGTGGGAAATCTAATGTAAATATAATGCTTTACTCTCTTGTGAACTGAGGGCTCTCTTGGAGGGCTAAGCAAAAATATGAGCAGTTTTAAATTTCTGTATCATGTACTCTTCTGGTCAACCTGTGATTTATCTTTCTGCTTGTTTCCAATAGGCCCCAAGTCACAAATACAGTGCTCACAGTAGTCATGTGACAAACGTCAGCTTCACTCATAGCGACGGCCACTTGATTTCAACTGGAGGGAAAGACACGAGTATTATTCAGTGGAAACTTGTGGAGAAGGTAACTCTGCCACCAAATGACATTGTCCTGGATATCGGTGCCACCAAAGTGCCCATCCCTGCCAGTGAAAACGCTGTGCAGTCTCCTGCACCTCTCCCACAGCCTTTTAACGAAATGAACCAGAACGAAAGCGTAACTGGCAGCTCTCCAGCTTCCCTGGAGAGCAACTTGGAGCCGTCTGCGGAGCACAGCGAGGAGCAGAGCGAGGAGCAGAGCGAGGGCAGCAGCCTGGATCCCGCCGAGCCCAGCTACGAGGAGCCCTCCAACGAGCTGAGCGAGGAGCACAGCGAGTCCACGGTCACGGAGGAGCAGCAGGATAACTCACCAGAGTCTTAATGCTCCCTGCTCAGGTGGTTGTTGTTTTCCCGTGGTGTGCGTGCTTTCATTACAAGGGTGAGGGTTCAAATAGGGAAGAGTAGCTGAGATTCATGACCACTCCAGATTTTGAGTTTCAGTGAGATTTTTAGTCTGAGCTTCAGTTCAATGTGTGGAACCATCCCAAGGGCCTGGCTTGATGGTCTGTAGCAAGATCTGGTCGCAGTTAGTAGTGGACATTACCGTAGATCCATTTCAGTTCTGAAATTGCTCTCAGGAAGTGGCATGAAATACATACTGGAAAAAAGGTTAGCTCTGAGAATTAGCTGAAGCAGACCACCTTAACTATGTGAAAGTGCTTTCTAGAAGAACTGAGCTGATGGGGAAGCGCTGAGCTGTTCCAGCTGGGAAGCACTGTGCTGCTTTTTCCAGGTGCAAAGACAAACAGAATGAAAAAACCAACCAAAAAGCTCTTTGTAGGGCTGTTTTCCTTTGTTTTTTCTTGAGAAAAATAGAGGAAAAATAATGTAACAATGCCACATGTATGGCGATGCCTTCTTGATCTAACACATATGCAATTTTCTAACACTACTAATTCCTCCTGGAGTCTGGATGTGTTCAAAGTTGGTCTGCCCTGGGTGCTGCTAGTTCTAAGGCAAATCCTGTTGAGGAACGGTGTCAGCTGTTCCATTTTCACAGACCCTTGACTAGCAGACTAACCAAATACTGGCGTGTTTCACTTTTCATGACCTGAAAGTTGACTTAAACTATAGGACATAATTGTCTCTTTAAAGAATTACTTGCCTAGAGAGTCAGAAACTTGAGAGAATCTTCTACAGTGACTTTGATGTGAACAGCAGAGGAAGCAAGACAAGAACACAGAAGTCAGATGGGCTCCAGAGTTAAACTTTAAGCCTTCAAGCAGAACTCGCTCCATCCCTAGTAGGAAAAATATAAATGTGGTTAACTTAAATTATTAAATTGGTGCTTAGAATTAGTAAGTTGATAATTTTTTCTTCTGAATTTTTAGAGGTAATTCTTAAAATTCATTAAACTGCAATCTCTACTTTCTGTTTTTTTCCCCCTGGCTCCTTTAGCAGTTGTGATATAAGCATACAGTAATTTAGATGATGATGTGATATTTTTTTTGTTTGTTTTCCCTAGACTTGCTGATCTGTTGTTTTTGTGACTTTATTTCCACCCCACCCCTCCCCAGGTTGCTCTAAGCCATGCAGCTCTCATGTGGCTATACCTGGCCAGTTACGGGATATCTTGGCATTTGGAAAGTACAATTTTTTTACAAAGTTTGTCAGATAGCTACATTTTTTTCTTAAGTGCATACATTTCCTACTTTAAAAAAGATATAGATTTACTGGCAGATATCCATTTCCTATGTACTTGTTTATATTTTGATTACATAGAATTTTCTTTTTTAACTTGCTGCATTGTGCTGGTATTTTAGTTCTTAGTTAGAATATCATGTTTAGAAACTTTGGATGAGTTCATAAGTCTTAATTGTGCAAACGTTTACGTGATTGTGCCATTCCAAAGTGCATCAAAACTGTCATTCCCTTACTAGTATCTTCTCAGGAGAAATGCTACAGATCAGGTATTTAGTCATCATTTGGAAGGATAAAAACAAATGGACTCCCAAAGGACATTTAGAACATTTATATATAAAATATATAAATATATATATACACACATATATATATATAGAAAAAAAAATATCCTCTTGTTTACAACAGTTCCAGAGAACCTCAAAGTAGTTCCCTTCAGATGGAGGGAGATATGGATTCCAAGCAACCCATCTGTTTAAACTGTGCTCTGTACATAGAGTTTTACTGGAGAGCTCTAGTATGCCTGACTTGCAAATTTGCCAAATAGCAGCAGTGGAAGATAAAGTTCATCAGCTCATCAAAGTTCTTGGTTACTAATGAGGAATATGCTGTAGGTTTAAAAAATAATCTTAGTAAAGGAGAAAGGATAGTAGAGCTAATGAGGCACAGAGAGCTCTCTGTCTTTTTTTATGAACTCCACATAAGCAACACATTTCTCTTTGGAACATCTGTCACCTGGGGTTGCCATGTAAGTGAGAGTTAGAGTTGTGATATTCTTGTGTAGCTCAGAAGACTCTACTATTATGCAAAAAGCCTTACAGCTTTCAATTGCTGGCAACTACTGTTTAACAAATAATTAAATCTGTGATAATGGATGGAAATGGGATTATGTAACTCTAGATGTTTTAGAAAAATAATTGTGAATGAATTATGATTAAGAGTGTTTCATGTGAAGATGTTTGAGCCATTTCTATCTATCATGCATTCCTGTCTTGAGGCAGAAAACTTTGAAGATTAAAAAAAATAAAATAATCAAAATAAAATATTGCAGTGTCTTTCTCCATATCTGTTCTGGTTCCTTCTGTACATCAATTGGATGCTGTCATCACCTTTGCAATGTCTGGGTCTGTGATTTTGAAAGAACTTCCTCAATGTGTGCTTTTTTGATAACTTCCCAGGCTGCCTAAAAATAAGTCAACTCAGCATTGTGAATACTATTGTCAGATCTAGATATTGCTCTAGTTTATGTCTCAAAAGTTCTATGACATTTCTGTTTTTCATGAACAGCTGGCATTATCCTTCTGTAGCTAATTGATGAGTGGCAGTGTTACAAACAGGTTTTTGTCCTTCTGCACAGCCTTCCAAGGTTCTGCCCAGAACCTTTCTTCTGGAAGTCATGAGAGAAGTACAAGCTTATTTTGGCTATAATATATTTAATACCATAATGTTTCCCCATTCCTCATAATCTGTGTCCAGCTGCAGGTGCAGAAGATCCCAATATGCTGAATATATTCCTTGTGAGAGATTCCATCTTTTCACAAAGGCCTTGAATCATTCGCGTTTCTTGCATCTGGTTTCTGTTGTTCACAAAAGGGGAGGGTGAGGTACAGAAGGAAGAAACCTGCAAGACAGACAAATACCTCATGTTTATCCTCACTTAAAGGAAAAGCAAACAACAACCATCATTTCCAGCCTGAGTTGGACTGGAAACCTTGACTCTTCTTTTCCACCAAATTGTCGGAAGAATGTTCTACGTTCTGCAATGACCAGATGTCCCAGGGTCATGCTGTGCTGTTCCCAGCACGCCTGCAGCTGTGCAGTGCTGTGCTGTTCTGCACTCTGCTCCCTTTCTCTCCAGCTCGAGGCTTTTGCTGCCTCTTCTCCTGGGATTCTCAGTAAGGCAGGAGTCTTCCTGAAGAGTAGGTAAGCTGGTCCTCAAGTCCTCATTGGTGATGCAGGTGGGTCAAGGCTTCCAAGTGCCCGCTCATCACCTGGGACAGCAGCTGCTGTCAGTTCAGGAAGCTGCAGTGATGGTATTTGTCCTGTGGAGGTGAAGTCCAGGGTGGAAGCACCACTGAAGACGTAAAACTATAACTGCATCCCCTTTTACACGATGGAAAACTTAAAGTCCATATCAAAATGTTTGTGTAGTTTCATTGTAAAACACTGGAAGGTTATGGAGATGTGCTTATGGATTCTTGCAATTGTGCTTCCATATGGGTGGATCAGATAAAGTGATAGTGGGTTTTGTGAATATGAACATATAGCCACATGGGGATTTTTCCCATGGAAGTTTCAGGATAGGTGAGTGTAGGGAAGGATGGAACAGGGAAGCCCTGTAAATGTGATTGCCTCACGGAAGATTTTAAAAATGTGGAAACTGTGAATGGAATTGAAATGAAGGCTGCCTTCGACATACCAAAACCCTAGTTGATGAATACTTGAAAAGCTGGTATGTCCGGGATGAGTAATCCCCTAGTTTAGATATGCAAGACCCTCTGGTTGGTGATAGGTATGTTAATGTAAGGATTCTTATTGGCTGTACGCAAATACCGTAGAATTTGTATGTTACAGGAGATTGGTTAGTGGAATTTAGAATATTCAACATAGAAAAGGATTTATTGCATTGTAACCAGAACTTAACTCTCTTACTTTCTGCTCTTCTCTTCTGCTCTCTTGCTTTTTACTCTCTTACTCTTTTTGCTCTTACCTCTCTTGCTCTTACCCCTCTCTTTTCTTACTTTTCTTCTTACTCCTTTTTACCTCTCTTGCTCCTGATCTTATCTGCTCCCATCTCCTGCCCTTTGTCCTCCCTCACCTGGGCCTTTTGTCCCTCAGCCTTTTGTCCTCTCCCACCTGGGCCAGCTCTGAGCTGCTGCAAGCAGCTCTAAGCTGGGTCCTAGCTTACCCCCTACCTTTTGTAATAAAACTTAAGTTTTAGGATTCAGCTTATAGAGATCTCTTGTCTCCGTCCGCCGTCCTATTTTCACCCAGACAGCAACGATCTTACAGGTGAGGAACGGGCTGAGGATGTGGATGGGTAGTGATGAAAAATTATATTCTTTGGTTTGATCTTGCTGGAATTCTCGTAGATCTATTATATAAATAACAGTATTAGGTTTTGCATATGATGGCATGTCAAGGTCTAGTTTCTTACTTTTTTTAATCATCTCTAGAAACCAATGATTCTGATTTTGTCCATGAAAATGAACAGAAATTGTAATGTAATATATTGATTAGTCTGTGCTGAACAATATGCTGTATTTTCTACTTTGTGCTTCACCACGTGTCACACCCCCCCTTATGTTTCCTTCAGTTCAGTGCAGTATTTCAGTTGAATCAGGATGAAGTAAGTAAAATGTCCTTGTGAAATTTAGGCTTAGCTAAACCAACCAGCCAAAAACTTCTGATTTCCACAGCCTCATGTTAATAAAATGGGGGCTCCTGGCAGTGGAAGGGTTACTATTACATGAGGTGGATTTTACTTGAGTGATATTTGTGCTGCATGTTTGCTTTCCTCCTGAGCAAGTCCAAGCCCGTTGCCTAATCTTTATTTCTGACAGATGTTTTATGTACTAATACTTTAATCAACTGAGAATGAAAAGCTGCTTACAGTAGGATTGTACCCTTTAGAACCCTGGCCAATGTACACATTTTAATGTATTTAACGTGCACGGGGTGCCTTTGTGTGCACATACATGTATGCATGCATCAAATGGATATGGCTGCTCTAGGCCTTTTTTTTTTTTGTGGTTTGAAAGAGAGATGTGGATGACTTCACAGTTAATTAAGAAGGTTTAGGAGCATGGGATAAAAAGGCTTCCCAACAGAATGGTAAGGCAAGAGGATTGGGAGAGGAGGGGCAGCAGTGGAACTGGTTTTACCAGAGCTGTTTCCTATGCTGATTCCCCACCACACACCCCAAATTTCCCTGTTCTAATTCTCTTCTGTGTGCAGAAGCCTATGAAAACTTTCACTTCTGTTGGATGTACTGGTTGGTTAAAGGGTGAAAGGAAGTTTATGGAGATTTTGGCTGGGTTTTACTTTTAACAAATGATTCCAGAAAACAGCTTTCTTCCAAAAAGTTCTTCTAAGGAACCAAAATCTACAAACAGCCTACATCTTTAAGGGATATGTATGTCCTTGTGATTTTTACAGGCCAGTATCCTTTTCAGAAGGGGATCTCTGCACACTTCACAGCTATCACCAGCTGATCTCCAGCAGGGCTATGCCTTGTCAACAGCCTCTACTGTGTAGCTCTGTGTGGGTCACATCATTTTTGCCCTCAAGTAACCACCATTTGTTGGTTCCTCATAAAAAACCCAACTTTTTTTAAGTTCTTAGAGGCTGTCCAAATCATAATCAGTTACCTTGTGCCAGCTTTATTTTTTGATAAGTGCCTTTAGGCTACTATTTCTAGACCATGCTTTGGTCTGGTGAGCCAAGTGCTCCAGAGAGTTCTGGTCTGCTCTGTTCCCCTCTGTGGATGTTCCAGCAGTGCCATGTTTTGTTGTGCATTGCCTGTGCTGCCAGTTGGCCTTGCTCTGAATCCTCTGTCACACAACACAAGGCTCCTCACCCTGCCTACATCACTGCCCTTCCAGGCTGCAAGCAAGAGGTGACATCTGCTTTTAGTGCTGCTTTAGAGTTCTCTCAGCTTCCTTTAAATGCACTCTTGTCAATCCCTTTAGCATCTCTGTGTGTGTGTCTCCTTTTTTTTCCCCCTCCACAGCTCTATCAGTGATCAATCCTTGCACTGGCAATATTTTTTTTTCCTTTTTGAGTCTATTCACACCCTGCTATGCACCTATATCTGCATACAGGGAAATCACAGGAGAGGAAAGTCATAAGCTCTGTGCATCAGACAATGCATACAGCTTCAAATGCTATCTAGGACATAAGTATAAAAATCTCTGGAATTTTGTACTCTGACAATGAGTTGTCTATGGTATTGGGAGGACACTGACAATGGAACTGTGAACTTTTAAAACCATGTATTTCTGATAAAAGGAACTTGGAACAAACCTACTGTTACTGCTGTATCAGGGAGGCCTGGGGTTCACCTCATAGCTCAGGGAAACAAGCCAAAGAAACCCAGAAACAAAATTATAACCACAGCTTTTGGCTTTAGCCAAAAAGCAGGCAAAAAGTTTTCCTTCTGACAGCAAAAGCAGAGAGAGCAAACAGAGCTATGAAGTGTGTGCACAGAGCAGCCCCCTGTATGCCAAAGATGCTCTCGCTACATTTCCTCTGAAGAAGAACCAGACAACAGAGAATTGAGAGCAGAGGGAGAGTCAACATCTTGTCCAGACACAGGTGTCCTCCATTGCTAATGCTAAACAGAGATTTTCATGACTGTCTAATGTGAAATGGCTGTTGTGCAGACAGGGCTTCTGAAAGGATCCCATTTGCCCCGAGTTTGGCAAAGGGAAAATGGAATGTCAATTGAGCGTGTAAAGCTGGGTTTCTTATGTCAAAAGTTTCAGTGCCTTTTTAGATTGATTCACAAATCAGGAGATCTGCAGTTCCATGGGTTTTCTGCCAGCTGGGAGGGAAACAGATGTGAAGCATTTTAAACTTTCAAAAAAGCATGCCTATGAGGGATTTTTCAGGACAGATGTCCATTCCACCCTTTGCCAAGACCATATGGATCTGCTTACATTATATTTTGTGGGAGTGTTCATAGAATTTCTGCTTATGGTGGGGAGTATATTTTATTAGACTCAATAATTCTCTAGGGAAAAAGACAAAAACAAAAACACACAAGCTGCTTGAATAACTATCTTCCAAATTGCTCTCTCAGTGGTCTTCCTAGGGTTGTACCTCTGAAACATCGTTCTCCGAGTGGACCTCTTGCTCTGATAGTTTTTTTGTTCCATTATACATAACATTTCAGAATATTTTCTCTCTTAGGAATAGGACAACCTTCCAGGTTATCTCCAGCAGTTAAATCATTTTCTCTAACAGCAAAGAGGGGAGCGGCTTCAGCTTGCCTAGGACTTGTGTCTTCGGAAACTTGACTAAGGCTTCAGCTGTCCAGGTGATGTTTCTCTGTGCTGATGCTACACTTGGAGGCTCCTAGGGCTGTGTCCATGGGCTGCTGTGTATCCTTATGGAAGCTCCAAGGGCTGGCTGTATCCTCAGCTGGTGAATATCCCTTCAGCAATGGCAGGAGGTGGCTGTGCAGACTCTTCCACCCATCACTTCACGGAATGCTGACACGGTCACGGTGTTTTGGTGAGCCTTGCCAAATGGTACATCATCATTGCCAACCCAGGTGATGTTCCTGCAGCAGTTTCACTTCCTTGGATGGCTTTCTCCTGGAGTATTTGCAGTTTAGCCACAGCTTACAGGCTATTGCAATCCATAAATTTCTCAGAAAGGAAAGGGAGAGGATTTGGTATGCAGCCTTCTCATTTACTGCTTTGGTTTTTTCTTTTTTCCTTCATTCTTCCACAGATTTAAAACTGTTTGACTGGAAATGAGTGAAGGAACACATTGACACAAAGACTGACGCAGGTTTGACTGGAAAATTTATTCTTAAGTTCCCCCCATCACTTTGGAGCCTGACCAACATCAGAGATTTTAATGTCACAGATAGCGTGATAGAAATTCTGGCTTAGCTGTGCTGTAAGAAAAGACCAAGGGGAACTATGGCCTGTGTCCCATTTTTGGGTCCTGAATTATTGCCAATTATAATATCTCCCGCTGCAAGCACTGTCTCCCCAGAATCACCCTGTGGGAACTGATCATAACTCTGCAGCAAAGAGCAGAAAGAGGATTTGTGCACAGGGGGAAGGGCTGCAGATGGGGAGAGCTGCCATAAATGGTTTAGCTGACAGTCCAGCTTTTTGCTGAATTCAAAACTTGTCTCACTGGAAATCATGGGAATCAGCTTATGAGTTTCAGGCTGGATGCATCTGCGTGGAGTTGTGTATGCTGAGAGCTTGGCCTGGGGCTGCTGTGCTCTGTGCACATGGTCTTGCTGCACATATGATGTGCCATGTTGCTGTAAAAAATGTAAAATTGAATGGAATGTGTGTGGAACAGAGGGAATGGGTGTCATGTGTGCAAAGGAATAAGCAAGGTTTTGATCAGCCCAGCATGTGACCCTTTTGTCACTCTCATCCTGATTTGTTTGTTTTGCCTTCTTCCTTCACGTTTTCAAAGGCCCTTCATGAGGTTTGTTCCTGGTGGTTCTCAAGGAGGTTCAGTTCAGAATGATTCTCAGGGCAGAGGCCCCATTTATACAGCAGTAAAAGCCACCATTGCTTTGTCCTGTGATCCAGAACCAGTCCAGCTACAGGTGATGGTTTGATAAGCATTGCAGGAGCAAGGCTCCACAGTTACTGGATATGGTTGTGAGAAAAACACATCAAAATAATGGTGCCAACTAACAGCCCAGTGTGGTACAGTCACACCATTTCTGCTGTAGGTATTCAGGTGTGATGATTAGACTTTTAGCTGAGTAATGTTGATGCTTGTTTCTCTTTGATTCACATGCACTAGCCACTGCCCATGTATATATGTACATATATATAATATAATGTAATTACAGTTCTTGCCCCCTGACCTGTAGTGCTGCACGGGAAGTTGCAGCTTTTTGTTGACATTCATTTGGAAAAAGAGCTTCCCCTTCTTATCATGAATATGGAAATTTCACACCAGGCCAATTCTAATCTAGCATTAAAAAGTAGTCACCTAAGTTTGAAGTGGAAAGTGACTCTGAGAGTTGATTAGGGGATGGAAATAGGAGAGGGGATTGCACCACTGGTTTTCTTAATCATAACAGACTGATACTGGCATGGGGAGTTGGGTTGGTTCAACAGTGAATATGTTCTAGGGAATATTTTATGTTTCTTGAGTAATTTGAAAACTGAAAGGACAGAGAAAGCTGTAAAAGAGGAAGGATTTGCATGGATGGGCCATCCTACTTCTCTTGGTAAAGGAGTGTGCTCAGCAGTACAGTGCAATGCAGGCTAGGTTGGTTTGTGATTCTCATTCTCTGAACTACAAGAATCTGACCTTTCAAAAGGGTCTTTTCTTGTAGAGGCAATAGGAAGAACATTGGGCAATGTTTTGTCAAAACCTGTTACAAGGCAGACTTTCCTAAAGGATTTTCCTAATAGCCATCCAGGAATATATTATATTAAAAAACAGCTCATGGGGTCACTCTGTGGATACAAGCCCTCTGTTCCTCAGAAATTATACCCTCACCCTTCCCTACACCCTGTGGGAGGCTTGGATTTCATTATTTTCCTTTTCTATTCAAGCAGGTTTCAAATATCTTCCCTTCCCTCCCTCAGGTATTCTGTAGCTCTGCAATAGCACTTTCCTTAACATACAGAAACTAATCCTGGGCTTTCTGTGCTGTGGCAGTGGCCAGTCCTGGTTTTCCAGCTGTGTTATGGTGTCACTAATTCATCTCTGACCACCAGCTCAGTGCAGACTGGAGCTGGGTTGATGACTGGCTGTGTTGCTGCCTGTTTTACCAGAAGGTGAAAAATCTCCACGGGTGGAAGGATGCTCACACCTCCCAGCTTAGACCTGGGAAGCACCTGTACACACTGATGGCAGGAGGGTATGCAAAAAGACTATTTTCTTCCTCACATTGGAGCTAGTGGATAGCTTGGAAAGTGCTACAGCTTTGGAGAAATTTTTACAAAGACATTTCAGAATTTTTTAATATTAGATTTTCCCCATTCTTGGTGAAATACTTGGATTAATTAACAGTGCCTTAGATTACCCCTGTGATTACCTAAATTGGCTCTGTAGGCTTGTACTGTCACTGAAACTAAGCAGTGCTGCAGTTACATTTTAATTTTGGAAATATTTTCCAAAAATATAATGTGTTCTGCATTTTTATGTGTTTTTTATTTCTCATTCACTTGCAGAACATCTGGTATTCTAACTTGTTGCAGGTAGAAACTGATTATATAATCTCTCTTCCAAAACTTGAACCCACTGGTGAATCGTATCAGTGATCAGGATTTCTACTTTGGGCAGTGGCCAAAAAAGCGTTTCTCTCTCTTTTTCACCAGAGTAAAGTGACTGTGTAGAAATAGGGTTTTGCCTCTCAAAGACGTTTAGAGATGGGGTTTTGGCAGTGCTGTTTGTGGTGGTGGTGGTGGTGGCTTGGGTTTTTGTTATTGGATTTTTTCAAGTTAGCCAGTTGTATTTTGATGTAGCTGGTCTCTCAGGTTTAAGGTGCTCATTTTCTGGGAAGGAATGCCACGGGTACCCTGCAAGCACTGACAGTGTTGTGTTGCCATATTGGCTTCTGAGCAAACTCTCCTCTCCAGCTCAATCTCTGTATTGCTACCAGCTTTGCCAAGAAACTGCAAAGAACAAGAGGAATTAAAAACAATAACTTCAGCAATGTATTAAATCCTAGAGCTATGGAATGATTGGAATGGCTGGAGAAGACCTCTAAGATCATTGACTCCAGCCATTAACTCAGCACTGCAAATCCACCACTAAACCATGTCCCCAAGTGCCTCATCTAAACGTGTTTTAAGTCCCTCTAGGGATGGTGACTCCACCACTTCCCTGGGTAGCCTGTTCCAATGCCTGATGGTTCTTTCAGTGAAGGAATTTTTCCTAATACCCAATCTGAACCTTCCCTGGCACAACTCAAGGCCTTCTCCTCTTATCCTGTCACTGGTTGTCTGGGAGAAGAGTCCAAACTCCACCTCACTGCAACTTCTTTTTGGGCTGCAGACAGTGACTACAGAGAGTGGTATGGTCCTCACTGAGCTTTTTTTTTCTCCAGGCTAAACAATTCCAGTTGTCTCTTCCCTGCAGATGATGCAAACTCATTAAACAGGTGAGATGCAGGAGTGGGATCCTCACTGCCAAAGCTCTGTGTGTGCAGGGTGAGCCCTTCCACAGTGAGCAGCTGCTCCCAGCCACCAGCAGAGAGGCTGAACTCTGCCTTGGAAGTGGAATTCAGCTGCTCACACTGATCCTCCACCATATGGGACAAAATGTGTCTCTTTGGCATTTTCTTTATGCAATATGCTCCTACTGAAGAAGTTGCCTCCATTCAGGTTTTCCACCGAAGGAGGGGAGGCTGGGCTCCCTAAACTCAGTGAGATGTGCACAGGTCCCTGTGTGGCTGTGGCTGTCCAACCCAACTGGGGCTTCTGGCTGTGCAGGGGTGCCCCAGGAGAGAGATCCGTGCTGGTGTGAGGCTGCAGGGCACAGGATAAGGTGTGTGTGGGCTCTGACATCCCATTTCCTATCAAATGCAAAATCCAAACTCAGACCTTCCACAGGCTTGCTTGCCCCAGAGCAAGCTGTATATACCTGCTGAACACAGGTTGTTTTCTTCTTAGTATACCTCACTTCTAAAATTTTTAGCTAAGGCTAAAGGAGGCAGGCTTGTATTTATTTCTTTGCTGAACTTTTCTTATGGGCAGAAAAGCCATTTTGACAGACAATTCTCACTCTGCTTCTCCTCAACTGGGAAAGATAAACTTGTTAGTGAATTAACCAGTTTATTTTAAGCACCATGATTATATGAAGTATTAATGACTGAGTACTAATAGAGAGAGAACAGCCCTGGAAAACTAATTTTATGGAAAAAAGGCTTATGGAGGGGTCTGTCTGCATGGACATGTGAAATCAGACCTGCCATCCTAAAACTGCTGTTAGATGAGTGAGGAGTCCTGCAGAGGAGGGCCAGGACCATCCTAGCCCTGACAAAAAGCTGCCATCTGGGCTGGTGGGGCCTTTCCTTGCCCTGCCCTCGGGGGTGATCCTCCTGTGACAATGGATTTTAATGAGAGCCACGTGGGCTCACCCTGAGCTCTGCCACGCTGCAGTCAATGTTGAAGCACTAAGACACCAGGGATATGACTCAGATGCCTGTGCTAGATAAGTGAAAATAAAATAAGAACCAAAAGGAAACCCTGCAGAAGGAGGGGAGGGCCTGCATGCATGTTTAATTGGACAAAAATCAGGCATTTTAAAGTCTTTCTGAGAAAAACAAGGCCAAGCCTTAAGCTAAAATGCTCTACAGCCATTCCCTCAGCCATTTTGACAGCCTTTCACTCCCCTGCAGCTGATATAACAAATGGAACCAGTTTCCACCCCCACCCCTCTTTTATCTGTTTCCTTTCAGTAAAGTCTGAAGAAAGTATTTCCGCTCCCTCACCCTCCTTAAACCAGGAGACTGCCTGGTATCCCCTGGATCCATGGGAAATGGGATGAAAACTGCGATGGGATTGTTTGTTCTGTTACAGATGTGCACAGCCCCTTCATCCCCCAAAACACAGGCTGCCAGAAGGTGACAGTTCTGTATGTGCCTGCAGCTGCCTCAAAAAAAGGTCTGAAATACATATATGTTGTGGGAGAGATGCACGAGGGTTTTAAGCACACATTTATGAAAATATGAGAGCTTAAGAAGAATTGGGTCACATCTGACTGCTACCATCTGGCCCACTTCACTCCAAGATTACCCAGGAATGTATTTCACATGTGCCTTTGGAACAAGATTGTGAGCTGCCAAAAAGAAAATATTTTACAGCTGAGCACTGCGTTTCGCTCGGAGCGGCTCGAATGTACTATCCCAAGGAGGAGGATTCCATCGGCGGGTATCAGGCGGGGAATTTGGGCTCAGTCCCTTTGTTTTGTCTGGGCAGTTTTGTAACGTGGGACTCCTTGTTGATTGCTGGGTTGGTTTTAAAAGTCCCTCGGTTAGAGCAGAAGCTTCCTGATGGAGAGTGGTTTCTTAAACCAGAGCCCTGAGCTGAGCTTGCGTTAAACTGGAACTCAAGCAAGGTGCCTGACCTTGTGCAGGTGGCACCTCAGGAGTGCCCGTGGGGAGCCCTGGGGCTGGGGGAGGCACCTTGGATGGAGGCTGGAGGTGTCAGAGTGCTGCTCCCAGTGGGCAGCTTCCATCAGTGGGGAGGTCTCCCCAAAAGTCTTCACCCATGTGTGTATCATGAGGGCATCTCACCTCAGTAAAACAGGGGTGCTGCCTTGCCAGACGTACATACATATATGTGAATTTTATTCGATATGTTTTCAAACACATAAAAGTAGGTTTGGTGGTGATCTTTGCACACTTGCAAAGATGAACAAGTTTCTCCATGGCACACCAGCAGCTGGGACAGAATCTTACAGGGTGAAAGAGCCCGTGGCACCTGTTGCACTTGGGCTGCTGTGGGTTCATTCCCAGTAAGACAGGGAATGTGGGAGCAGCAGCACTTAACTTTGCTTTTATCTGGGCACTCTGCAGGAGGAAAGGGAGCTTTTTGCCTGTGACTCTAATGTGGATGGAGCTAATCCTCTCACTGCCTCAAGCAAGGTTTGCAGGACCAGAGAGCTGAACCAGCTGTGGAGGTTTCATTTCTTGCAGCCTGCTGGGGATTATGGACTGCTGAGGTTAGTGACAGATACAGGCTGTCTACAGGATGCTGGGATAATCCTGAAAAGCTGGGGGGAGTGAATCCTTGCCTTTTTATATATAATTTTTAATAATTAGAATCAGCCACAGTTCACTTTTTGTCTTTATTGTTTTCAGTTTTGAGTAAGAGGACTTCTGATTTTTAAGATGTAAAAGATGGGGCACTTTCATTTGTCCATGAAGTAGGAGCTCTGTCACACTGACTGCAGTATGAAAGAGTGTGTGTGTGCACAACAATTTTGCTGTGTGGAGCCACCTGTCCCGAGCTTTGTGTGGTGGGAAAGTGTGCAGTGGGATCAGCTCCAAGCTTCCAAAGTGTGCTTATGAGCAAGTCTTCCCAAGGCCACCGGCCTCAAGGCATCCTCTCACCCTGCTAATGTGCTGCTGGGCTTGCACCAAGTTCTTCCACAGCTTAAAAATGGGCATTGTCTCAGCACAGGGGCACCTCTCTCATCTTTGAGCCTTTTGGGTCAGAGCAGATGGCTTCTGGTACCAACATAAGTAGCTCAGATTGTTCCTACAGTAGTTGCACAGCAAACAAAGGGTTCAAATTGCTACACAAAAGTGTTTAATTCCTCTCAAACTCAACTGCTTTTGACCAAAAAAACCCCAAAAACCCACAAAAAAAAAGCAAAACAAAAAAACCCAAAAAAAACCCCCAAATAACCCTCATCAAATCATGTTCTTCAAGGGTGTATGGGTATATTTTTCATATTTAGAAATATTTACTAAGCAGCCACGAAGTCTTGTTTGTTCTGTAGAAGAGAAGGGTTTAATAACTTTCATGCCACGGTCCATTACTTGTAAATTATAGTGGGCTCCAAGGCCAACAGTGACAGTGGTGTTTTGTGACTGCTGGAGTCAGAAAGCACTGAACAGGATGAGACAAGGACTGGAACAGTAATTCAGAATAATTCATTGAATTATTTCTTGCTCCATTCTGCCCATTTCTATTAGCCTAAATATAGGCTGTGGTTTTGGTAATAAATGTCAGTTAATCTCAAGTTTTTCTCAAACACACCCGAGGAAGAAGACAGAACTGAGCAACAAATAGACTTTACCTCAGAGTGTGTTTTCCTGGGAATATCTGTGCTCCACCCCAATAGTCTGTCTGAGCCAGTTGTTCATTACCACATGCAGCACTCACCAGAGAAGAGACTGACATTTCTGTACTCTGGGTATCGTTTTCTGGGAAATCTCGTTTTACAAAGCACCTGTTGTTGGGTGTGTTGTAGGTTTAGGAAATTAAAAAAAAAATAAAAAAGAAAAAGAACACTTAATTTTTTCCTTTGTTTGTCTCAGAGAAGAAAATCTACAGCATGGGAATATCATCCTAGCCAGGGAAGTGCTTTCTCTAGCTTAACAGTAGGAAATGCTTAATCTCTGTTGGAGCTATCAGGGAAATTCTTCCTGCTCCCACACACTGCCAGCCTAATATGTCCCTTTGGAACACCAGTAAACGCATTTAAGGAGTGAAAGCCTTTGTCTCCCTCATCTCTGTTCATGTCCTTTACCATTTTCAGAGCCCACAAGCAGAGTTTTCACCTCATATCTCTTCAGGGAGTTGTAGGACATATCAGTATTTTGTCTGATGTTTGCTGGGGTCACTAAATGCCTTTCATCTGTAATACAGAAAATATTCCTGCCTTGTGTGATGTGCTCACTTCAGACAGGGGGTTAAGATTTTCTCTTGGTGGGACAAAAAGTAAATCAGTTGAGAGCACATGTAACTGGGAATGCACTCACCTAGGACTGCAGAGTGTTGCTAGTGGCAGAACCTTGTCAACTTTACAAAGAATAGAATTAGTACAGATTCTTTTATAATCCATTAAAATCTAATAGAGGGTGTCTTACACTGCCAGTACAACTGAAAAATAAATTTCCTGTCAATATTTCCTTATAGATAAGAGCACGCCTTTTGAAATCAAACCTGCTTAGCACTAGGTGGCACTCTGCTATAATCTAAATTAGTTTGCTTTAGTTTTGAAGTTTAGTAAACATTTTAGCAATGACAACAAAAAGAGATTAAATTCATCAGCAAGTTGCTGATAGGCAACCAGGTTGTGAAACGAGGGGAATTTTAACTAGATTGCAAAGCCCCTCTAATGTCCACTGGAGGAGAGGGCAGGGTGGAAATGAGATCCATGTCCTTCTTCTAACAGTGCCAGTCATTGCACTTGCTGTTGAGAAACCAATATGGAGTTTTGTGGGATTAATAATATGGTGCTCTCTGAGGACATGGTCTGGAGATGAATAATTTAAAACCTTGTCAGTAGAGAACAGAGTGGAGATTGTGGAACAACTCTTAAACAACAGCTCTTCAGTGCCACTTGTTCTTGGTGCATTTTGTATCATGGAGGCTGGGAGAGGGAAAGCTGCACTCTTCATAATTTTCATTGACTTGTGTTGCTAAGGTTTTCATATTTATTTTAATGGACTGAATTCATAGGGTGTGTCAAGATTTAATGGAGAGATGGTTTTTGGGTCAAATATTACCTGAGTGGGTATAGAACCAACACTTGGTCCAAGGGGAGGATAGAGTTCTGGAGCTGGATAATGCTGTGGGCATGTTTGCGGAGTGAATCCTTAGGGGAGGAAATGTAAAAAAAAAATGTAGGGCTGGAGTGTAGGGCTGGAACCCAGTTTCTAGCAGTAAACAATAACCTGGAAACCTTGGAGTTGCATGGCAGTTCATCCGAGCTGTTTACTGGATGAATATGTATATTTGTAGAAGTATTGAATTTGTGTATGGGCTGGATTTGTATACATATGTATATTTATATGATGATTTTTCCTCATCTAGAAGAAATAGATAGTCAGTCTTAGAAAAACTGAGGTTGTCAATGCTGTTAAGAAAAATACATGGCTTGGAAAATGACTGTCAGCCACTGATGTCAGTGCTGTCTCTGGGCTGCTTCTGAGGAAGGGTGACCTGTGGCTCAGGACACGAACCCAGCCCTGGCATTGCTGCTCTGGCAATCGAAGTCTGACAATCCAGACTTCCTATGTGACCATGAATGCAAAGGATGGATTGAGTCAAAGGCTCATCTGCTACAGCCTCATTCATCCTCCAGCTGGCAGAGCTGGGGGCCTGAGACTGCAACTGGTGCGTGATGAGAATTGAACATCTCTGCTGCTAACCAGAGAAGAGAGAGCATTGTTGGTAAAGCTGAGGTGTGTGTGTGAATTCTGTGTGCTCAGCAGAGCTTAAAAGCATGTCTGAGGCTGCTGCAGGCACCTGTCCCCTTGGGAGCCAGAGACTGAGGACGTGCCAGCAGGGAGGCAGCTGAAGGAATTTTCTGGGAACGCTGACCTGAACTCCCTGTTGTCCTAGGAAATGAGGCTGACAGAGCAGGAGAAGGGCATGGGTTTTTCTGAACTAATTTAAGTATTAGCCATCTTTACCTGGTATTTTGGGGACCTTGGGCTGTCTTTCTTCCTTGGCATGTGAGGATTTGCTGTTTGTCAGGAGAGAGCTCCAGGCCACCTGCAGAGGTTCAGGATAGCAGGAAGGTGGAGTGAAAAGGGAGAGAGCCTGGCCCAGCTCCATGCTTTGGGCATTTACCTGGGAGGGTGGCGTGGGCTTCAGGTGCCTCTGAATGCCAGGCTTTGTCAAAACATTGGTTGTGTTTCATATGAAGGGTGTGTGCCTCTGTGTGTTTCTTTCTGTGTGTCTGTGATCATCTTGCTGGTGATTGCTGAGTTTTTAGTGCTAGTCTGTGACCTTTGTGGTTTGGGTTCTGTCCCTAACATTAAAGGCTCCCTCCCCAAATACCTTTTCTTGTTCTCTGTGTAGAACAGTTTTTATCACCCCAAGTGACTGGTGCCATTTTCCTTGGCTATCTGGGCACAACATCTGTTTAAGGGTTTTCTTCCAAGTCGGTTTACTGGTTTGTTTTCTTTTCCTCTGAATTTTAGCCTGGCCCTTGTTTTGTCCTGTAAGGCAGCTCTGATATTTTGGAATGCCTTTATTATTTGTTCCCCTTCAAATGTTTACAAATAATTAACTTAAGTTTTTGTTCCACAGCACATCTTTTGTTGTTGTAATGGCAAAAAGGGACTTATTGCCATTTCTTCATGATTTCTTCTTTTCTAAGGGATAAGAAATATCAAGACTTCTGTGTTTCTATCTGGAGGCATGTGTGCAAAAAAAATAAAGCCAAATGAGAGCAAATGGCTATCCATACACACTTGTGTACAAGCTGGGAGTTTTTCTCTAGTCTTTTCGGGACCTATTGCTTCCCTCCCTGTAAAGATTACATGACAAAATTTTCCATATAAATTCAAATCCTTCTTAGGTGGTTCATGGTGAAATGTGCCCCATTGGACTGTTTTTTGTGGAGGAGTACAACTGCAGTTGGTGGTTTCAAATCAGTCCAACATGTGGTGGAGCCATGGTAAAACACACTAGGCAGCCTGTCTTCCAGTGTATATTTCTGCTGGCAGGGACCCTAGATCTCCTTGGCCAAGCATTCAGTGCTGGGATAAAATCTAGATTCCCAGCAAATTCTCAATTAAGTGCAAGATGTTTCTTGAGCACGGAGCCAGAGATCAAACTGAAATAAGGCTCACTCTGAGAAATATTTTGAAAACTGTTTGAATAACCTAGTGTATACAAATATTTTAGGTCAACTATCATATTCTCTCAAGACTTGTAGGCGTTTCTGTATGGGTGCCAGCAGCACTGCATCTCTAAAGAATGGAACCAATGCTGAATTCTTGCTTCCACTACTGTGTCAGTGAATCCACCCACGGCTTGATAATGTCAGTGCAATGTGATGGAAAGTTTTAATTACTGTTTGGCCCTTGTGTTGTTTTAGTGATATTTTTGCGTCAGTACTGCGAGGAAAAGGAGAAGGTAGTAACCAGGGACAGGAAAGTAAACCATCCAACTCTTTGAAGAAAAACTCACCTCGTCTCCATTTGCAAAGTCGTGCTGGGAGGCAGCTTTTAATTTTTTCGCCTTTAAAACCTTGGCCTTAAATTAAAGGATAAACAACCCTAGACAATTTCTTCTCCTTCATTTCTGAATCTGAATAGTGCACACCCACTCAATGCCATCCTAGGGCCACAGACACGTTTGGATACTCTGTCAATGGCAGCAAATCTGACTGTGTGTGTCTCATGCCAGGAGATGAGCCCAGACCCACATCCCTCTACCAGCCACCAGCTGAGCTCCATCTCTGGGGCAGACAGAGCTGGAGCCGGTGTCTCACTTCATTGCAGAAACCACTGTGCAGGCTGCTGACCAGCTATGTTTAAGTATTTTGGCAGAATCCTGTTTAACTTTGGAAGGAATGCTTTTAATAGTCTGCATTTCTCCTGGAGGCCTGCATTAGGGATGTAGTTGCCTCCTACGCACGCACAAGTCTGATTGGAAAGTGTGATATGGCATGGATGTGTGTTGTGGCCACGGGATGTCAGCAAGACAGATTTAAAGTACTGCTGGAGGAATGACAAAAGTATGCAGACCTTTCAAGATCAGAGGCCAGATTTAGGGTTTTCATATATGAAAGCAGCAGCAACTTAGCTGAAGGCAATGGTGTTACTGTTCTCTAATGCATGTGAAGAGATTGTGCATTATTCATTATCTGAACTAAAGCACATCCGTGCTTTATATTTGGTACATGGAGCTGTGAACCTCCTAAGGAGGCACTTGCCAGCTGCAGTTAGTTTTTATGCAGGAGAATTCATCTTATCCAGAATTCTTGCAGCAGTGGATGAGAAATGCATTGTTGCTCTGCAGTCTGTGGTGTTGGAAAAGGGATGAGGCTTCCATACAACTCCATCAGGTTTTTGGGGTTGTTGAAAAGATACCTGGTCACCTTCAGAGTTATTTGCAGGTGGGAAGAGCTCTGTGATTTCCTTGTGGAAAGCCTCAGATATTTGCAAATACTGTAATGGGGCCATGTCAGCATCTGGGATGGATGGAAGTGTTGTCAGCCACAAGTGTTCACAGCTTAAACTTAGTCTCTTCTCTCCCTGCCTCCCTTCCTCAGTTAAACTACAGTGAGAATTTATTTTCATATTAAATACCTTGGTTTTTTCTTTCTTTTTATTTTTTTTAATTTTTCTGGCTTACAAAATGAAATGATGCTCATGGATTGCACAATATCGGCTACTAGGACTCAAAACTTATTTTAAAAGACAAGTGAAAATGTGACCCAGAGATGAAAGAGAGAATCTTTCCAAAAACTGCTGATTCCTAAAGAGGCTTGAGGAAAATACCAACAAAGATAACATCAATATACGGAGGCTATTGATAGGACTTCAAAAATATATAAAAATAAAAGATCTCCTTATTTTTATTATTTTTTTTAAATTATTATGTAGGAGCATAAGCATGAGCAAAATGAGCAGAGAGACAATTATGCCTTGAGCAGAAATAACAATTTCCTGGAAAACAGTGATAAAGCAAAAACACCTGGAAAAGAGAACATGTAAACTATGATCCTGTGCATCAGAATCTTGCTGAGCAGAGGAAGGCATATTCTACTTGATGTGTAAGTAGTGCATCCTCCATGATCCCTCCTTTTTCTCTGAAGGATTAGAGAAAGCATGAGTCTGCTTGAGTTAGGGGATGGGGATCAAAGTGTGCTTTTCAAAGAGCAACTTTTATAGCAACTTAATATTTTGTGGCACTTAAATATTTTTCCAACACCTCCATAAAGAATTAAGGAATCATACACTGGTCAGTGCTGTGGATGTGACTTCTCTTTTTGATATACAATTTCTCTATTAGCTGCTGAGGAATGAAGAATGTGAGGTTGTGAGCTGTGGTTGTCTCGACAAACCTAAGTGTTTTCACACTGCTGACAAGCCTTCATGCTGTCTGTATTGCTTACATGTTGATTGCTTTTTTGACAAAATAATTGTTGAGCATAAGAAGGTGTGTGAACACGTAGGTAGATGATTTCATCCTTAGGAGCCTTGGTAGGGAATTCCGCAGCACACCCACGCTTTGACAGCAACTTTGTGAGGACATGTGTTAGAAAGGATTTCCTGGGATGAAGTCTGTACACCTACAGAGACTGACAGACCCACCTCGGGGGGCAGCAATCGTGGGGCTGGCTGTGGCAACAGCAGACATTGACAGGTGCAAAAGAGGTTTATTTTGAGAGAGGCATATTTGTAGCTGGGATGTTGCGCATGCAAAAACAATAAAAAGAAGGTGAGTTAGGATGAAGGGGTGTCTGTGAATAGACAACACAAGGCAGAATACATATTTTCACCTCTCTCTTGTTTAATTTTCAGATTGATTTGTATAAGCTGATTATTCCTCTAGTGCTGATGTTAACAAAAGATGCTCTGCCTAGAGATCTGTATGGCAAAACAGTGCTGGGGAGTCTGATGTCTGCAGCAAATGCCAAGGGGAAATTTTTTTTTAATAGCTCTAATCTGATCCTGTTGGCTTTCTGCCCATAGCACAATGTGTGCACTCCTGGAGCACATCACCCTGTTGCATTTAACACATAAGGAATTAATTGTGCCCTCTGGGTCAGGAGCAGAAGCCTGACAAAAATCTCTTAGTTGATCCTACTCACTTCATTTTTAGTTTACATCCCAGAAACATCTCAAAGGAGCACAGGATGACTCCAGATCACACGATTTATCCTCTCTCCCTCTTTTGGGAGAACTGTGCCTCCTCATGTCTGCCCATGTGTCAGTCTGTCCTGCAGGAGCCTTTGGGACGCATGGCCAAGCTCCTCTGCTGTCTGCAGCTTGATTGTACAGAAATGAGGGATTTCTCCAAGAAGGCTTCCATCCCAGGCAATGCAAAGCAGGATCTTCTATATCTCATCTGCTCAGTTTTAAGTATTAAATCAGCACATAGGGAGTCAGAAAGGAAGATCAGAGCAAATCTGCCTGATGTTTGCCATTTACTGCTCAGCAGTTCCTCTCAAAGCCCAGAGGCTGGAGAGAGAAGATTCACCTGCTGGCAGCACATTAGTCCCAATATTTTAATGCTGAAAATTCTCACACAGGATCTTAAAAATCTGCTTTATTCATATCATTAAAAAGCCCGTGTGTTCACTTCATCATGGCATGGCTCCCTGTATTAGTAAGTCCTAAAACTGCCTTCCCTGTTGTCTGAATTTCCATTTTCAGCTTACATTTTTTCTATTCCTGCAGGAGGCTCCCCACTTTCCTTTCCATGCAGTGCTGAAACTGGGAATCCCATTAGCATTGTTCATATGACCTGTGGAATGTGAGCAAATGTTTCATAGTCGTGTATCTTCTTGGCTGCTCTCCAGGGCCTGTAATTAACTCCACATATATTCCTCTATCTATCATGGACCTTTAGATCTGTCCTAATAGAAACAGTGAAAGCGGGAATGGAAAGCAAAGCTTCATGGAAAAAAATCAAAGAAAGTGCTTTGCTTGCTGCTAAGTCTTTAAGTGTTTACTTTGCATGCTCTCCTTTTAACAAGATTTCACTCCCAGGAAAGGACTGCAAGTATAAAGCAGCCCTTTGAAAGGATCATGTGACTTTCAGTGTGCAAGAGATGCTGGGGCATCCTTTAATTTTTTTAGCATGATGGTGAACACGTCACTCGTGAGTGGGTTGAATGAATACTTACGTGGGTAACAAAACTTTTTAATTTAATAAGTCATTTAACTATCTTGTCATCCTGGCTAGAACAGATTTCAAACGTAGCTGTTTTTAAGTGATATACTTGTCTTTCTTCCTTTTACTTTCTACCATATATGCTTCTGAAAAACATTCATTGTCTCTGTATTTAATTATCTTATGAGTTACATCAAGTTTTTGACAGGACTGTAATTCTAGACCTGGTGAGGAAAAAACTGGTAACATTTATAAAAGCAAGATACAGATACAACATGCACTCTTTGCTGGGATATCATTTAATTCTCAGCCTTAATTCAGGTCTTTGTTATGTAAATCTGGAGCAATACCACAGAAACAAGTGCACCAGCAGAGCTGGAAGTTGACCTTGGCCTTTGGTTTTTTTAAGTACAATATTAGAATTTCAGATCTTTAATCCATTTGGTTTTCTGTTAGCTCAGTCTATCTTCCATATCTAATTATGTATCTTTAAATCTGATTAGCATAACTGTTCAGAAACAAAGGCACTCTCATTATTTTTAGGCTCAGGCTATTGAGATGCTTAAGACACTGCTTGTAGAGAAAAGTTAGTGGCTCGTCCACCCTTGGTATCATATTCCAGTTGATGGTTTTTATGTATGTCATTCACCTGGAACAGATGTTTTCCCTCCTGCTTTAACTTTTCCCCAAAAATATATGAAAGGAATGTGAAAATACAATTAATATGCATGTCTATCCAATTAATTTAAATAAATTAGCATTAAAATTGATTCTGGATTTATTTAGACACTTTCTGCAGCAGCCAAAAATAATCTTGATGCAAGGCTGAATTTTTTCAGATGCCTCAGTAAACAGCAGAGACTTTTGAACAAAAGAGGAATCTTTATTATGATGTGGTAATTCAGTCCTAGAGCTCTGCTTTTCGTGACCAGTGTGAAATCTTGGATTTTGGTCTGCTGTGAAAATGATAGAGGAGAGCAGTACCTTGGAACAGGGTGTCAGTCAGCTGAATCTGATGAGGTTTTGGGAGAGGAGCAATGCAGAACAAATGTTGTTTTACTGTACAGGCTACTTTAAATATCTGCACTGAGCACGAGTTAGTCCAGCAATTCCTAGGCTAGAGGTATTTCTAATACTCTGGAAATATGTGTTGCAGGGTGTTGGAGGTAAAAATTGTCTGTCCAAGCTTAAAGGACTTCACACCCAGGGTGTCAGATTGCTGAGCAGAATGAGGAAAGTGGATGGTATTAAGGCATTTGAGGAGGATGTGCTTTCTTTAAGGGCACTTTCTCCTGGTAGGAAATTTAGCTAGGTACAGACATTATTTCCTAGCTTCCCTAACTCTTGCTTTCCTTTGTTGCAAGGAGTGAATTAATCAAAAAATAAAATCTATCTTCTATAAGGTACCTTTCAGCAGCTGTTCCTTCCATCCCCAGCAAGTTTGTCAGTTCTTTTGGAGACCACGGTCCAATGGAGATGCCAGTGCAGTGGCAGATTTGGAGAGCATCTCCTGTGAGCTATGTCAGATGCCAGCTCCAATCTTTTCCAGCCCAAGCTACGCAAATATATTTTAAGGATTGGTTATGATCCCATAATTAAATAGCTATGTTGGACTTTCCTGACTATAGTGGCATTTGAGACTGAATATAGGTTTTCCCTGACTTTCAGTATTGACAAAGTTGGAAACGTCAGGCTGGAAACCAAGTAAAATACAGATACAAGGTGTTTTATCAGGGACATTTCAAACTTGGTCAGAAGATGACAATGGAGTCTGACCACTAATACATTGTCTACTCATAATGTGAAAAAATTAGGAAAGGTTGAAGGGGTTGAGAATAGAATTAGCTCTACTTGGTTGCATGGTGTTTTCATCTTCTCCAGATTGCTTCCCAAGGCTGAAGATTGATCCTCCAGACCAGGTATTGCAGTGTGAGAAGAGGGCTGGCAAAAGCAGGTTTATGTTGTGCCTTTGGCTCCTGGAGATACCATTACCCCAGAGAATCAGCTGCTCCCAGCAATGCAGCAGCTCAGCTGGGAGCTTTGCCTCCAAGGAAAGGATCACTCAAGTTCTCTGCTGGAAATCCTGACTCTTTCCCACTATTAGATTTGCTCTTGTGCATAAAACACTAAACCATGAAACAAGTTGGTTTGGAAGTTCCCTCACTGTATGTTCTAATAAAGCCTGTAAAAATAGCAAATAATAACAGGACATTTTTAAAGAAGGTACAAAATTACGATCATTTTCCCTTTCCTCCTCCAGAGTATCAGATGTTAATCTTGTTTCTCCCACAGGTTAATGATACAAGGTACTTCAAACAACAGGTGAAAGCAGAATATTAAAGAAAATGTACTCTGAGATAGTTATAAGCTTTTACTAAGTAAAATTGAGTCAGCTGTGTTTTGTCTTTTGATCTAAAGCCTGAGCTTAGTTAAAATGTTTAACATGACACTTGTACCCCACTGCAACAAAGTCAGCATAAACACATCAAATACTTGTAATTTTTTTAATGAAATGAAGTGAAAAGTTCATTTTTCTGCCTTAATAAAGGTTTGTCAGCATACCAGTGAAAAACATTATTTATATTTTGGTGTGAACATGCCTTTTGGGGGTACTTTATTACACTCCTATTAGTAGTAAATTATTGGTAGACTTTTGTGAGTCTGCAAAAACAAACATATAAATGAGAATGAGTCTTGATGTCCTTGCTGGTTTGCTTTCTTTTCTGAATGATTTAACACTAATTTTTTTTATGTGTCTTGGCAGTTTATTGCTTTAAGTGATAGAACTTTTGGAGCTGGATAAGTGTGAGGGCAGGTTAGGGATGAGCACATGGGATGTCAGTGCTGCTGCTTCCCCCACCCAGGGAGATGCCCTGGTCAGGGCATGATGTGGCAGTCTGTCCTCCTTCTGGCAAGGAATCAGTATTAATATAATTGATTATGAACTTACTGCAGCAATCTTGCAATAACAGACACTGTGTGATGGAGGTGGCCATCAAAATTACCTCTTTTCAATCTGGCACAGCCTTTCTCTTCTGAGGCTGAAATGTTGCTTGAGAAACTCAGCCTTTTTTCGTTGTTTAATAAATGTTGATGAGATGCCTGTGTTCTGTTTGTAAATGTAAAAATAAGAAAAAAGAAGCAACCAATATTTTTTCCCTCCGTGAAAACATTTGAAAATTAATATTTGAATAGCTCGCTTGAGAACTGACATTTGGCCAGGATTACAGCTTTCATTGGGAAGGACTTTGGAGAGTTTCAGTGGAAATTGGTTTTGATTTGGCCAGCTTTCTGAGCCTTTGAAAAATATAAAATGGATAATGCCCAGTATGTTTTTTCCACTAGGCTTGTATAGATGTATTCATCATGCATTCCAGTGTGGATAACTAGCAGTGTTATGAAATAGGAAATGAAAATCCACAGAAACCCATGGCTCTGTGTTTCTGGTAAATCATCTGTTCCATGAGATGGGTACTACAGATTGCTGTGGCGAGACACCTGGGAGCTGCTGGTGGACAGACCTTCCTGAGCTCTGGAGATGTGCAGGCTCACGGGGAAGAGAAGGTTTTGTGGTGGAGCTTTAAGGGGCCAGCATGGTGCTGTTTAGAGACTTCACTCTCCTTAGTGAATATTGGGCATGCAGTGCTTAAAACCTGCCCAACTGTGTGCAGAGACCTTCACTTTGAATGTTTTTAATACATGTTATCTTCAGCTCCTTGACTGTACCTTTTTATGAAAAAACAGGATGTGGTAGCACATGATTGTTATAGCCACTCTTTTTTCTGCTCTGTGGTTATGCTGTGCTTGGTGTCCCAGTGCAAACACCATTTTGGTAACCTGGCCTGTGTTTCTCCAGATCTGTGTAATTAGAATTATTTCCTAATATTCAATTTGCTACCTCTCTGACAAGTTTTTGGTTTTACAGAGAACAAAACACTTACAAAAGTCTTCTAAATGGTAATTAATGACAAATGCCATTACTGCCTCTGCCTTGACTTTTTTCAGCTGGTCATGCTGCTCTTCTCTTTTCTTGTATTTCACCACAATTCTTCTTGGCTCTCTGCAATCAGGTCAGGTGGTCAGGTCAGTAGGAAAAACCTGTCCAAAGAAGTTTGGCAAGTAATAGCTGTGTAGGCAATGTTCTCACACACTAAGCATTAAGGCTGGAAGGAATCCACACACCTGTTTTTTCCCATTTTTTTCTTTAGGTTGTAGAAAATGGCAGGGTATTGTAGGTGGGAGACACATCCTCTGTCTCCTTCCCAAGCACAGCAGAGGCTGGTGAAGCATTCAAGATTGTAACAGTAAGCTTGAACCTGACTGAGCAGCCCAGTGGCTTTTGCTTAGGAGAGTAAACCATGGATTCCCATAAACCATGGATTCCCATAAGCCATGGGNGCTTGAACCTGACTGAGCAGCCCAATGGCTTTTGCTTAGGAGCAGTAAACCATGGATTCCCATCCATGTAACACTGTGCCCGTGCCTCCTTATAGAAAAGACAGATGAGTTTCAGGAGTGCAAACCCAAGCTGGATGTCCTGCCATGTGTAACCTCAGCAGCTGGCAAGCAGGGCTGCAGCCTCCAGAAATTTATTGAAATAATTTGCTGGCACATCCAGCTGACACAAAACCTGGGACTGCAGAGATGAACTGGAGACTAAGTAAAGGAGAGAGTCATTGCCTACCAGTTTTACATCTAGTGTGATGTTTTATGAGTGGTTTCAAGGCCAAAAGTTGATGGGGAAGCAGGGGGAAATCTCTTTTCCCCTCCTCAGATGGGAGCAGATTGTGTAGAAGAACCTGTGCTAAAGATATGTTCCCAATGGGTTGTGGTTTTCATTGGGAATAGCATTAATATCCCCTGGGAGTCAACATGCTTTCTCAATAAATGCTTCTCCCCTCTTTATGACTAGGTAGAACTTTGCAAAATCTATTTTTTTTAAGACCTTCCAGTAAATTATTAATATAAAAGTTTTTATTCATATTTTTAAGCATATCAAGAGAAGAATGTTCTCTAAAATATTTGGCAGACTTTCCACACTTCTTTCCATGAAGAAATTCTATTGTTCTCCATTAAACATCCCCAAAGACTTCAGTTGCTCTCACATAACAGTATAGAGCTTTTTGCATGTCAGGGTATAATTTATGTTTTGAATTAATGAATGTAATTTCATTGAGCTTAATATTTTAGGCAGGATTTATGATAGTGAAGTCTCTAATTTATGTTCAGCTCAGGTGAATAGTGCCTTCCATTTGTGATAATAATGATTGATTGGAGGTCTCATTACAAAGCAGTGGTGTGATGGCTCCCATTTCATTCTGAATAGGAGCAATGACAAAAAACACTGCTCTGTGTGTGACACTTCCTTGTCATTTTTTTCTGTACTCTCAGCTGAGGCAAACTGAATTGCAAAGAGTCATTTTCTTTATTTCTGAGGTTTTCTTTCAGGCCCAGTTTGAGGGAAGTGCATCAAATCTGGGACAAGCCCAACCAAAACTTTAATTTCTGGAGTCTGCTAAGTACCTGTGGTCTTTGGCTTTTAAACTTTTGATTTTCTTGAGCCTAAACCTCACTGCTAGGTAGAGAACTAATCTTAGAAAATATTGTTATTTTTGTGAATTTGAAAAAGTCATTGCTCCCCTCTGCTACAAAAATATCAAGGAAATAAAATATATCTTAATTGTGTAATTATCTTTATATCTGTAACATGACAGTGATTATCCTTATCTAACTAACTCTCAAAAGAAGAACTGAGTATATTCTGCAGCTGTATTTTCTGTATTTCTCAAGAGATATGGATTTTGGATTTTAAAGTATTTATGTCAGCTGTAGGAGTTAGGGTAGCAACAATTGGGATATTTGGTATTTGCAGTATGAATAATTAACAATTGACTGACAAAAGCCGGTAAATAGAGTAGAAGGACTCTATTTTGAAGAGAAAGCAGAAACCACAGACACAGGACAGGTTTAGAAATTGTCCCACTGATGAACAAAAAGACATTAAACTGTGTTCAGGTACTCACAGCACTCATGCATGCACACCAAAGACTGATTAAACTTTATAACTGTGCAGAGCATAAAAGATAAAACCCAGTATCTCTTCTAGACCTGAAACAATCCCAAAACAACCAAGGCTTCTGCTGGGATCTAAAGCTTTCTGCTGGGGTGTTCTAAGTGTATAAGGTGCCTTTAGGCCAAACTGAATCTGAAAATTAAAACTCTTGAAGCCCTTGTTGCTATTTTGCAATTTATCTTAGATTGAAGCACTGTTACATAATCAAGGATTAAAGGCATTAAACCATCCTAAAGAAACACAAGGATGTAATTTTATCCGACTTATCAGATGATAGATCTGAAAGCATTTTTTGATTGTTTAATTACAACATATTCTTCCTTTGGTTCTGACTGACTAATCAAGTAATTTTAAAAGAAATTATTAAAATCTGAGGGATCTCTTCCTCCTGTGGAGATTTGGCCATTGAGAATATGTCACAGGCTGACCATCTTTCTGATCTGCTTAAGCTTCAATCAGGTTTAAGAGCAGGCAGCTCACTGAACTGCAGTGACATGCATGCTTCACTTGATCACATCACAATTGTAGCTAGGGCTTAGCCTAGCCAGTATTAATCCCAGTAACTAAATTTAAACAGCAAACTTTGGTAGTTACTTCTTTTGTATCAGTAAGCTGCCAGTAATTAGCACCGTTCTAAACTCCCTTGGACATAAAAATAATACTTTGAAATATTTAAATTTAATATTTAGTGTGTACCTTTAAAATTAAACTCTGCATTAAAGTTGTATTTAACAATTATTAGCATTGGTATTAAAGGAAAACAAAAAATACTACTCCATACATTCACAAAACAGACCTAATTTTAAATAGCCTGTATAATATACCCTAAGTGTTAGACTAAAATACAGAATTCATTTGGCTGGAGAGATTTTGTGGCATGAGCTAAGGTTATCTAAAGTACAGATTTGGCAGAAAATGTCTCAATAAGAGCTGAAACAGCTAATCTTGGTTTGGGAGAGAGGCACACAGGACACGCTGAGCCAGAGAAGGCCTTCTCTTGCTTTCCACAGAGAGAATGAAATCATTCCAGATCATGAACTAAACTGTCAGAAACAATGAGTGCTGCAAGGGGGTGCGTGGCACTGGCAGGGAACACAAATCTCTGGTGGCAATCAGGAAAATGTGAAAAAGGGGATTCAGATATTAAATCCAGGGTCAAGTTCTGCGCTCAGCCTCCCCCAGGTATATGCTGGAAAAAACAGCCCATGTGTTTTACATCCTAATTTCTAGTTCTATTCAAAGCTGGAAGAGTTCCTAGACCAATTTAGGCAGCCCATGGAGTTCTAAATTTTAAGATCTCCCCAGGTTTGTCACTGGCCTTCATTTTCACTATTGGGCTCACCTCTACTTTTTCCTCTGTGCTTTGTTAAGAACGGGATGCAGCCAGCACCCCTGGGGTCCCCAGCCTTGGACAAGGACCACCAGGGAACACTGAAGCCTTTGCCTGAGCTGACCACTGTTGTTTTCAAGTGGCATCCAAAAATGGAATAAAAATTAGACCACTTCTGGAGTGTAATATAAGTGATTGCTGGCAGGCAATTTCTCCCTTGTTCTCTAATTGCATTTTATTTTTTTGTGGCTGTGTTTTCCAGGCTTCTCAATAGTAGGGAATATTTACTTACCTTAGTACTCTCAAAGCCAATTTGGATGGGTGCTACCTTGCTTGTTGATGGCTACACCCACAGAGAGAGGATGTGCTGTCCCTGAGGCATGAAGCTGAGATCCAAAGTGTCAACATAAAATTTACTGTTCTCAGCAAACACTGTGATGTGCTCTTGTGCAAAAAGAATTGCAAAGTCTTTATTTCCACATATTTTCCAATCTTTGCTCCAGGAGTGCACTTAAACTAAGACCTGACTCCCAGAGACATGGGATTTGTTTCACCAGGAGCTCTGAAGGAATGTAATTATTTTTCTGCAGGTGCTCTGCAGCCATTGGTGAAGTCACAGGTCAAAAAGACCTAATTTATAAAGAATTAACTGTTTATACTTGCCTTCTCAGCCTATGACTCAAAGTACTTTGACTGGGCAAATCAAATTTCCTAGGGAACTGCAGATAAAGAAGCTGAATATTGAGCTGGTAGCAAATAGAAATTAATTTTGCTAGTTCCTGACCATTAAATCACATGAGACTTGTAAAGACAGCTGCTGGCAAAGGATGAGAAAGATGTTTAAATTTTTATTATTGTGGATTTTTTGAAAGACATTTTAGAGTTGGGAGAGGGGAAAACCACCAACAAACCATCCCCACTGTGCTGTTCCATTTGGGAACATTACTTTGATAACTTCAGTCTGTGTTCTGCTGGTAAAGCCAATTTCCAACCCTGCAACTTGACCATAACAGTATTTTCCTGTTCCCCTTCTCCTGCCTCCATAAAGATCCAGGCTTTCCTAACTTCCTTCCTGTTCCTCATCAGTTTTTCTTTTCTTTTACACTGGTGCTTCTTGGTCTACTCTTCTCTTGGACAACCTCATCTTCTGTGTCTTCTCCGATGTGTGGCTTTGGCTCAGTTTGTTCTTCATTCACAACTGTTCTTAGTGAACCACCCCCTCCTTTCACTTGCCAGCTGTAGAATAAATGCTTTTTTTTTCAAAAGACACGTATTGTATAAATGCTTATGCACAATTTTGGATGTTGAATAATCCTGGTAATCTATATTTTTCTCTAGTTTGCCATGTGGTCCTTGAAGTCATGCTGCTGTAGTCCTTTGCTGATTATGCCTTACAATCTGGACCCTGCAAGTTTAATTCATCCTGTCTAATCTAAGCAGAAAGCATTATCTTCAGGAGTAAGAATTCTGATTTAGAATCCTGGGGTAAGTATTCAGTGTAGGAGTGTTTGCTAACTTTTTTGTCAGCAGCCCTGGTAATAATCCCATAAAACAAGAGGTTACTCTGCCATCAGACCAGCTGTCACCCTTTGCTCTCAAGCTTACTGGTAAAATGATGTTTTCACCATGAAACACACTAAACAAATATTTAAATTAACTTATCTTACACAGTCAAATTACTTCAAATTCATTGTAATCTATTGAAAGACACGATTATTAAAAAAAAACATAAAGCAGTTTGTATTTGTTAAGCGTTTAATTCTGTGAATATCAAGTGCAAGAGAGTGGGCTGCATTAGTCCCATGCTCCAAAAAAGAAAGGGAGAGGAAAACACAGACTGATACCATTGTTCAACCTGTACTTTAAGTTATGTCACATTTGTGGTCAAGAGATAAGAAGTGACTTGTCTGAGGTGCTCTTAGAGAGCTGATAAGTAAACTACTGGAACACATGGAAGGAGGATTATGAGACTGGGAGGGAATAAAATTAAGACTGATAACATATGGAGCCTTGCAGCTATTTCTCCTGTTTCCGAAAGATTAATTTTCACTGTTGACATTTTTGAGAGTGATTTAATAATGAACAGAAGGTTGTGGCTTAAAATGCTGGCAAAGGGCAGATTTCAGCAAATGACTGCAAAATGGAGATCACAAGAGCTGAGGATTGTAAAGGCAAATTTTTACTAAAGAAATTTTCCCAAAAACTGGTGAGTGGTAAATGTATTTCTGGCTCAAACGTAATTAGCGAAGAAGAGAAGATACACACCATGATATGTTTGATTATTGTCAAACACTTATTTATTTTGAAACTGTGGATAGAGGTCCTTGTACTTCTCTCCATGAGATGCTTACAAGAGGGTTTGTGAAATGTGTGATTTCTGTGTAGCAGACGATGCTGACAAAGGAGTCCCTGAATGACAATGATTTAGCTCAGAAGGGCAGAGGATGACAGAAACTTTATAGTTATAACCATATGAGATTGAACTGAACTGAGCTCAAACAAGCCTCATACTTACTCACATGAACCACTTGGGTCAACTTCATTTGTCAATATATTATACAGATGACTTTTGTTTTTCTAAAGGGCCAAAATATATTCTATTTATTATGTTTTGCCTTTGTGCATGTGGGAGCAATGGAGGGTAGGTGAACTTTGCTTCCAATGACAGACACTCCTGGCATCCCTGGTAGGCTGTGGCAACCTTTGAATTGATGGGAGTGACCAAATCAGTCGGAAGAGAGAAGAGTTTAAAGTGTCAGGGGATGGAAAGAGGTGTTGGAATATCTTTTTAATGGCTTGCTTGAACATTTTCATGTGCAATATGGACTGAACCCCCTCCTCCCATAATTTAAACTCCCACTATTTGCAGAATGAAGCTGAATGAAAGGGCAGAACCATCAAACAATCTTTTGCTGGATTGACAATGCCAGAATTTGCCACTTTAAGAAATTTATTGTAATCCTATTCCTCTGTTTATAAAGCATGCTTATATAAAACCACACTCACAGCAGTTAATCAAATGCCTTTGTGGACAGATAAATAAAGAAGAAGCAAAAGGAATATGTTAAAAGCAGTCATTAGTTTGTACCTCACATCAAATAAAAAAGTACTGCAATTAATCATAAGGACGTAATTTTCCTTAACCCAATTTCAGATTGCTGGTTTAAGTGCAATTTATGCCTCACACCCACCCATGTCTATTTTAATCAAACATTTTGTGCTGATGTGTGAATTAAAGTAATATAAGAACAGAGAGCTGAGAAATGTGATAGAACAAATAAAAGGCTGTTATGCTCTTCATTCCATAACCTCAATGTACCAGGTAAAATAGAAAAAGAAAAGAAAATAAGACAACTTTTTAATCAAATAAAAAGACTTATGGATGTTCCAAATCTACCTGACAAGAGGTCAGAGTAACTTGTCTTTTGCTTTAACCATTTGGTGTCACCAGAGCATCAACAAAACAGTGGAACATTTTCATGATTCCCATGCAGGCAGAAAGTGTTCTGATCACTGCTCATCTCTTGTAAACCTTGTAGAAAAGGAAAAAGTATTTTCATTTAAATACAAATAGATTTTTTTAACTGACTGACTGTTCTTGTATAAACAAGACAGGGTCATTTGTGTCACTTACCAATGGCATGGATCTATTGATGCTCTTGGTGCAGATCTACTGTGTGTTACCTGGATTTGGCTGCCTCTCTTTGCTTTGAACTAATTTTGATTGCAAAGAGGAAATTATCCAGATGAGCCACAATAAAGCTGCAGAGAGAGTGTCTTGGCATCAAAAATTCAGCAAGCATTGCTGTGAGCTGTTTCATTGTGTCACTATGCCTTGGACTGTCCCTTGTGCTTGAATTCCTTCTCAGTGAAATATCACCTGTGTGTACCTGCTGAAACTCCAAATTCTGCATCCACTGAACTTCTGTTAATGACCAAATATTAATGTAAATTATTCTTGCTTTAACCAAGAGTCTAACAAGCCTCTCTGCCTAAATCAGCAGGAAGCATTTGTAAGTTAGTTCAGCCTGTGATATCCCCCCACGATGGAACATACAGCGAAATTGTTGCCAGTATCAGAATTGTTGACACTGCAATGTGGTGGTGTAGCTCAGTCCTCCCATTCCCCTTTTATTTCTTTTGGAAAATATTTGTTACACTCCTCTACAATGTTCTTTTCTGGTCCACTTCATTCCATCTCAGATATATGACTATTAAGATTCCTGCTTTTAATATACTGATAAATATACTCAAAGTTAGTCTAAAGTTAGTAGGCTAAGTTCTACAAGAATCAATGCAAAAATGTTCAAAATACTTGTTCTCTTGGAAGCATTAAGGTAAATAACCTTTTAAATGAAAGACAATGGGGAGGGAAGTGAGCTTTCCACTTGAAAAGAATTTTTGTATAAAACTTTGCTTCTGAATGAATAATGACTCTGTTTCAGGTTTCCTTCAATCACTCAAACCCTAGAGTAGATGTGTCTTGCAAAGATCCATCCAATCCTATAGTCTTTGATGCAAATGGCAGCTAATACTTAAGAATAAGGGAGAACAAAGGAGGCAGAGAGAGATAAGCATACCAAACCTCCAGCCTTGAAAATCTGGCTGGTAACTTCCCAAACTTATAGCAAAACAAGATTTCATGTTCATGTTAGTGCCCCATAGATGTACCAAAACTGGTAGTTTGTAGAATTTGGCTCATTTTATTTTTGTGAGAAAAAGGGCATATCTATTCCAAACAATTTTGATGTTCAAATGCAGTCAGAATTTGACTTTTTAAAGGTAGGAAGCTTCTATAAGATTCATATAAATTATTATTGATATGGACTGAATCTACTTTGAAACCAAATTCCATGTAAATCTGAAACATAGATCCAAAGATCTATCTCCCGAGACTGTGATCCAAATTTACTAAATGTAGATTTAGAGTGGGAAAAATGTTGTTTGATCAGTCTCTTGCTGCTGTGTCATTTCATTTATTAGAAGCATTCTGAAGAGGCAGGAATTAACACAGTTCAGCTGTAATTTGCTCAATCTGGAGAGAAATGGTCACAGTGAACAATTCTGCTTTTTAAGTTCTGGGATGAAATATGGACATTTGAACTGTCATGTCCACTTATAAAATATCCAGTTTAATTCAACTCAGAGCTTCCAGTGGCACTTGGACTGCTGCCTTCCTTGAGCTGTGTGTGATGGGATGCTACCCTTATCAATCAGTGGCTGGGTGTGGAGAGAGGTCTGATGAGCTGCTCTGGATTGAGCTGCCTGCAGTGTGTATTCTGCTGCAGGCACTGAGTTTGAGTTTCATTGGGCTCTAGTGAATCAGGTAATTCAATTTTGCCTGGAAACTGACTACACCCAGACTTGGTTAGGGAGCACGTGGCTGCCACATAATCCTGGAAGGTTATATCATGCTACTGGCTTACAGAAAATACTATGTAATTACCAGAGAGAAGATTGATCCCTGAACTGGGTTTAGAGAAATCCACACTTCCTTGAAACTTGTGTACACAGATGTAGGTACATCTCTATTGTGTCATTAAAATCCCTCTGGTAAAGTTTCTGCCTGTAAGCCCTGTAATCAAGTCCTGCCTACTTTAAAAGATATATTCTGGTTCCTAAATCTTCTCCACTGGTGAGTTGTTTCCATGATGCATGGCCCTGCCATGAGGTGTGAGCTCACCGGGAAGGGCTGGCCAGCAGGGGCTGTGCAGGAGAGGTCTCCTCTCCTTACCATGCTCCAGGAAACCACAGCCTGTATTTGCAAAGAGGTTTGGGACAGTGAAGTGAGTGATGGAATAGGCAAAGTGAGACTGTAATCAAAAGCCATTGGCCAACAATTTGGTGCCTCAGAGGACAAGGAGAAGCTGGAAAAAGAAAATTGAGAAGAGAAACTGGATGGCTGCCAGAAAATTTTACTTGGAAACTCTGACTTGTAAGGAAAACTAAAAAAATTGAGATATCTAAAAGTGATGCTGCTGGAAGCTCTGCTATCTCCTCTTTATCAAACTTTTTTTAAATGTCAGAATTCTTTTCAGGGCTACAGGAGATTTGTGCTCCCTCCTCAAACCTGTCCTAGTGGACCTGACCCCAGACGTGTGCACACACACAGTGGCACGTTCTCACTCCCTAAAATGAGAATTCAAACAAAACTCTTCTTTTCCTTGCATCTCTGACAGCCACCCTATATTTGTGTTTCTTACAGAATTTTCTCTTCTTTGATGTTTTTGTTTAAGCTGTAGCAAGTTGGCGTTGCAGAGATTTTTAGTTACGTTTTTGCAAAGCTCCATTGGCTCCTTTATGTTACAGATGTTAGAAAGAATAGAAATGAAATTTGTACCAAATATACCAAGACATCTTGATTAACAGAATTTTTTTCCATAGACAGGCTTATATTTTACAACATTTGAAACCCATCTAATTACCCCAGAACAGCAGAATGAGTTCAGGATGTTGGGAGGATCTGGAAGACTGTTTTAGAGTAAATGGCTTTAATCATCCTGATAACAGAGCTGTGCTTTATGCATAGAAAGTCCTGTTTCCCATTTTTCCCCTCCATCAATGTGTTCCCTATCAGCTTTCTCTCTCAGCTCAAGCCACAGAGGATGTGGACAGTCATGTTATATCCCATTTGCTTTGTCTGCTGATTAAACAGGAAAGATTAGGTTAATGTCATGCTACCCTTTAAAAAATCATTGCTCTTAAAAGTACATGTTTTGTGTTTTAAAGACATTTACCCTTTGAAAGAGAGAGGTTATGAGAGCAAAAAATCAATGTGAAGTTAGAACAGTGCATAGCCCACATTTTTGTCTTTAAATCAAAAAATGTCTTCATATTGTATTGTATCTTGCATTTTCACACAGCCATAGCTGGATGCTTTGGAACAGATCATTTTTCGTTGTCTCAGATGTGGATTTGGCAAGGACCTTCTGTGCTGACCTGAATTCTGGGAAGTCTGAACTCTGCAGGGTCTACTTCTGTCAGAAGGAAGAAGTTCACAGATAACCTTAATTGTGATAAGCAATTTTCCATAGCTATTGAAAGTCAGTTGGACAGACACTGAATACTTTTTTCTTACTTAATACTAATGACTCACAAAAGTCACTCACTAAATTGATGTGAATTTCATAACCTTTCCTTTCGTTGGAATCTTGTCACCAGCCCGCATTTATGCAAAACCCAAAATACTTTCTCAACAAAGTTATGTCTTCCAGTGGAAAAGCACATCTGGTCTGGGCTTTAAACCCCCTCATGGTGATTATCTCAAGCACCCCAGTGGATGAGGAACTGGGGACCCCAGGGTCTCTGCAGGGAGCTGAGCCTCTGCTTTGGCTCAGGGCCTGCTGCTCAGTATGTGGGCTGAAAGTAATGTGAGAGGAAGAATTCTTATACAAAATCTCACATGCTAGGTGCTGGGTAAACTGTAACTTCATCCATAAAGAATGGAAAGCTTTCTTCATAAAGAATGCTCCTGTGACACCATTCTCTCACATTGCTTACTCACTATTTTCCTTATCACAGCTGCAACATTTTGAAACACACACAGGTAAGTCTGAAGGCAAATCCCAACAGGCAGTCAGAAAGCCTAACAGATTGCTTTGCCTTCATAATCTACTATTGTAAATAAATGTGCATGCTGGAATTGATTAATTGCTTCCTTTTCAGTGCAAGCAGAATTAGCCATTGATTTGTTTTTGTCAGGCAAGTTCCAGGTCATTTTACATCTCACAGCTTTTCCTAATGGAAAAGGGAGGTTTACCACTCCTGTGAATCACTTCACTTGGTGTTTAAGAGCATACAGGCTGTGGGAGATGAAGGGTGTCAGGAGAAAGCACACTGCAGCTGGGGACACCTTTCTGGTGCAGAGCCCCAAGGACTTGCTGATGGGCAGGCAGAGAGAGCAAGGGCTACCTCCTCTGCCTTGGTTTGAGCTTTCCAGAGCTATTTAACAAAAAAGTAGAGAAAAGGTCCTAACAGTGAATGTCTGGTTAACATTTCAATTTTCAGGTGCTCTTTTTCTCTGTGGATCAAGGCTGAAGTGTATAAGCAGACCTGTCTGGAGAGTACCCAGCTGTTCCCCCTGACCTCAGCAGGTTTTTCCCCAGCTGTCTCCATAGAAGCAAAATAGGCAAGAAATTTGTGGTAGAAATCCAGCTAGTTGTCCAGCCATAACTGATACTGAAAATGGCCTCCATATTTTATTTTGTAATTATGTGTATATGACAAAAAACTGCTCTTTAAGCAGGTGCTTAATTTGTTGAGGTTTTTTCAGCCATTGTTACAAGCGGTGCAATAGTTACATCTTTGGATATTACAGATGGAATTTCCCATTTAGTCATCAAGTGTGTACCTATGGCCTAAATCTCTCTTGTGGAAGGATGATTTTAGTGTTCTTGTAAAAGATGTAAAAAAACACAGCTGTTCGTTTCCAGCAACAAAGTTACAACTATCAGGAAACTCTGCCCAGTGTGAACAAATATTAAATAATCATTGTGATAATTCACTATTGTGTGAAGCTCAGTAGAACTGCATAGGACTTGATAAGGTGCTGTGACTGATATATTGAAATTGTTCCTATGAAGCAGATTCTAACTTAGGTTATGAATTACTTGCTTAATGAAGAGGTAAGGATGCTACACAGATTTTGTCACAAGTGTTTCCCAGAAGGTGTATAGAACATCCTCCAAAGTTTTGATACTGACCACATGAAAACTTCAAAAATTAGCAATACAGAGGTCTAGTAGTAAACTAGTTTACTATTAGACCTTTTACAGTTTGTTACTTATTTTTATTTTTCCCAAGTATTTAAGAGGGTCTCTGGGCCCCAAAACCCAAGGACATGGAGGCAAGGAAACTGCTCTTGCAGGTTGTGCTTCACAATACAGCCTGAGCAGGGGAGCTGGGGCTGTTTCTGAGCCTCTCAGGTGGGGGACATGCTCAGTACTGCTGGGATTTTGAGCAGCAAAAGTGTTTCAACTACAGCACCTTTCATGTATCCTATATACATTTAAGGAAAAATAGTGGAATGAAAAAAAAAAAAAGGGGGAGAATTTCCTCTTGAGATAAATGTCTCCCACCCACATTGCAGCCACAGGCAGCTACAGCCAGCCCTGTCTATAGCAGCCTTAAAATGTGTGTCCAAACACAGCTGTGAATAATGTTTCAAGATATGCACAGGAAGACCAGCTATTCTGTGTTGTGTGACTGGAAGACTATGAAAGGTTCTGGGATGCCTCAGTAAATCCAGAAGGAATGGTTTCAGCACTGTGGAACATTAAAAGTTCCCAATATTTTAATATTTATATAATGCAGTGACAAAAAATATCATTCAGACTAGGCAATCTTAATGGAAATATTTAGTCTTCTATCATGTGGGAAACAGACTGCAGGTCTTAAATTCTCTTCTGCAAATTCAGAGTCAAAGGGTAATGATTCTCCACATGGGCTAAAGTTGATCTATTATACACAGTTGCTGCAGGTAATGATTAAGAATTAGAAGATCTCGGAGGCTCCTGAACTTTAACATTTTACTATGTCAGTGGTATTGCTTTAACAGAGATAATTTAATAAGTAAAACAATACTATCCCTAAAATGGACATTCTTCATTCTTTCCACTGCTTTGGACTTTCTCTTGCTTTTGACATATCAGCCTAAATTCATCCTTGCCCTAAATTCACTGGTGTGACTGCAGCTGTGTGAAGGATGTTCACCTGTACCAGTTTGCAGCCATAGCAAGCAGGGAAACACTTGGTAGTGAGCAGAACTGTCTGGACTGAGCAATCTCTGGTGGTTTTCTGTAATCTCATCCTGTTTAAATTGAAGGCAGACAGTGATGGGCAAGAAACCTCCTTTTTGGATGATTGTGCTTTTTGGATGTTCATTTAAAAAAAAACAAACTCCCACCCCACAACTATTAGGTTGAATTAGTTATTTTTTAATTACTTGTGAAGTAATTTTACTTCAAATTAACAAGTATATTATAACATCCATGTTAAATATAAAGATGGGAAGAGATCATGTGTGACTTTAATAGACTGGAAAAGCTGCTCCTACATGTAAATCTTATCTCTCTCCTACTGCCTAGAACCTGTCTTTGCTGCCCTGTAGCTTAGGTGGGTTGTTTTTTCCATTTGGGAGCACAGCAGCCCAATTTTTGTCATAAATCCTCCCTGTACCTAGCAGAAATGCTTCTCTTCAAAACATGTGTACCACTGGCCGTGGGGGAGAAGAAATGACTAAATGACAGAAAATCTGCACTTTACCAGAGGTGGCAAGGAAACAGGAGCTCCATGGCTGCTAGAAGGGGCCATGGGAGAGGCTGGTGTGCAAATGAGTTTGGAGATGTCAAATCTCCAGGTGACTGTGACAGGTGAGAGGAGATAATTCAGCAGCTCTGCCTCACAGTGAGCCCTGGCTTTTCTCACCCTGCTGAATCACACAAAATAATTCATTACCCAGCACTGCTCAGGAGCTGTCATAAACAAGCCATGGGCTGGAAATCTTTTCATTCTTCTCTCCATCTAGGACACTGTATTTTGAGTATAATGAAAGTTTTGCATTGCACCTTTTCTCTTAGGGCAAAAGATCAAGAAGTAGGATTTTAATATGAATTTGTCTGTTCATATTGCTATATGAACAGACTTACCACGTTGAAATATCAATATCACTTGAGGGAAAATCCATATACCACTACACAGAAGAATTTTTCACCTAAGATTTGATTTGGTCACTGAAAATATTTTAAGCCAAGTTTTATTTTCTGTTGCTTCACCTAGTTGTCTTTCCAGAACAAGAATGTGCCAAGACAATGCAGGAGATTATTTTCTCTCTCATTAAAAAAAAAGAATAAAAGAAATTTCATAAGAAACTCTTTAAAAACTGCCTTTTATTGACGGCTAATACCATAGATGAGCACGTGCAATGATGATCGTTGTTCAAACAGAAAAAAGAGCATGTACCCACGATATTTGTTGCAGTTTGCTGCAATGATAGAGACATCTGGGTCACATATTTTTTATTGACCGAATTGTGGGTTTAAGTCCTCTATACTTGGAGGAGCAGTGTTTCCCAGATAAAGTAGGGAGATATCATTCAGTGATACCCTGGCCCAGTGATGAGCAGCTTTGAGAATTGTCCTGTTGCAGTGCCACTGTTGTATCCATAGGGAATATTTCCAAATCTGTAAACTAGAAGCACCTGGGGAAATACTTTAACTATGTAGTGGCATTTCATGCATCAGAGGCTGTGGATTTTTTTACCTCTTTCACCCTCCCCTGAATTCCTGAGAGATGAATATCAGAAAGTATGGAAAACTAAGATGAGAATACTTGGATTGAACCGTGTGCTGAATTCCCATTCCAAAATACCCCAATGATTACTGGGAGATAGACAGAAAGTATCCCACCTGTTCTTGTGGAGAAGAGCAATATTCTTTGTACTGTGGCAAGGGCAAACTATGGTGTTTCCAAGTGGCTAAGCTGCAGTCCTGAGTGTTGTTGACTAGAAAGGGGAAATTTTCCCCTACCCACTAACTGCAGAATTCTCAGCCTCAAAATTTCCTTGAATCACACTGAAAATGCAAATCTAAAGCTTTTTCTCCTAAAATTTAATCTTGATTTTTGGGTGTGAGAAGAGTTAAGTTCTTGATTTTTAAAAGAGACCTTAGTTTGGCTCTCAAAATTTATTCTTGCTCTTTCATCTGCACACAATTATGTCTAGAAACTCATATAATTTCTTTCGCTGGTTGAAGGCTAAGTATGCATTTGTTGGCACAACCAAATAATTATCTATCCAAGTAATATAAAACAATTGTAAAGATATTTGCAGCTCCCTTCACTTTATTCACAATTACCATAAAACTAAGGGAATGTGAGGAATGAGGTCTGGATTTGTCTTTGAACAAAAGAGAGACTTCTAGAAAAGAGACTTTAATTACATTCCTCATCTTGCTGGAAAGGTTATACATCAGGAAAAGTCTTCTGAGTCTTTTTTGTGGCAGAAATGTAACCACCATATAAAACCTGTAATAAGAATTGTCAAATATAACAATTTTATGATGTCTGTTCATCATCTGAGCGGTGAAGCTTTCCTTAATGAATGCATTGATCTGACAGATGAGGGCCAAGGAAGAAGTAGTACAAAAGCAGTATCACAACTTCAAGAAAAAACAGAGAGGTGAATATTTAAAAGTCAGGGGCACAAGGTTTTCCAGTCGTTTTGCCATTGCTGGTGATGAGAGGCTGAATGTGGACAGTAGGTGTGAATTTAGCCAGGGGGATGGGGCAGGGCTGAGACCTCAGCTCCTATTGCCCAGAGAGACCAAGGAGAGGGGTCTGCAGCACTGGTTATCAGATACCTTGGAGGCTGTGTAAATCAAGTCACATGCTATTCAAGTTTAGGTCCTTGGATTTGTTTTAAAAACAGTGAGATTAGAAGAGACTCCTGTAGATTATCTATTTATATCATGCTGAATAAAATGGCACGGATTTTGGAAAAGCACTCTCTCTCTCCAAGCTGAAATATAGCTTTGGCCTCTGTGTGAGTGGCTAAAAAAAATCTCAATGTCAATAAATGATAGNTTTTTTTTTTTTTTTAAGCAAACTTTCCATGGGCTTAGACACTTACTGAAACAGGCAGAACCTGACTGCTGCATGCTCCCACTGGCATCAGTGCAGATCTGCCAAAGTTATGCTCCAGTAAGATCAGATCCTTTGGGCTGTGTCTCCAGTTGTTTGCACAGGTATAAATTAAGTGTGAATCTATTGTGGCCAGCACAGGCATTAATCATCATGTCAGCCTGTTAGAGTTGCTCTCAGCCTTGCATTGAACTCTCTGAGGTCCCTCCCTCCATCCCTCTCCTGTGATAGATGTGCCAGACCCAGAGTGGTGTGCTGATGCCCATCTCCCACCACAATGCCCCTTCCCAAGCATTGTCTGGGAGCTGCTGCCTCCAGCACCAGCTGCACTTTAGGAAACTGCTCCGTGGTTTGTGCTTTGGGACTGTGAGCTGCACAGTCACTTGTGTGCTTGGGCTCAAAATCTGTCTGCCAAAGGTCTTTGCTAACATGTGATCCCTTTCTCTCTCTCCCAGAGAATTCTTGTTTCAGATTTGGTAACAGCAGTGCTCCAGGATCTGTGGTTCAGCTCGGAGCACGAAGCAGCATCTCCCAGGGACAAGTTAATTCAGCAACAGCTCTGAGGCCCTGGAAGGAAACAATACATCAGCTCCTGGAAAGAAGCCTTTATACCTCTTGTGAGTCAAGATTGACATGGTAAAATGGACTACTAGCTACTGCAGTAAAGTATATGCAGGAAAATGTTATGGATCCACAGGAAGATAGTAGGGGTTGTAAGAAGAATTTATTGTTGTGGCAGTGTGGTTCTTTTCTTTTTCATTGAATTGTAAAACAGAGTTTCATGTTGAGATAGATTCAGTTAGTTGAGCTTGTTCTTAACTATTTGTTATTGACATTAGTGATACAGATTATAAGATATGTCTGCAAGGTTTTGTTAATCTTTTCTTTTACCACTGGCAGAACTGGAAGTTCATACTGAAAAGTTGACTCTCAAAGTTTGTAAACACACACACAAACAAAAAGGGAATTTATTTGCACTTAACTGGGTCCTCAGAAAATAGCTGCATTCTGTGTGTGTTTTCTTTTTTATGCTGGGTTATGCAAGGCTGCCTAAAACAAAGTAAAAGAATTGCCTTTATCTAAAAAGAGAGATTTCACTCTGAACTGATGATTCTGTGGGTTCGGAATGTTCAGGATGCATAATGTTTTATTATTATGCTTGGTGTTTTTAGGAAAGTAAACGAGGGCAAGGACACAAGGCATTGCCTGGAGCAGACCATGACTTGTTCTCTGGAGCAGTTTGCAGTTGTGCTGTGGGGAGCAGGGATGTCTGTGCCACATAACCAGTGTGCAGGAACCCTCTCAGGATGCTGTGAGTGAGCCTCAGGGCCCTGGCACTGTCACTGTGCACTGCTCAGGTGTGGTCTGAAACCTCCCAGCAGGTCCCATCACAGGGATGGGCCCTGTCCACTCCTGTTCCCCATTTTCACATAAATATTGAAAAAGTTACACTGAATAAACAAAGCTGTGTATTTTGACCCGTGATCTCCATAAATATGATGTTTCATAATTTTAGTCATGGAATACACTGTTTTGGGGAGAATTTGTTTCATACTAACAGAACTTTCTCAGCTCAGAAGTTCTGGATTAAAGAAAGCATTTGGGAACAGAAAATGAATCACGCCAGTGGCACTATGAATAAGATTTTACATTCATAATTTAAGGCTCTTAACACATTTTCTTTGGAAAGCTCAAGTTTCTATTTTGAGGGCTGAATTTGTATTTTAATGAATCAGAAAGTGTGAAAGAAGTATGAAAAGAAGTTGTTAAGTCCTGGGGGGAACTTTAATTCAGAAGAGTCTAGCAATAGAAAAGTGCTTTCAACAGGCTATATCTTTGTAAAATTTGAAGGGAAAAAGGACAGCTGGATTATAATCTACAGAAACATAGCTGTTCTAAAACTGTAGAGTGCCTACCTTTGTCCCCAAAAAAGTGACATGAAGTCAGCATTTTCTGCATCTATTTCACAATTAACATAAAAATATAGAATATGCACTTGCATATAAGTAACATAAATTTCTGTGTAAAAATCAGAAAAATAAGTAATTTGAGTGACCAAAAACCTGCTAAAGGAAGTTGGAATGCAAACCTGATTTCTATCTGCCCAGGCAGGGGCCCTTTGGCTGCCCTTGAGATGCCCGGTGTGCATCCATTCTGAAGCTTGGGGTGCTGCAGACTGCACAGGTAATAGCCTCAGACAGGCAACTTTGATTTAGGAAATTGTGGTAGTTTTTTACCCTCTGAACTTGGATTGACTGGAAGGATCTCTTCTTTGTTTTTCTTTTTCCATCATGGATGTGTTAAAGGAGGGTTACCCAAATAGTTCTGCCCAAAGTATGATGAGACTGAGAGACAAACATGGGCATTACTGTCTCCACTTGGTCCAGAGGTTACAAAGACTTAAGTGCATCTACAAGAGTAAATCCAATGTTTAACAAGCTAAGCAAGAATCTGTGGGGTGGTTTATCCAAGGGAGTCACACAGAAGCAAACATAAATGCAATTCATAGATGAAACTACTATGAGAAATGGTGGCAGCATTAATGTTTCAATTATTAATGCAAATGAAATTACAGATATTTTTCATCTGACTTTTACAATAAACTTCTCTCAGGCCTCAGAATCCAGTGTTAAATACAGGACTCTGTCATTTGGTTACACTGTGACATCTGAACAATACTGAGTTTATGAGAAGTCTGTGGTTTTCAATTAGGTTTGCCAAGTGTTACATAAAACAATCAGACATGCACAAATCAAAGCTGTTGAAAGCCTGGATTACAGGGAGATAGAACTCAATGAATATTACTGCCAACAAATAATCTGACCTGTTTCTGCCATCAGTATGGAGCTCCTGACATATCTGATGGCACATTTTAGGTAACAATGTTGACTTAAAATAAAAAATAACCCTGAATTTCCTAAGACTTGCAATCAGGAAAGACCAGCAATTTTTCAAAGGTAGACAGAGACTGTTTCATGCTAACAATTTAATATGGGTTCATAACTCTGAAGTATAACAGCACTTTGCCTGTTACCAGACTCTAAACAAAATAGAAGTGTGCATTTTTAAAAAGCTTTGCTTAACTTAAAAGTTCTACCAATTACTATTCTCTTATGGTGGAAAAAGAATTATTTTTATGTCTTACTGGAACTCCAGGTGGACTTTTCAAATGTATGCTTTGAATTGCCAGCATACTTTTCTTTTGAGTCCTTCTGCTTTTCTAGGTAGGAAAATGCAATTCACTTTTTAGTTCAATCAGTTCAAATGCAGAGCAGACCAATGGTGCTGGACTTCCCAGCACAGTTAATATCAAGCAGCAGTGTTGTGGTTTTAAATCTGAATTAAATTTGCTGAAATCAGGGGAACATTGGGGCCTGATTTATGGTTACATATTATGCCTTGAGGTGGTAGCTCATTGTTTTCCTCAGGACTGTGTTGGTTTAGACCAACCTGTGAGTTGGTTTAAACCAACTCAAAACAGATGAATTCCACTGGACAACTCAGGGGAGCTTGGCAAAATAATGCCAGTGAGATCTTGGCTCCCTCTGGAAGAGAGCAGGAATTTTGCCATTAACATCATCTGGGACAGATTTCTTCCTTTTGCTTCTGATCCCTGGTGGAGTCTGCTTAATCCCCTCTTGGGCCAGTGAGATGGAGCAGCACTGAAGAGGGTGTGGTGATGTAAAGCATCAGGAATAAGTTATAAAAAGATGTGTCCAAAAGGCTAGATAAATATTACTATATCCTACTTTCAACTGCAGAAGGAAGAAGGACAAATGCATGTAGCTCTTCTTTCCAGCACAGACAGAAATAGTTCCTAGATTCTTATAATCTCCAAGCAAAGTTTCTCAAAAATCCCTTTTCTATTGTGGAAAGACTTAAAAGTAGAGTAGAGGTTGTTTCTTAATGAAAAGCCAAAAAAAGGGAAAAAAAATAAAACCACAACTGCTTAACATGAGAAGCCACCTGTTTATCATATACATCAAATGAAAAATCTTCTATTTGTTAATATGCATGAGCCAAGATTTACATATGGCAATATAAAGTAAATTCAGTAAAGAAAATATTCCAGAATTGAATGTACTACAAATTGCTATGTCTGACTAAATTGTCCTTCCTGGATTTATGTTTCAAAGGAGAGTTTCAGCAAACACAAATTTGTCATAACTAATCCTTAACAAAGGTAATATTTCAGTGAGGAGACCTGGCAAACCTGTTTCATTTGCCAATGTCCTTTCCAGGTTCATGTTTGGTCAGTATTTCCTACAGCTCCACTCTGTCTCTCCTTATTTAGGACTGATTTTCAATTTCCCTCTTTTTTCAACTGAATTGAGCTATATCTGCCAGGGAAGCAAATCTGAAAACTAAACCCAGAATTATTAGTAATAGGATATTTATAGAAGAGGTCATTTCCTGTCCCTTACAGGTCTATAAGTAATAGCTAATGTAAAGATGGGTGTTTTGCTCTAATAAAGAGCAGCAAATCAAGATGAGAAAATGGTGTGTGGCAGGATAATGTATTCTGTATTGACAGCAAAGATCTGTCTTCATCCCTAAAAACCCAACAGTTTTGCTAAACTGCCAAATTGAATGTTATATCCCATCAAACTGTAAAATTTTTTAAATATGTTTTACATGGGCATCTAAATATAGGTTGCAGTTTCCTTCGCCAGGTGTGCTTAAATACTTGCAGACTGCGCTGGGCTTAGTCCACATGTCCCCTCCCACCATCCAGTGTGTCAGCTTACATCCAGATATTGGTTTTGATGGCTGCAATTGTTGTCAGTGGTGCTGTCTTCCACACTGCTGTTTTAGGTGTGAATATTGCTGATCATTTTTTCTGATCACGGCGACATTTGGTATGTGATCAGTGAAAATATATGCCCTCAAGCACATGATGAGCAATAAAGCCAATGTTATTATATCAGCTAGAATCCTTATGCAAACTAAAACTTCATTGCATAAAATAGCATCTCTATCTACCTCTGTCTCAGATTTATTGATTTCAAAGGCTCATAATGTAATTCAAGGGAGGGTGAATTAATTACAAGGTGTTTCCAAACTGCATAGTACAGAAATTGGTCGCTACTGACTTCCTAATTGGAATTCTGCCTGAGTGGATTCATATCCCCAGTCCAGACTGAAATAACTACTAGATTGTTCATATTTTTGAGATGATGCTCTATAAGCTCCACCTGCATGGTTCCTGTTGCATGGAATGACTCCCTGGCAGCTTAGGAGGAATCATTACAGACTGGTACCTGGTGGCCTGTGGAGGAAGGCCTGGAGTTCAGTTCCTTTTCCAATTAATGTTTAACAAAAAAACCTAAACGTGCTGGAGTGGTGACAGGGAGACAGGTTCCTACTGAAGGAAAATTCTGTCACTTTTTAATCATGCTCAAGATCATGCTGTGTCAAAAGGCATATTTAAGTAGTCTGTTGAAGTTGGACTGTTTCCAAAGAGACTAATAAATGTAGTAAAGCAGTTACAGGTGTGGCTCAGCACAGGCATGCTGGGGCTGATATTTGAGGTGATAAATCAGAAGGGAGAAAAAGGAGATGGCAAGGATAAAGGTACAGAAATGGAGAGGCAAGCAGATGTAGAAGTTGGCAGTGAAGCCAGCCTATAAAACAGACTACTCTGCTCCTCTTCCTTTCAGGGCCCAAGTCAACAGATGTGCTTTGAGAATTCCCATCAGATCAGGCTTCACAGAAGAGCCAGAGCAGTAACAAGTTCATAGTTCCCAACAGGGTTTAAGATCAAGCTGGAAGCTGTGCTGCTCAGGCTTGTCAGCTCGTGGATGCCCAGAAGCAAATCCTTTCCTTTCCCTTTCTCTCCAGAGCTTTGCTCTTCAAGTGCCACAGGAAAAGTAACATGGGGTTTGAGGGATGAAATTTTCCTCTTTGATTCTTGGCTCAGCAGTTAGCCTAATTATTATTGTAAATGTGGCAGGCAAGTTGTCTATCTAATATGTTCCCTCTCTTTTGAACTATCCATTTAAATTGTGAAAAAAAAATTCTGTACTGCTCTGAGATGCCAAAGTTCAATTTTAAAATTAAAAAGCCCAGAATCCAGAAAAACCTTGCTGTGCTGTCAAGTATAACGTCACCTCCTAAGCATTTGAAAGCCTGAAGGGATTGGAGAGAAGATGAAGAAGGGTATCTAAATTTCATGGAAACATGCATTTTTTCCCTGGTGTCTTTATTTATTTTGGTAAGAAGTACACAGAAGAAAGGATAACTATGTTGAAATTAATCATGTGGAACTGATTTCTGCAGGAGAGGCATGAGATAGCTGGGGAAACTCAAGAAAAGTCCAAGTCCTGCTGCTGTGATGTGCTGACGTACAGGAACCTGCGTGACAAGAAATGCCATGGGCTGTGAGATTTACAGGATTGAGCTGCTATCATTACACTGGGCAGGTTAAACACCAACTGGAAGAAAAAAGCAAGGCCTCATGCAGTGAATCACACAAGTAGAGAGGTGAGGTGCAGCTGTAAGGTGGTGTTCCAGCACCACGAAAAAATGTGAGTGGTACACACCACCTTCATGTGACCCCCAGTGGAACAACAAATGGCAGCTTCTGGGTGAGGAGGCTGCTAATATTTAAACATTTATACTTTATTTTTGTGCTGTGGCCATGGCCAGAGAGAGAAATTGCAAGAGAATTAGTGTTTGGTAGGTATAGGATGTACAGGCATGTATAGTGGGTACAGGGAATGTATGAGGACCATGCTTTCAGCAAGCCAAGCACTGAATCTTTGGGAAGATTTGCTCCCAGAATTAAGATGCTGTTGTTAAAAATACACAGCAATATAATCCATGACACATGAGATTGAACTTTGAGAATGAAATCTTCCAAAATAAATCGTTACCAGCAAGGTCTGTGCAATCCTAGAACATTTAGCTGTTAAGTACAGTCTTTTTTTGATCCATAAGGGTATTTTTTGCATTTTGATTGATCTAGGCAAATATTTTGTCAAACAAAAGACTTTCTTAGAAAACATAATTATGCTTTTAATTTAGATAGCCTTTTTCTTGATAAAAAGACCTCCTGATTACCTTTTCTATTAATAAAAATTTGATTAATGTAGTTGGATGAATTATTAAAGAGATAACTGAATTAATTGTACTTAATGTAACAGCAGATAACTGGGAGCTTATAGATTAGTATCAGAATTTCCCTTCCTGTTATAGGCTAATATAAATAGATTTAATTCAAAGGGCTTGTGTTCATTTTTTTCTGGCCTTACTCATGAATTAACACTGCTCTTGTAAAAACTCCTGGCATATAACAGACACAGGGTAATGTTTGAATCAAACAAAGTGGTTTACAGCTGATCTGTGTCTTTCAGTTCTTGCATTTAACAGAATCTGGAAATCTGTTCTGTTTGAAAATACAGATTTTAATTGTCACACACTAAAAAGAAGTCTTGTATTTATTCAAGGCATATTTGGAAATCTTCCAACCTTATAGCTGATAAATCAGTTCTGAGCTGCTCTTTAGCTACCCAGTTGCTTGGTTAATAACTGTCCTGTTGATGTGTTTCTTGAGATCTGAGACAGATCATGCAGCAGCTGGCTGATGCACATTATCATGTTTGTATTGGAGAGGAAAGACAATAAATTCTGTTCTTCCTTTTCTTTTCTAGACCTTGCTATCAATAGCTGGGACACATGCAGAGGACGAACAAAGCCAGCAGGAGCCAGGTGACAATGTTTTTCCACTCTCTGGGAGTGTCTAATTCTTCTTGAGGAAGAGACTGTTTGAATCCATTGGATTCCTGCATAGCCCAGCCTATGACAGACACAAAGTGCAATCACAGCCCTTGAGATGTAATGAGCCCTCCATGTACAGTGAAACAATTCCAGACATATATATATGTCACATGGGAAGAACTAAGTGCCAAAAAAATTGTCTTTTGCCATAAAGGGTAAAAATATCCCTTCTAAAAGTTAAAATACACTGAGCTTAATATATATATGTTTATATATCGCTTTATTCTGTCATACTTCTGGTCACAATCTTTTAAGCACCTTCAGAAAAAGGGCTTGTGTCTTTTTCAAGAACTTCCTCCACTACTTAAAAGGCTGCTAAAAAACTCAATGTAATTTTTATGCATGTGAATGTAGCAGCATGTATGTAAATCCAGAGTTGCAATGGACCTTCAATATGACCCAGCTCAGCGGATGGTGACCAGCAGAAAGTTCTATCCAGCTTGTCTAGGACACATTGGTGGTTCCCATGTCCCTCATGAGCTTGTGGATGAGATGGGAGGGAAGACAAAGCACCACTCACCATGCAGAGACTGAGTGGTGATGATACTGCACAGAGGACAGGAGCACAAAAAAGTGGGTGATGATGTTCAAAAGAGGTTTTGCAATGAGCAGCCCAGGAGATAAGCTCAATTTCAACAGCTAGTTTGGCTGTCCAAGGGCTATCCAAGAGACACTCTGGGGCCCTCTTTCTGTCTTCTTTTATTTTCTTGTCACCTGAGAACACCTCAGGTAATGAAATATCTCCCACTTGGGTGATGAAATGGTTGAACTGTTGGAGGCAGCATGACAGAAGCCTGTAGGAGGGATGGCCAGATCGGCTCAGGCCAGGAATTTGTCTGGTTTAACATCTCACTTGTCATCTGAGCTAGCTTTGAACCTGTGAGGAAAGTGCAACACACATAGCAGAAAATTGAATGAATCCAGCAATCCTTGTGGTTGAAATGGACCCCATCACAGCAGACAACCTCTATTTAGTCCCTCATTATCATTTATTATACCTTTCACATTATATGAAATATACATGATATTTAATATAATTCATAATGTCATTTTATCATTATAACCCTTGTTATTTTTCTTATTGGTTTAACGTTCAATTCTCTTTGAACTTACTTAGAAATTCTGAGAAAATGAGGTCTATGAATTAACCATGTACAAAGTGTGCATGCTTTAATGGGAAAGGATGAGAGGTGCCCCTTTTACTGGTTTTTAAATTTGTAAATTCTCATTTTAATGGAATTTAGAATTTCTGTTAGATCTGAAACTGTGCCTGGTGCTGTCCTTGATTTAATTTCCATCTAATGGCTACAAATGCAGAGAGCAAATGCAGAGTAAACAAATGAAGGAACACCCTGTCTTTGTGACATAACCATTTAAAACATTCCTAAGGTATGTGTTTATTTATCAAAGACTTTTTGGAAACCACATTTGAATAGTTAAAAGAAAAAATCCCTATTTTTATCTCCCAAAACCTTCTTTATGTTGAGGTCCAGAATAGTCTAATACTTTCTGTCTTTAGAAAACAACAGAGTTCGGATTTCCAAATCTGAATGGTTCTAAAAAGACCAAGATATATTTTCATTTTTTAAAAAAATTTAGTTAATCTCAAGCTTAAAATTGCCTACAATCTGTTGAACAGCTTTCAAGACTGATATATAAGCGTAAGAAAGGATGGTCTCTAGGGAGCTAATCTTACAGCAAGTAATGCTTTGGCTTTTCAGCCAAATAGGATTGGAGACCAGGTTTTCTATCAAGAGTGATTAAACTGTCTATATAAAGCTCAGATTAGGAATTTAAAAAAAAAAAAATGTGTACGTGAAAAGGCTTTAGTGGGAAACTAAAATCTCACAAATCTCCTCTTTCATTAAAAGCAGCGCTACTCATTTCAATTGAAAAATCTCTCTCTCTCCTCTCCTCTCCTCTNAATTCCTCTCCTCTCCTCTCCTCTCCTCTCCTCTCCTCGAGTCTCCTCTCCTCGAGTCTCCTCTCCTCGAGTCTCCTCTCCTCGAGTCTCCTCTCCTACATCTTCTTATTTCCACATTCAATCCCAAACATTAAAGTGAAACAAAAATGGCCATATGTTGTTTAGCAATACCATGGAAGTGTAAATATTGTTATCCAGGAGTGAAAGAAAATAAAAATTTACCTTTGAATCTTGAGCAAACCCAGATTAGGACATTCATGACCCAGTGGAAAATTCTGAGGATATCTCATTAAGTCAAGTGGAGCAACTTGAAATCTAACCTCTTATGATACAGAGAATGGAAAAACTATCATGAGAACTGGGCAAAAAGACCAAAAAAGTTGACCTAAACCCCTGTGGCAAGTCTAATTTCTGGAAAGTTCTAAATCAGAACTAGAAAGGTGAAGTTAAAATTAAACATGAAATTAAATTAATATTCATCCTCATAGTCTTCATCTACTTCATGAATAACAATTGGTATGAAATTGCATTGTATAAAACAGTATTCCATTCAGGATTAATGTAGTATTTTCCTGCCTCTCTCTGAATTGTTAAACCCTTTACTGAAAATGGGAATATTCTTGTTTTTACAGTTTCATCCTAGTGCTAATGAGAAGAAGGGCCAGTATTGAAAAAAAGGAAGAAATTATCAGAAATACGATCACACGTCCAGGAATGGTATAAAATCTCTTTAATAAACTCAACAAAACAAAGCCATTTTATTGTCATTATATTATCACATATCAACCAAAACAACTTTGTAGACTCCACTTACAAAATAAATGTAATCAAAAAGGTTGGAAAGAAATATGTGAAGAATATTAAATAATATAGTGTATCCCATCCAGCTTCAATGTAGAATCTATCTTTTTTTTCTACCCTTCATGCATGTATTTCTAAAGCCTAGTAAAATCAACCAGTATTTTTGTTCAGTGCTCCTTCCCATGGTGATTTTGTTGTTGCTTTTGCATTAAGAAAGGAAATATTTAATTGTGTTGAGGTATTAGTGGGAGCTGGGGGACAGAAGTGGAGATGCAAGTTAGGATGTCAGGATGGTGAGGCTGACTTGGACTAATGGAATCAGAGAGGGCCTCCCCAGGAAGCAAAGCCATAGGAGGAGCAGAGACTGTGGCTCAGTTTAGGATGGAGGATGTTTGAGGGGCATATGGGGAGTGTAAGGATGGGGAATAGTTCAGGGTACTCCCTAAGAAAGGTAAGCTCAGACCAAGAAATAGAGCTGAACTGGAAGCTGATATGTATTTCAGGGTGTTGGATAATGATACTGGAGGAATCCACGTGTGTGAAGCCAAAATATCTCCTTATTTTTAAGTCAAATGTTTACATACTACAGACTTGTCACATTAGTCCTAGATGTTTCCAGTACACAAATTGCTCACATTTCCTCTAATCCCATCACACAACAATGCAAGGCTGCTTCTCCAGTTTTCAAAAACATGGCAAATAATGAACAAGTCTGGCTGAGCTGAGAACATAGCAAGCCCAAAATTTTCAGGTTCTGCCACCTTGCACATAATGCATTAATATCTCCTCCAAAAGGGATTTTTTGATTGATTGAATTGCCTTTACAAGACTAAGTTTTGGCTTACTTTAATATATTTTTTAATCAGAGCCCTCCAGATGCCACTGTGTTCTCCTCATTCAAAAACATCAACAACCATATGCTACAGAACCAAAGGCTTAATTGCAAAAATGTATCTGGAATTCAACAGAGTCAGGGGAGAGGAAAGGGAATTTCATTAGTAATCAGGCAAACAAACACAGGCATAAGTAACAAAGAAATATGCTCAACATCCTCTCTATTGATCAAGTTTTCAAATACTTCCAGGTTCTACAGAGAGGGGAATGAAACTGATGTCTAATGTACATGTATACATTCACCCCTTATTTCTTTAAATACCAACCAGGTATTCTTACAGGATTCTTACAGGGAAGAAAATAAAATGTGAAGAAAACATGTATCACTACAGCTGGGTGCTCCCTCAACACTGATTTTGGGAGGAACCAATATCTGTCCAAGTATGGAATTGCAGTGGAGCCAGGTGACATCTGTGGATGGAAAAAACTGATGCATAAAGACAAAAATGTCTGAGGTTGTTGTAAGAATTTGTGGTTATTTATAATGATCAAGTGGTTTTGATCAACAAGAGAAAATAGCTGGGTCTGTCCCCTGTTGCAGGACATTATTTGCCAGGGCCTGTGTTTGTTGGTGCATTCCATACATTGTCACTTTAGAATTACCTTGTTTAAATCAAACTAAAGACCTGGTTTCTGATGTGCAGCAGCTTTCCTCCTTCTCTTCTAGTATTTGGGTACACATTGAGAGGAAAATTCACATGTATCCAGACTTGGTTTTTATTTTATACAGGCAAACATATAATACAAATAAAATAAACTTTTAGCACCCCAAAATCCCACAATCATGGTATTATCTAATCACAATTAAAAAAATACTCCAAAATTTGCCATATTGCCACTAGAGGTCAGTCAATAGATGGTAAATTTTCTTGTTGTAGAAATGTATATTACCAGCTTTATCCACATAATTTCTGCAGACCTGCTGAAAAAGAGAACTATTGTATATAAAAACATTGTGCAAGAATAATGTTTTTAAATATTCTACAAATTCACCATCCATGGGAGTATTTAAAAGACATAAATGTGGAACTTAGGGACGTGGTTTATTGGACTTGGTGGTGCTGGGTTAACACTTGTTCTTGATGAAGTTAAATGTTTTTTCTGACCTGAATGATCCTGTGACTCTACCAGGGCTATCAAACAGAAAATGTGCATGAAGAATTGCCTTTCCACAGTTGCAGCACAGTCTGGATAGAGAGACTGTGTTATTGTGGAGTGTTTTGTAAATTACAGAAACTGATTGGAAATCTCTGTAAAGCCTTTTACTAAGCTGAAAATGCAGTAAAACTACTGAGGTGTTTTTTTTTTTAAAGGCAATCTGTCTTAACATAAAACTTGAAAGTCTCAAATGGCTTTAGCATGGCTCTCTGGTGTTAAACTATTTGTCATTTCAAAAAAAAGTTTGCCCCAGCTACATTTATCACTGTCCTTATTCGCTACCTCCAAATCTGAGGTGTTTTCCATGTTGATTATTGAAGAGATGTGGCTATTAAATTGCTTTATTTACTGTGATTTTATTTATTACCTTTTCTGCAAACAGCATATTCACTCCTTGTAATTTTTCTGTATATTGAATTACCTTATTTTTAATATAATAGCACTATTTATTGATTTCTCTTGTCTCAGGACCTGAATAATGAGGTCCTTGCCCTCAGATGCTCTTGTTGGGTTCTAGCATACAGGTAGTGGGATTTCAATCTAGAAAGCAATTTTACTGCACAAACTCTTAGAAAATATTAAGCTACACAATATCTACACTGATTACTATGCTTAGTTCTCAGTGAATATTTACCCAATATCTAAATTAAAATGCTTCCAATATACTTGCAAAGATCTCCCATCTTCCACCAATTATTATGATTTTTATCACACTCAAATGCACCTTTTTTTTTGCCACACCTGAGCTGCACCTGCATCAAGGCTGAGAAAAGGAATTTTGCCTAGGGATTCAGCACAACACGTGTTCATGTGTGGACCAACATCAAAAAGTGAGTAGCAGTAATCGATCTATTAAGGTATTACCCATGTATGTATATGCCTTCATATCTTTGCTTGTCACTCAAGTCCTACCTGGCATTACTCAGTTATAAAGCTAAAATACTTAAATATCCAGCTTCAGGAAACTGAAGTGCTAAGATTATAGTTCTGGAATCATTATCTGCCCACTGCTTCAAGTTGAGTGATTAATGACAACAAAAAATTTTTACATCCTTACAGTACTTTTAAACAGTTTTATAAAATAAAATTTATATGCAGTTCCTGCTAGCCCCAAATTGCAGGTCACTGACTTCTTAACCAAGACTTGTGGAGTAGGAGTGCCATTAGTACTGAAATTGTTCCACTGTAATTGAACTTGACAGCTAAGTACAGGACAAAAAAGCTCATTTCCGTGTAGCCCCTGGAGGAGCATTTTCAAAACTCCTATTATTCCAAACACTACCTGTTTTATGGGGCCTCTCAGTATTAAGCTGAAATGTCACACACAGTTTTGAGCACAGGTCAGAGGATTTTTGAATTTAGCAGCAGCATTTTCAAAACAAGTTATGTCTTTTGCCCTGTTAACTACACTTTTTCTGACACATGACATTTAAAAATTTATTTCTGGCTGTTTCAGCAAGGGAAGGTTGATCTAAAAGAGCCCTTGAGTTCCTTTAAAATACGTTTATTTTAATTTTTTGCTGCCAGGATGTTATAAAAGAAATGTGCTTTGAGAGAAACCAGTTAAGTTGAGATCTGATATCTCAAAATGATTAGGTTTATTTGTTCTTGGAGTTTCAGTCCTTAAAATATCCTACTTCACTCTGAATCAAGATGACATCTTGATGGCATCTTGGTGAAAACAATAAAGTAAATATATCCATATTCTTGTTCATTTACAGTACCTAAAGCTTTGGCAGTCATAATACTTTGTTCCTTTTTACATGTCCTGCAGCAGAAGACTACGTTCTTGAACCTGGGAAATTGTGGCTTTGCCACATCCCATTTGTGCTTGTACTGTGACAGACAGCTTTCCTTGAGAGGGAGCAGGAGGGCTGGTGGGAGGACAGCAGAGCTGCACAAAGTGATGAACACACACACAGAGCTGGTAAAAGAAACCCATTTTGCTTGCGTGTCAGAAGAGGTGGGATGTGCCCTAGGGAAGCAGATTTTTGGATGAAAGTTGCTGATCTTTTCCTCTGATGTGCAGAAGTGAACACTTTGCATAATGGCTACTCTGGGAAATTTACCCTGGGGCTCTTCAGGCAGCTGCTGACTACAACAAATGGGGAGGGAGGCTTTTTTTTTCCTTGCCATGGGTGGCATATTTTCACTAAATCAGGCTATTCTGAAGATGTCCAACACACTTTGCTTGTCTCTTGGATGGATTTACTGAGGAGGAACAGATCATAGCCCCCCTCACATCCCTGCTTGGTGCACTCACAGTCTCCTTGCAGTGGTAGGGAATAGCAGCTGCCTCGGGACTGCTGAAGTGTCGCAGCTGAGGGGTGTTGGCTCATTATCCCAGACCACATTACCACCTGGGATGTGCCCTCCTCCTCAAGGAAAATGCCCTCGGTTCTTCCTGACTGCGCAGGCAAAGTGAGCTCCTGCAAAAACCTCATGTCTTTGTTCACTGCAAAAATTTCCTGGCAGCTATTAAGGTGCCTTTTTACAGGCTCCGATAATCCTGTAGCAGTGATTCCAGACCCCTGCCGGGGACACAGCTCCAGTGATCTCAGCAGGGCTCTGCCCATTTAGCCAGTCTGTGAACTCATTGTCTCCATGCAAATCCTGCGAGCAGGTAAGCTCCAGAAGGGTTAAATGTCTCTAGGAATAGCACCTTGCTGTGAATCTCCAATGAGCAAGCCCACTTTGGGTTTAGAATTCCTGAGAAGTTATGAACTGTCTCTCTCTCTCAGACTGAATGACCCTTGAAAGCTCTTCAGATACTGGTGAAAAAAGTGTTATGAAGACTTCAGGCTTAAACTCACACAGCTTCTACAACATAAGAGCAATTTTATCATTTTATACCAGGCCTACTTCAGTCTTCACCATCTGTAGTTCTAGTCCAGCAAAAACTAAAGAAGAAAATGCTATCAGGACTCTTGTTCATTTATAACTAGTGTTCAGACCCAAACTGGCCATTTATGTGCTTTTATTTGAGGACATATTAAAAATCACCTTGAGCACATAGAGGATTGATAGATGTATGCACATATGTGTGTGTGTATGTATGAAGATATTATAGCTTTATCTGCTTAGTTACACAGGTTCTGGATTGGATTAAATAGAGAAATGTGTACAGAAGGGTAAAAAATATTGAAAGGAGAACTGAGGATTCATAACAAAAAACCCAATTAAATTATTTTGGAATGGATTTTAAGATTGAGAAGTACATGTTTTTTGCATTGTAGTTTTACTCTTAAGTTCAACATTGTCTACAGAGCCCTGAAGGGTTGCAAAGAGCACTAAGTCCAGCTGTTAGAGTGCCAGGTAAAGCAAGGCTCTGGATACCATTTGTCATTGTATATCTCAGAACAAATTGATATCAAGAAAATACTTTGACAACAGTACGTACAAGGGTGCAATACAAATAACAGAGTACTTTAAAAGCTGATACAAGAAGACAGCTGCAAAATGCCATATGAAAAATCCACAGAGAAATAGAGAGATGAAAACAGACAGGACATATGATACTTGCTCTTGGCTGGGAATCCAAACCTCATGTGCTCAGCCATAATCAACATCAGTCTGCTACCTGATCTTGAATCCCCACGCACCCATGACAGAGAAATTAAAAAGTGCTGAGACTCTGGATAGTGAGGACTGCTCAGATGTGTTTGGGGGAAAAAAAAACAGAAGAAACAATGTTGTGAAATGTTGTTTACTTTATGACCAGTGTATTATATTTCCTCTTTCCAAATCTATGACAGTGTTGGGATGCCAAAAAAACCCCACAAAACTCAAACTCAGGCCCAAGGGTTTTGTCTCCCTTAGTCCTCCTGCATAATCACAGGGCTGAAGGATATTGTATAATTAACAGTTCACTCTTACTGTGAAGTTATCTCAGTAAGTAAAATAGTCAGTGTGTGTCAGCTGAGCTGCGGCAAATGTTCATTCATGTGCTTGACGTGTAAAATTCCAAGTAATGTTATTTAACTCTCTTTCATTACATCAAATTGCTCCCAGTGTGCAGTGTGTTAGGAGTGCACATTGGGAGGGTTTTAAATTTAGATCTCTCTGTCAGAAAGGTCTGTGTCTGAGCTGGTTGTCTAAGTTCATACTGAAGTCAGTTGAAAGAAACAGGTGCATCTGGAGTGCCCTTGGTCTTCTCTTGGGGTAGCTTTTCAAGACTGTGTTTGAGTCCTGCTGCACTGAGACTAAACAGCATCTACATGATTAGCTGAGGTGTTACTCTCTGAGGTTAAGAGACACTAATGTTTGGAGAGCTACCACATCTCCGTTCATGGGTGGTCATCAATTTAAGCAGCAACTCATCTGGTATAGTCTGTCACTGATCATAGCAAAGAGAAATTCACATTTTACTGAATATCAGTAAGAAAAATCTCAGTCTAGCTATTTTCAGGCTTAAGATGGGGTTTTTCCAGTTTGTTAAAATATCTAACTGTACAGGCAGGTCACACAGAAACTGGTCAAAGCTCACCTGCCATATTAAGTGGAGTTCTTTTTTTTAGGGACATAACAATTCCTCCCTTCTAATCTTGTTACTTCTAATCCTGCAGATACTGGATGATTTTTCGTTTTGCAGTACAAATGGACTGTCACAGCAACCCAGTGAGAATGTGAACTCAAGCAGCACTAAAGGAAAAGTACAGCTCCTCATTCGGTATGATGACTCAATATTTTCAACAATTTACAGTCAGAGAAGCATTTACTGTGGCTTTATTTCAGTCTTCCTGAAAGAATGTAAGCCTTCATGCTCCTATGTGGTTTGGCAGTTTTGTTCTTGCAGTAAACTTGAAAAATGACAGATTTGGTTGTATTGTCCTATCCTAATCACTTTTGCCCAAGAATTATTCCTGCAGGAAACGAAGAACCTCTTCTCCAACACCCCATCTCCTCTGTTTTGAGGAGGGAGTTGGTGGGAGATTTTGGAGAAAAGAGCTTCCCTGAGCTTTGTTTCATGGGTATTTAAAAAAATATCTGAGCATACTGACGATAAAATCTAGGGCAACCTGCAGGTTGCTCTAGGATATATGTATGAGCTAGGTGCTCTTGGATGGACCAGTTAAATCTGCCTTCAATAATGTCATTTCACTTCCCTAATCTAGCTCAGTCTCTACCTCATTGCCTTTTGGTGATCCACATCAATATTACAGATAACTTTTACTGCAATGTGCATTAAGCAGCTGCCACTTTGTTCCTGTCCCCGTCAGGCTTTCCAGTCCAGTCATAGATCCTAACTTGTGCTGGCAAGCGATGGAGTGATAATAAAAAAATCCATAATATGCTTAAGGAATCCTTTTTTTTCCACATGTATCCCTCTTGCAGTGGAGCTGCTGAAGCGCATGCTCCAATCCAGCAGAAAAGAGGGAGGAAGGGGAGACAGCTGCTGAACACTTGGGTGCAGCCTCAGGACAAAGATAAAAAAGTTGTCTTGTTTTCCCCTCTAACAATCAATAAACATTGGTGTAGAGGAGAACAAGTCATCCTTATTCCTAATAAAAATGGAGTTTAAATTCAGGATTGTGATGCTGACAAATTACAACAGGTTTAATGAAAAGAGACTGCATGAGAACACAATATTTAGCTTTCTTTCTAAAACTGTGCATTTTCTCTCAGTGCAATGCTTTTAGGGCTTGTCTTTTACAACCCTTGTACTACTGCCTTCATTTTTGGTATCTATTAATTAATAATAAAAAAGCTAAAACTAAGGTCAGTCCCATTTGGACTCAGATTCAATCAGAGAATCCCTGGTGCCTGTCTTGCAGCACATTTTCCTCAGATACCTGTCATGCCTCTGGAGTGGCTGGTTGCACTCTGGCCTTACAGCAGAACCATGAATGATCCCAGTTTAATTTCCTCCTCTCAGGACATGATATGGCTTTTCTAGCAGCCTCCTGTTGTGTACAGCCAGACAAAATGAAGCCTATTCTGAAGGGTATAAGATTGCAGTCTTGAACTTCAGCAGTGTGGCTCCAGATTGTCCCAGATTTCTAATTGTGAAATTCTATGATATATGCCCTATAACCTAACTGTGTTTTGTAAATTATGAGTAAATGTAGTTCAGGTCTTTGGGAAGAATTCATCAAATTCCAAAACGTTAGTAGTACTTGATTTACTTGTGAAGTTCACAGGGAGTATTACTGAGGTGTGTTCAGAAGCATTGACACTCAAGATTTCACTGCCTGCCTCTGAAGGCACAAGGAAAAACCCAACAATTTCACTGGATTTTAGAGTGAGTTGCTGTTGGAACCCTGGACACAGAGGATTTCAGGCTTTCTGTGCTGACAGGGACTGATCCTCAAAAATACACTGCATTTGACCTGAGGCCATGGAAAAGGCTTCCAAAATTGAGTGATAGCACTGGGACTTTGAGTGTGTGGTTGAATAGAAGTGTGTTATATCACAGGGTGAAAAATTAATAATTTAAGGTTTTTGGCATATAGAAATACATATGTAACAAGATGGAGGGTTTAGGGCGTAGGTTAGTTCTTGTTCTTCTTCTTCACAAGCTTGGTGGTTTGTGTGATTGGTTGAAAAAATCTGCAATGCAGATCATTGGTGGTTAGTTATTGGGTTAAAAGTAAAAATAAATTAGTTGGCATCTCATAATTGGGTAGTTTAGGCTCAAAATGACCTTGAAGAAAGAACTCTGTACTCCACTTCTACCCTGTTAACTCAGCATGGAGAAGCACTCATGGTCAGTGAGGCTGTAACTTAGATAAGAAATAATAAACATCCAAGTCTGAACAAGAATTCTGTCTCTCATGCTTTTAATCTTGACCCTGAGAAGAAGAACCAGATAAAGCAAGGGATTGACCACAAGTTGCTTAGGGCTTAGTCTCTGTTCCTTCACCCTCTCTTTATGTCTACAGCAAGGTCAGGCAAACATGCTGGTATTTGCTATTCCTTTATCTATTTCATTCTTTTCTTGCAGAGACATTTCCCCTCTCTTCTGTGTTATGGCAGATGGTGGGATGATGGTCTGGTCCTTGGTGGGTACCAATTGCTTTGCAAGTATTGATGTGTCCTGTCATGATTAGCACTGGCTCATTCAAATGTTAATCTCTCTTGTTTTATACGTTCCATTATGCTGCTTTTCAATGCAAAAGAGTACACCTTCTTTTGTGGAATACCACATAAAATATGCAGTTTGAAAGTCAGCCTGACTTCTTCCTCTGAACTGTGGGTTTGAGGAGCAAATAGCTTATGACAGCTTTGCAGCTCTTCCCTCTTCTGAGAGATAGGGTTTTTCTACTTTTCCACTTAGAGCAAAAAAGAGTCATAATTTCTTAATTAGTTTCATCATTTAACATGAGATGTTCGCTGCTTATAAATATAAAAGAGCTTGTTTGCATTTCTGTGTCGCATAGTAGAAATCTAGTGTTATGGAGTATTTACCAGCCATGTTGGATTTTTACAGTTTCATTACAGAAGTAGAGGGTACTTTCCTGATTGGAAAAATGGAGAGCAAGGAGAAGGTATTCGAGATTCTTCCTGTTTTTCAGTTGTTGCTTTTCTACCCAAATAATTCTTCCAGTATTGGGCTCTAACCTAAATTGATTTTTAGAGAGATTTGTTAGCATTACACTTTGGCTCTGCAGATAAGACTTTGGGAAAGTGTATGTTGTGAGTGTAAAAAATGTCTAAAGTGGCTGTGGTAAGCCTGTTTCCATGCTGTCTGAGAGGGTGTTATGTGAGACGCTGGCCTCAAATATTTGTGCTTGCACAGATGATTGACTTAAAACCCCAGCACCTGTGATCTCTGCAGTGTTCAATCTATTTGTGCAGCTGTCCCTGTGAGACAGTTACATGCAGTAATTGATTAGTTCAGTGGTCCTGCTATGGCACTCTGGTGTTATGAAAGCTGGTGAATTAAAAAAGATTTCAGCAGCGTGCTTCCCCTCATCCTGCATGACACTTCTTGGGTACCAGTATTTTGCTGTATGAGGACTTCTTTTCCAAAATGGTTAGATCACCTAAAAATACTCATTGTAAAAGGTAGAAGCATCTGTTTTCATCACTTCCTTTATTGAAGTCAAACACTATTTCATTTTATGAAGATAACACCCTTAAAAAGAGGAGCAAGAGGCAGAGAGAACAAAGTAAATTGAATGCAGAACAAGCAACCAATATACCTTTCCTGTATTCCTTGTCTGAAGGGAAAACCTAAGGCTTGAAATTAAAAAGATAATGATAGAATTTAACCATGCCCACAGAATTAATACAATGTTATTATTTCTAAAGTACTGCTATGGTTCAAAATAAAAGATTTAACTAATCTTCTCCCATGGTTCAAAATAAAAGATCTAATTAATCTTCTCCCATGTTGCATAACTGTAAGAGAACAGTCCTTTAATTCATCCATATGTAGAATAATGTCTCCTACAACAGCAGGTTTAAAACAACACTGTCACGTAGTCTGTTGAGATTAAAAGGGAAAATAGTGCTGTCCATGCCTATTCCCATTCTGCTGTGCACAGCTGAGTTTATTTTTCAGACTAACATTTTTCTAGGAGTACCTCACTATGTGATAATCAAGCTGTGTAAAAAGCACCGCATGAATTACAGATTTTATGATATATAGAGAATTGTATTTACTGTGCTCCCATGAACCTAACACACACTGTGAGATGGGTTTTACACTGGAACCTTCTTGAGAGTTCAAGTTCTCCAAATTAAGACTTGATTTAGGTCTAAAACGTTTTTACATCTGGCAAGTCCCATGGCTTCTGACAGGGTACAGTTTATAAATACAAGCAGAAATGAACTTTATTCTTTCAAAATAAGGATAGTTTTTACCTGTCTACTGTTGATGTTTTTAATACATGTTTGATTTTGGTTTTTTATTCGGTGGCAACCATTAATTGTAGATACAAATCTTATGATTTGTGTAACTCACTGGGTCATAGTCCTGAAAAACAATAGATGTTAGATGTGCAATGCAGAGGATGGATATGAACCCAAATGTTTTGTTACATCACTTATTTATAAAGTCAGAGTCTTTGTAATTCGTGTTTATGAAAAGGATGTGTGTCTAGATAAGGGATTAGCCATATGATATTCAGGAGAATCTTGGTTTAAATGAATAAAATTTTTGTGTAGGTGTAGACACAAAACAAGGTCAGAGAAGTGAGAGACTGAGGTTGTTTTGTAAATCTGGGTTGAGGTACTGAAAGACTGAAAATCATTAAAAACATCATGAGCACATATCACTGTGAAACAATTTAAAAATGGTGTAAGAAAAAGAAAAAGTGGAATTGCTTTAGATTTTATTAAGCTTTTTCACTTTACTGAATGGAGAAAAGACATCCATGTTGCTAAAATCTAGCATGTAGTAATATAACTGTGGCATCAGGGTGGTGACAGCATTCTCCTGTCATGTGTGAGATATGAAACAAAGCCTGCCAAGGTATGAGGAAACATCTAAAACTTACCCAAGCTCTGTCATAATCATGGATCACAGTCTTTTTCCAGTCATGCTGTTGTAAATCAGCACAATGCATTCTGGCATGATTTACAGCTACTCAGGGTTTATAAATGGGTATAATGGGTTTAAAAAAATGAATGCTTGTTTTAGAAATAGGCTGGAGTTAAGTTACATGCTCTTATGTAGGTCTCTTCAAAGTGACAAAGGGTAATCCAGGAGGGCATGGAAGATGAGGCCTAATTAAAAGTTTTTACATTAATTCTGGTCTTTCAGTAAAGCAAAAGTAGCTCATTAGGAGCGCAAGACTTGAGTTGCATGGTTAAGAAATTCCTGTCAGTTTTTTCCATGTATTTTTGCTGATGTAAACCATGCAAAATAAGAACAGGATGTCTTAGAACCCAACAAAGAGAAGTAAATTTCAACAACATTTTTAAGTTAAGTTGCTTTCGGTACAAGAAGAAAATATGTAGTGTTCTTTGTCTTGTGACCAGATCTGAACTTTTGAAGATAATTCATTAAGATTTTGATTATCAGTGTTACAAACAAAGCAATTCTCACTCTCTTATTTGAGTCAGATTACATTGCAAAGTTTTTTTCCATTTTAGGATTATAAAGTTGTAAAGGAGGACTATATCTGACCCTTATTTATTTTCAGTGAGAAGTAGTATTCTCATAACATCTTACAGATGGTGAGCTTAGGTCTTCAAGTCATTGAATCCATTGAAGGTCCTCATAAAGTTCTGAGCTGGCAGAAGTTATGATCGATATCTGGGACTGCCTTTGAAAACAATATGTGAAAATCCATAAGAAAAATATAGATGTATTGAAAACTGTGAGGAAAAAGCCCTTAAAACATGAAACATAGACTTTGACAAATGGAGAGCTGGAACATATCTTTTGGCAATTCTGCCTTCTTGCTCTGAGGTCACATTGAAAAGTTGGTTAGCAAATATTTACCTGACATGTATTGAAAACCTCCAGCTTAATTTCCATAACCTTTGTAAGCATTCCTGTAGAATTTTGCTGTCCTTGTGACTAAGTAGGAAGTTGCTTTAAACTCCAGTCTAGCCCCTAACCTTTCCCTGCTGTGAAACAAACCAATTATTCTTTGTTTCACTCTTTACAACCTTGGAGAATAGTTAACCTCTATACCCCTTTTGAATAACTTTGGAATACATGAGAACTGGTGTGTCTACTAACCACCCTTTATGTACTTACAAATTGATAATTTAACATTTGCTCTGGCATCTTCCAGGATGTGAAGTAAGCTGATATATGATTCCCTGGACTCTTTCTGTGCTAAGGAAAGCTTGCCTTTCACCAGCTCTCTGTGACTTCTCAAGGATAATGATTCAGAGGTTTCTTTGGCTCTAGGGTACATTTGAGCATGCACCAATGACTTTAATAGAGTCAAATTATCCATTCTCTGCTATGGCCTTTCACTGTTCTGCCCTGCTCTGCACCTACCCACTAATATCAATTGTGTTAAGTGGCCTGCCCTTTTGCTCTGGTATGCACAAAACTGGGGACAATTCAGCCTTGTCTTTGTCATCCCTCAGTGTGCTGGCTCCCTGCTCCCTCAGGGTGGCAGCTCCTCTGGCTGCAGAAGGGATCCCTCCCTCTGCAGCATTCCAGGGCTCCTGCTCTCCTGTCCCACACCTGTACGGGGCTGCCACCCCTCCAATCCTCACCCAGCAGGATTCCCTGCCCTGGCACAGAGTGCTGCTGCTCACAAAGTGTGTCATCCAAAGTGAAGCAATCTGTCCTGTGGATCTCAGGCATTTCCTGCCTATTTGTCAGCACTGAATGAAAAGTAACTGCCCACCTAATTGTTGATTCTAACTTGAAATACATAAACAAAGTAGTAAATCTATGTCCTGCTGTATTACATTTGCTGTGGCTCTCAAGCCAGCTATGGCCTTTATTACCAAGTTTATTAAGGAAACCCTCCTTTGAGTGTTTTGTTACCTGTTAGAAAAGTCACAACAAATTTTGAAAATGTAAAATTTATATCCTTTCAGTTTCAACATTTTGAATAGACTGTCTTGAAGTTAATATAAAGGCTAATGCGGGATTATTCTCCTAGAAGATAAATTAAATTCTTAAACAAGTTGTCTTCAAAGGGCAGAGCTTTCAGAAAGATATTGCAAAATCTGGATGGTGATGATACAAAAATCAACACCCCCACTAAGACAATGTAAGTAGTTTCCCTGATTTCGGACAGATAAAGCAAAAGCAACCACCTTAGTGGTAATAATAATATTTCAGATGCTGTAAGAAAATGTTTGGTGTTTTTTCCACTTCTGTGGAGACGTGATAAAATGGAGTTTATTTAAATTCTGAAGTTGCTATTCCAAAAAAAAAATCTTTAAGAAGGGATGTGCAGAGGCAATCCTGCGTATAATAATATATTCTAGTGCTGCTCAGGATAGATTTCAATAACTGTTTTCTGAAGCTTGGAGAAATTTTCTCCTGCCTTTGACAGCATGTCTACTTCTTTCCTATCAGAAACAGCCAAAGTCCACATGTTATGCTATTGGTTTAGCTTCAGATCAAATGCAGAAATCCTCTAAGACACAGTAGCTTCTTGTTCACTTTCATTTGTATTTATGTCAGACCTTTTTTTGACTGGTGTGTGTTAGATAAACAGAAGAAAAGACATGCTGTGGAGATACTAAATCACATATCAGAATGATGGAGGGCAAGCAGAACATAAAAAATAAATTCAAACCATAGGCCTGGGTGCAGGTGCTTGGCAAATTAATGTGTTATTACCTTTTTTACTGCTGGACTGTGATTGTGTGGCAGAAAATAGTATGCCACATGTATGTGGAATATAGTAAAAGAATGGAAGAGAAGCTAGAATAAAATCTGCCATTCATCTCCTCCAGTCCTTTAAGAGCGTGGTGAACTCCTGTGTGCTTCACAGGTGCTCCTTGTGAAGATTCCCTTCCCTCTTGCACTTCATCAAAACCTGTACCCTAGCATCATGATCTGTAGCCTCTTCATGTGCATAGCAATTGCTCATCTTGCATCTCCTCCTGACTGACTCATTTATCTGTCTTTCAGGCACTCGAGTAAATTAATTTAACATACAATTAATATCTTTCTAAAAGAAAATGTTTTTATAAATACTCATAGCCTTTGTGGGACTTATCTGAAATATTAGTCTAAATGATGGCATTTTATTACCTTATCATAATATTTTACTGCTTGTGAAATAAAAATGTAGTTTAGCATTATCTGCCCAGTGATAATGAATATTTCTGAAATAAATCCAAATACATTAGCAGCCTGTTCAATAGACTTCATACTCCTATCTAGAAATCTTATTAATTTCCATGTGTTGGAATATTTCACATTCTCCTTAGTACATTATGCAGATAAGTTTCAACACTATGATATCTATCAGGGGAATGCAAGAGATGCTGATTAAGCCAAGGTGTGTAGATTTCACCTACAATTAACCTATACTTCTCCAGCATGTCCTTTCCTGATCTGAAGCAAAATTTAAGGGCATGGCAATCCCCTGTCATGCAGAAAGGCTTTTTTTCTTTTTTTTTTATACAGCTTTAAATTATAAACCAACAGCACATAGGTACCTTGATATGAAAAGCTTATACATAGGTATTATGCGTTTTTAAAATGGCACATAAACAGGTACACCAAAAATTAAAACAGTTAACCACCTGGCCAAATAGAAGGAACAAAATTTCATGTGTTATTCTGGTCAGCCTGTGATCAGCAGCACCTCAAACCAGGTTAGGAAACCAAGATGCTTCCATCCAGGGCAAAGATCTCCCCACCACCTCGTTGACAGTGCCCAGTGGGCTCCCAGCTTAAGAAGGACATGGGGAAATACTGGCCCAAGTGCCATTTTATTTCTCCAAGTTTCTTCCTACTCTGTGGTAACTGTGAGAAAGGATGTCATGCACCTTCAGAGGGTGCTTTTATGGCAGGAAAGGAAGAGAAGTACTGATGTACTGCTGATAACAATGTCCTAAGGATCCATTTTCCACACTTTAAGAGGAGCAGAATATTTTGATAAAAACTGTAGGATAGAAACCTCTACATCTGACCTTCTTTTCTTCTGAATTCAAGCAGCCTTTCACAGTCCAGGAAGACTGAAAGAGCTGCCATAGTCTTCATAGAGAAAGCTCCTGTTCTATGAGTTCAAGCCATGTAGTTGACCATCACTTAGGAGTACTTGATTTATTTACAGCTGAAAAACAAGAAGAGAGATGTTTTTTTGTGTAGCGGGATGGAAAAGCCTTCATTAACCATGCTTCTCCTCCTAAAATAGCATTTGCTTTTTGAATGGGGGAGGACAAAGGGATGCCAAGTAGTCCCAAAATGCCATCCATTCCTAGAAATGTTTCAGTGCAGATGGTGCTGAGAAAACTGAACTATTCCAGAGATTCTAAGTGGCAGATGGAAGTACCCGAGCCTGTGTGAGCAGACAGCTGCCTCCCTGCTCTGGCTGGGCACGAACCACACTGCCCAAGTGATTACAAAAGGGAAGTGGTGCCCAATTACCAGATCCTTGGGTCAATACATCCTGCTGTGTCACCTTATCCACATTAATTAAAGGAACTCCATTAAAAAGGTTCTTTGACAACTTCGAGTTGGTAACTGGCTGTGTGAAGGAGGTGGCCCAGGAATCATCTCTGGATCTTACTAAACAAGGTAAATATATTTCTCTACTGTATTTACATTATTCATGTTACAGCAGTTAAAGGTGCCATCAGCTTCTCAAGTCAGTAAAAAAGGGACTGCAGACCAATCTATCTTTTTCTTTTAAGTGCATTCTGATGTCATTTCTTGGTCAGTAACTTTTGTGCCCTCTCAGCTCCTGCAGAGACAAACTCTTAAATCTTTAACAGAGTCCTCAGAATTGTGCTGACACTCTAAGAATTTCTCTTGCATTATGTAGGGGTACTTTTAACACATGGGGTATTCAGTCTTCAGGTGAAGTGTCATCAGCTTTTTATAAATTAGGTTCTAAGCCAGTTTGGATACAGTGCGGGAGCTAACTCTATCACAATCAGTTCAGAGATATATTTTTCTCTTTGCTAATAGATCAAAGAAAATATAGCTCCTAATAAAGAGATACAAAATTTTTTTACTTTTCAAAACTTTCCCAGTGGTCAATATGCAAGAAATTTGCCATTGCATCCATAGGTAAGGAAGGGTAGACACTGAAGGTTCCTCACACTCATCTATAAAGCACTGAACAATAGAAAATATTTTTGAATAAAATAAACTTGCTGGAAACACTGAAGTGCAAACAGAGGACAAAGGTGTTGTTCTAAGTTACAGAGGCAAACATAGGAGAGCCCCTAGAGGCTACAGCATGCAGTCCTCTGGCTCTTTCTCAAGAAAAGCATTCCTAAATGTTTATGCCTGTTTATGTTTTCATCACGGACTAACGAGATTGTTGACAACATACTTTGTCTTCTCTTGCTCTGCAGCTCGGAGATAGTACTTGTGTCTCTTTATCAAGGGCTGAAAATCCCAAGGGAGAAGAGGCTGTAGCTAAATCACCTCTTTATGTTCTCTCCTCCATGCTTGTCCTGTAACTTACATCCAAGTTTTATGAAGATCTTCTCTTTTTGTTCTTGAAGAGTGCTAGGGAAGGTTATCAGGCAATAAAAATGTTTGCCTCAACTATTATTTGTTCTGCATGATGCATTTCCAGTTGAAAACAGCTTTCAGGGAAAAAAGGGCAAAGTCTTGAATAGTAAGAAAGTCACAAATGGATCTGTACCGGCTCATATTTGATAGCTATGTCCTGCAGTCTACTGCCCTTCCAAGGCACTAAAAGTCAAGCAAGTTTTGTATTTTCTATAAAAACAAACAAAAAGGAAACAAAACCCCAAATCACACATTTATTGTAGGAATCACTCATTTAGAAATTATTTTATAATTGCTGGCATTTCATAACATCAAAAGGAGAATATATTTGTCATGTTTTTAGAGCCTGTAGTTCCACTGGTTTAAGACACTATAAGGCCTGAGGTGACTCTTCAAATATTTGAGTTTTGTGGAGTTCAGAGGAAGAAATCACAAATAGAAAATAAATACCTGACTGAAGGAAGAGACTGCTTGCAGGGAACACATGGGAGAAAAGGAGGGGTTGTGATGAATCCCATGCACAGCTGGAAGGAAGCTATAAAAGGAAGGCAGGCTGTCTTGGAGAATCCTTTTTCCTATATAAGTAAAATTTCTGTCTTGTTATAGTAAAGAACAGCACTTTTTAACTTTCAGAAATTAAACCAGGAATAAGCTCTGACCAGACTGTCTGCCTCAAGCTCTTTAAAAGAACATTTTTCAGCTCTCCTGTACAAATCACATTACATGTAATGGGTATAGTTATGATCATGGTAGACAGAAAAGACTTTTCCTGACAAGGATAATTTTACAGGGCCTGATACAAAAGTGAATCCACAGCAGGGCACAGGAAGAAAACATGGACGAAAACATTAACCTAGCAGTGGAATTTAACAAGGGAGACCCCCAGAGCACAGTGCTGGGGAATCTGATGGGATTTGTTCTTGTTTCTAGCAGCACTCAGGTTCCTGGCTCTCTGGTGGGGAACATCCAAGACCTATGGCAAGCCCACCCAGGGTATTTTTATAGATTCTAAGACTGATAGCAGAACTTAGGAAAATAGTCACTAGACATATTAAAATAGCTCAATTCCTAGATCAAAACAAATGAAAATTGCACCAAGCTACAGTTCCTGAGGTCTATCCTTTCCATCATACCTATTTGGATAAAAAGAATGGACAAGAGGAGCTCAGTACGCCTACAAAGTGGTAAATTATTTTCTTTGGTCTTCTCTCTTCCTGTAAAGAGTGAGGATGTTACTTAGGTTACTTCTCTGCTGTTTGTGATGCTGTGGTGATCCACAAAGCAAAAGAAGCTGAATTTCTATGGCTGTTTCTGTGTGGAGCTCTCCATGACCTTACAGTATTCTCATTCTGGGCACCAGCATGTGGAAAAACCCCATGGTGTGCCAATACTTAGGCAGAATATCTGGATGCTTAGTCTATGTTTTACAGTTGCTGTATTTCCTAAAATATCTCTCTTGATAAAAAGTAAGCTAGCCAGAGCATGGTCATCTATAACTATATGAAGAATTTAAACGAAGAAAAATTTGTAACTCTGGTAAAATTTCTTTTAAGCATAGATATTTTCTAATTCAGTGTCTGATAAATAGTGCTGAGGAAGACAGAAAAAAATCCTCAGAAGTTTAGTGCAATGTTCCTTTTCATATGAGATTAACTGTAAAATGCTACTGAAGGTTAATAGTTTGAAACTGTGAGGACACATAATAATCTATCAATTAATCTCAGTATCCAGCAGCTGTCATGTGCAAAATAGTTCATACATCTAAACAAAACAACAGATGCATTGGCTTTTTAAACATTAATGCAAAGAATTAGCCTAATGGCATCCTATCACCCATGGTTTGCCTAGAGGGCCTACTTCATCATTTTTTTCAGAGATTAACATGAAAAGAACACAGTTGTTATTCAAACAGAACTGTTCCCTGCCTGAGCTACTTGCTATTTCTCACAGCATCACAGCAAATTATTTATATGAGTCCAGTAGATCAACTGAAACTGATAGACTCACATTCAGCAATGCTCATTCCCTCTCGTGGCCCAGGGTTGTTCCTCTGCTGTTGCACATTCAGCCTCTGAAGCAGTCTGGGCTCTTGCCCAGATAAATCCAGAGATGCTCTGTACACGCAGCCCATCTGCTTCCCTCCATCCCCAAATGTATAGGGGCAATCAAATCCAGGGAACTCGGCCCTGGTGAGCTCATGTGGAGTGCAGTGTCCAGTTCTGGGCTCCTCGGTACGAGGGGGGACATGGAGTGTGTCCAGCTGGAGCTTCTTTCTCAGGAGGAAAGGCTGAGGGAGCTGGGCCTGTTCAGCCTCAAGAAGAGGCAGCTGAGAGGGAACCTCAGCGATGTCAGTCAGTGTCTGAAGGGAGGTGTCAGAGGATGGGGCCGGGCTCTGCTCAGTGGTGATGGGAAATGGGACAAGAGGCAATGGGCAGAAACTGCTGCCCTGGAAGTTCCACCTGAACATGAGGAAGAACTTCTTCACTGTGCAGTGACAGAGCACTGGAACAGATTGCCCAGAGAGGGTGTGGAGTCTCCCTCACTGGAGATATTCAGGAACCATCTGGACACAATCCTGTGCTGTGTGCTCTGGGATGACCCTGCTGGAGCAGGGAGGTTGGACCAAATGGCACACTGTGGTGCCTTCCAGCCTTACCCACCTTCTGATTCTGTGAGAGTGAAAAAATCAGGCAGTACAGGGATGTTCCATAAGACACAGGTTCATTGTGCAAAGTCAACAAGCCTTACTCCAAAACAGAAAAGAAAAATGATTGCACAAACTGGCCCACAAGGCAGAACTGGTGGATTCTGTTTAAGATTTTATTGTTTTCCCACTGTATTCCTTCTGATTATTCCAAAAAAACAGAAAGGGCAATATGGTTTAGTCATCAGCAATCAAAATGCTGATTTTAAACCTTCCATAGACAGAAAGGGTCATCTACAAAAACATTATTCTATATTTCATTGGTGAAAAGAAAAAAAATTAAGTTATTTGCTTGTTTAAATTTTCTATGCAGTTTGTCTGTCACAGTCTATTCTACTTTCTTCATGTCTTGCTGACTTTTAGCAAGAGTTGTATTCATTTGAAATCTCCATATCCTACTGTGAGTACTGCAAGAATTTTCCAACATGGGGAACACCATGGGAAGAGTCTTTGCATTTTTACACAGAAGTTTATATTTATGGAAAGAAGCAAAATTGGTTTGTAAATGACCAGAGCAACATAATTTAATTTTTGTGGATGAATCTTTGGTCTCAATGGTCTTCAGAGGATTGGGAGACCCTTATCCTGAAATCAAAGGCAAGTTGAGGCTTTAGGACCTAGCATTAGGTGATAATGGCAGTTATTATTTGTGTTAACAATTCATTTATACATCAAAAGACAAAACCAAAAAATTCCAAAGAAAAGATCACACCTATGCAATCTGAGCCCCCATGGTTTCTTCTAGGAAGGAGCTTTCCATATCTTTCAAGTTGTGAACACCAAAATTTCCTAGTGAGGGCTGTGGTGCCTTATACCTGGAACCTGGTTTGGTGTGTATGGTACTTTGTAGTTTCCAACTCATCTAATGATAAAAATTCAGCACCAACAGGGCAAACAAGATATTTTAGATACTTGACTTTTTGTTCCTTAAAGATGAGTTGCCTTTGAGTGTTGGGTTTCTTTCGTATGTTTTTAATTTGTCTCTATTTTAAAGAAATGGTTGGTATGCCAATGCTGTTTTCTTGTTCAGTGAGTAATGAAGCTTGGCTGGAAGAAAGTAAATACAATTCTGGTGAATAAAATCTGTTTACACTGAAATTAAGCCTGGTCTGCTTTGCTTCATGGCAGTTAAACAAAAATTGTTTGCTTTCTTAGCACTGTTTCAAAGTTTGAAACTCCTTGGTCTCTGATGTACAAAGGAGAGGATTTTCTGCCACTTTACTTCGGGAAATAAACAACTGCCAAGCTCAAAGCACCAGTGGTCTCTTCTTCTTAAAATTTGCACATGATGCAATAGAGATGGCACCTTACCATTGTGTTTTTGGTATTTCATAGTTAGACATCGCCTTGAAGATAAAGGTTCTTCAGATAAATATGTTTATCTTCAGACAAACATGGAACTCATTTCCTAAAAGGTATTGTAAACACATCCTTGTTTACAGTGGAACAATTCTGAGCACAGACTTGTATTTGAGACTGGGGAAAACACACTCAAGCATCTAGTCAACAGCTACAAATTAATCAGGAAATGTTTGGAAGTCTCTATTTCTAACCAAGTTGATTTCAGTGTTTGTGTTAGAAGAGCTGACTTTCTCTGAAGTGTTTTTGGTGTCCTTACAAAACCTTGCTTTAGCAATCCACCCATGCCCGTGCCTCTGCCCTTTATGTTCAGAACTGTTTCTGTTCCTAGGTTTTGTGCCAAGAAAATGAAACAGACTATTGGAAATCTTGATGGCATTGGTACATGGGGTGTCTGCTTTCATGATTTGTTTATTTTACAGTGTAATTTGGTTATGAGAATAATATCAATTTTTGAATGTTAATGAAACAAGCAGTCAACCTCTGGTTATTTGGGGTTTTTCTCCCATTAATTTTTAGCCAGCTCTTCTCAGATCTGTGTGAGAGTTGAAACCTTAACCTTGCAATTCAGTTTCTTCAATAATTCATAGTACAATAACCATGCAAGGGCTAAAACAATGGGATTCCCCTGCTTGTGGAAAACAGATCTTCCAGCTATATTTAATATTTAAACACTCTCAGGCTATTAGTAGTTGGAACTGGGAAAGAGTGAGAAATCACTATTCAGACATGTTGATCAATAAAATATAAGAAACAATTTATACACATTGGTTATTATCAGTTGCTCCTTTTGAAGCTGTAAATTGACTCAGTCTTCAGAAGGAAGTAGCTGCCAGCAGAGATGATTCACATCTTTCCTGCATTTGACAAAACTGGGTAACTCCTTATTTATCTGCTTTAAAATTCATTACAGCAAGGCTTTCAGTAAAAAAGGTCTGACTGGAATGTCATCAATGATTAGCTTTTTGAAGAAGGTTCATGGTGCAATTTTAAGAGCACAACGTGGTCTGTATATCACCAAATATTTAGGGGTAAGACAGCTGAGAGCAATTGCTGCTGTCCAAAGCACTCCCCCTAATGGATTCCAAAGCCATGAGGCTCTGAGTGTGTGTGCAGTGTCTCTATCCTCATTTTCAGTTTCTGTTCTACGTGTGAGAACCATATTTGTGCATGTATTATATAGGCCTTGTTGTTAATCTTGCTGTCTTTTGAGATGTCAGAGGCTGTAGGTAATATTTATGGAATTGCTAATTATGATTGCAATGCCAAAAGAAAAAGGAAATTCCTAACAGTGAACAAAATGTAAGTATCACTGGGTAATATCTAAATATATTTTTATCTTCTGGTTTGGATGACATCTGCCTAATGCCTTATCCAAGTCTGATACAAAGAAGACAAGGATGTTAAGTTTAAAAGAGCAGGGCAAGTAACAGGATAATTACTACAGGAAAGGATAAGAAAAGACTGAACTAAAGTCATTCTGCAGGAGTAAAAAGGATTAACAGATTCAGAAAGCTTCTTTGGTTTGATTTAGTTTTGATTTGCTTGTTTGGTTTTGTCATGATCTTAAAGGAATAGCACAGAGGCTGCTTCTGCTGGCTCAGGAGGAGCTGTCCCTTTGTTCCCTGGCTTCTCCCAGGGACCCTGTGTGCCATCTTACCTCTTTGGCATTGCCAGAGTCTTGGAGACAGATTGCCACTGGAATCTGTGTAATGAGCCAGAGCATCCAGGCCCTAATATGCTCTGAAAGCATTAACTGTTTGCTTAAATCAATATTATATTTTCAGTCTGTAGTGGAATTGGTGCAGGGAGTGTGAGGAGGGCACACATTTTTAACATACTTCAAGACTGTAAAAAGCTGAGCCAAGATGTAGGGGTCAATGATAGTATACAAAAATTCTGAAATTAAGAATTAATTGACTTTTGTTGTCCAAATAAGGTAAAATAGAATTACAGACCTTTCTTTCTTTTGTTCATTATGAAATGACTTTTAGTCATAGTTATAACATTTCACATTTAGATAACAGAAGCAACACATAAAAGCATGGGTCTTGCAGACTGATTCCCCAAAAGGCTTCTAGAATAATTGGGGGTCCTAAATTAACAGGACATCCATCAAATCCTTGTACCTGTCTCTGAATATTATTTTCTATGCAGTGGTAGTAGTGGGCTTGGTTTTTGTTTTGTAATAACTGGTCACAGAAAGGAGCCCTGTGGTGCCATAGCTGGCAGGTGGCCTATCAAACCATGTCTGGTGGAGATAAAGGTTCATTTTCAGCACCAGACCTACCTGAATATTTAATCCTTTCTTCACTGCCACCACACAGGGAGAAGCACAGGAATGGACAATGCAAAGGGAGTGCATTTAGGACATCCTTACTGTCTGACAACTTTTAATTTAACAAGGGACTGGCAATTCCTAGCGATAGTGAAAACAAAATCTGTCTTTACATCCTGCCAGGGGAGGGATTGTACTGCAAGAGGAGTAGAGCTTTATTGAAGTAGAAGTGAATATCTGAGCAGCAGGGCAGGCCAGCTTTAATTCTCTCCTTGCTGGGCTATAAATCCTAGTTCTCCTTCCACATGGGTTGAACAGTGTTACAGAAATATCTTTTTAAGACAGGTGTGGGTTTTTCTTTGGGCATGAAAGCTGTAAAAGTCAGAACACAAAGGAAAACTATTTGAACTCCTCATCTAGCAAGTGTATTAATAAAGTCTGGGATATTGGCATCATTTCTAAATCAGCAGGGTAAGCTGAAATAACTGTCCCATAAAATTAAATCATTGCAAGAAAGTAAAAAGAGCTCTTGCCTGAAATTTTCCAATACTTTTTGAAACTGTTTGCCGGTAGGCGAGCAACACTTTCTCATATGCAGCAAACTATACAGGTGGTACAAACCTCAAGATTTTCAGAATACAAATTAACCCAAAACTGGGTTGCGTGGCAAAAACTGGTGTCATCGTGTAGGAGAGAAACTAAGAGGGAAGACCTTGGAAAACATGATGATAACATACTGGAAGATAAGAATAAAGGTCTCTAAAGGTGTTCTTTCCATATATCAGGATCAGGATATCAGGATCAATAAAACATGACGTATCCCCAGCATATTCTGAAATACCTAAAGACCAACTGAAGAAGCCTTAGTTTTCTGCAGAAGCTGCAGTGACTAAAAGCCAGTGCCAAAGAAGACTTTGACACTCACTCACAAATACTGGGACCTCATATGTCATCAACCATTACTAGTATTGTTAAATGGAATTCTGCCAATAGATGAAAGGGAACAAAGGCAGGAACATCAAAGATGATATAATGTTCAGAAAATTCTGAACTAGTCAATTAACAAGAGGAAAACAAGCTATATAATCCTAGATCAAAAGTAACAAATTGAGACCTCTAGATATAATTAGCTGAGTTGTGTTGGGATTTCTTTAACAACTGTCATGGCATCTTTTTATATCATCAGAAAGTTGCCCACTTTTGACTCCTTTGAATATTCTCTCTCTTCTCTAAGCTTGCTAATTAGCAGCAAAAATGCAAAGGAAGTGGGAGACTTTTGCATTCAGTAAGAGAAAAGTAAGTAAACTTGTCATGTCTGCATTCAGTTACATAGATAAAGTTCTGGTTTAAATCCTTGTTTAACTTCTGGATGAGGTCTTGCTGTCTCTCCTTTGGATGTGAAATTATGTCAACAAAACTGGTTTTCCTCATGGTTTTCTTTACTCATCATCTGGGACCTACTGACTGAATGTCTATGTAGATTTCAAGGTGATCATGGGCATTGTGTATCTTCTGCCCTTTCATGACATTCCAACTAAAGAAAATGTGTCTTTAGTTGAAGAAAAAAGCCTTGGACTAGTTTAAGGGTAAGCATATGCTTACCTGTCACCTTTCACTGCAGGTGACCTTCAGGTGCAGAGCAGCACCCACAGCTGAAATCACCTCGTGTGGATGTGAGAGAGTGGTGTTTTTAGGTGGGTAATAAAGTCTCCTTTATATAGTAGGGATCAGTGGATAGAGGAGACACGTCAGGCTTCTGGTCTTTGAATTACCCTGAGCAACACCACAATAACTCTTTTCATGTTACCAGATAGAAGAGAAAGACTTTGCTTCAGAATTTTCCTAATTGGAGACCAAATGCCATTATCTCTTGCCTCAGGGAAAGCTGTAAAGGGTCTATCTGCTACCTAGTTTCCTCCAGGTCCTGGAAGTGTCAAGCACACCAGTTTACTATCTAAATCAGAAGGCTAAGATGCTACCTTGGATCCTTCCCTCATGCTGATAGGGCCCCTGAGGTGGATCCAGAGCAGCTTTTCCTACAACAGGGATTATATTCATGATATTGAAATAAAGTACTTGGTTTTTCAGGAGCCTCCAGCTGTATTCAAAATGTTCCAAATTGGCACAACCTGCAATTATCTTCTGAAATCACAAATATATCATCCCATAATAGATACATTTTATCAGTCTGTTTGAACGCTTTAAAAATAATATATAATTCCACTTCAACTACCTCTTCTCAAATTAATCTCTGTGGGGCCCAGAATTTAGGCTACTAAAATTGTAGTGCTAAGAATTGGCTTGTATATCTCATTCACTGAATGTATTTTTCTGAGTTATATTCTTTTTAATTCAGAAAAAAATAAAAAGAACCATTAGTAAGACCCTTTCATTTTGTAGCAACAGTACTGAGCAGTTTCCATGGAAATATCATTTGTGGGAGCGGAAAGTGTTCATTCTACAATTAAATGGTAGGAAGTAGTTAAATTTTTGATCAAACACATATTAGAGCATGGAGAATTCCCAGCCAAGTGCTTCACACTGTTAAAAATAGGAGAGGCACTTCAGTATCCATGCAGTACTGTCTGGAGTAATGTGTGGAGAGAGGGGGAAAATACAGAAAGTTAAAGAGTGTCTGCAATTTCCACTGGTGAAAGACTCCAGTTTTTGATTCCCATATGGCAAGGATTGAGTGATGGCTGGGTTTGGCTCATGTTGCAGGCTGACCTCAGCTGCACTCCTTGGCTCATCAGCCATGAGAGCCAATGTAGGATGTGATGACTGCAGTGTTTTACAATCTGATTGATTATTGGGCAGTGAAATTAGAATTGAGTCCTGAAGGTCTGCCTGCACTGTGGTTGCTGCTATGCCACCTTCACCTACCAGAGCCCATGTGGATTTTGGAGCACTGTTTACAGTGAGCTACATGTTGTAGTGTGGCCATACAGATAACATTGCACAGGATGATCAGATGCCTGGAAAGTTACTTAATACAGACAATTAAATTATGTGGAGGACTCTATATTGCTGCAACTTGGGTGCTTGGGCTACTGCAGTGATTTTAAGCTGAAATCAGGCTTATATGTCCCAAAGGAGTGTATACACGCCCTAGTAAATTTTTTGGGGAGAAAGTGTTGAAAAGCTCTAAGAAGCTGGGCTAAAGGGAAGAGACCCAGGAATGGGAAAAAAAGCAGTAAGTGTGAAGCTGCTGTGGATGCACTGCTATAAAGGAGAATGTGTAAAGACTCTTGAACTAACACAGAAAAGATCCAGAGACCAGAAGAGGGCAGGGGTGAGGTTCCTTTCCGTGGGGAAGAAGCAAGTAGAGGATGATCCCTCAGGGGCAGAGATTCTGGCCCAAGTAGTGGGAAGGACTAGTGGAGGTGGTGGCAGCCTTCTGAACATATATAAACCTAAGGCAACATCTTGGAGCAGAAAGTGCAAGATCTGATGACAGATTTACAGAGATATTATCAGCAGCATGGGTGTGTGTGCCCACAGAAGGTGTTAAGAAACCTTCTGGTACTTACCTTTCAAGAAGAGCCTGCCTTCTGCTTAGTGTTTGGATCAACGTGTCCTTGCAACTTTGTCTTTTCCTGATCTAGTTATTCCACAAAAAACTTAAATCACTGCACAAGCCAGTGCTAGGTAGTTGGCGTGTTTCTGCTTTTTAAAAAGAAACAAAAGAAATGTGGAATTACTGTTAATAGACTTGGAATCCAGGTGCTATAGGAACTCTTTGCTTATCTGAAAGTTTTAATGATCTTCCTTGTAACATACTTCCATGGATGAGTTGCTGCTCTTCAGGAATCATGACTTTAAATTATCATCTTCCAAATCATAAAACTGGAAAAAAAAGAATGGATAGTTTTTCTTGAAAGGCTCTTTTCTTAGCCATTATGATATTTATATAAATGCTAGAATTTCTATTTCTCTGAAATAAAATTTGAGAATTTTAAGTATGTTGTATCTTTAAAGATTGCACTATCATAAGATTCATGATAATAGTGTAATGTTAGGCTACAAAAGTTAAAGTCTACAACACAAAACAATTAGGAACCTTAACTGTTTTTATAGCATAGCCTTAGTCAACCTGGCTTTAAGTCAACTTGATTCTGCAGTGGTGAAAGTCCTTTGTATGCATTTGTATCTCTACAATAGGCTGGTGTGAAAGGAAATTGGATTGAGTACTCTTTCATGCACATTTCTATGTATTAGTGAGCCCATGACCTGGGAAGTGCCAAGGAAAAATCCACTTAGTTTTGAGGTTTAAGCAAGACTGTGATTATGTTCAGTCTGGATACTCAGAATACCAAAAATAAGCGATAATTTTGTCTTCAGAGACTGTAAAACAGCTTTAGTATCTGTTCTCCTTTCCCACTGTAAATTATAGCATTATCATTTTAGCAATATTTGCAACAGTGTGCCTCAGCAGTGTGGCATGGTATCACTAAGTGTTTTGTGAAATGACCTCCCTGTGAGATAAAAATCCCATGAAAAATGTGAATGGTCATTAGAATTGCATATCAGAAACCTATTTTTCTAATGGGTTCTTCGTGCTTTTCTGCTGGTCATCAAGTGCAGAGGTGTTAATTCCACATTTATTTACAAGTAGAAAATCAAATTTGCTTATGAAATTCTAACTTCTAACTTTTAGACAAAGTACCCTCTGTCATTGAAACACCTCTAGAAAAGAAACTCTTCTGATGATGCAGAGATGGAATCTTCAGACACAGGTATTTTGAATACATGGAGCTATCCACACAACAAATGGATGTGGCAAGACCAAATTTTAGGAAATGGGGAAGATCATAGTGCTAGTCATTCTTTTCCTTTTTCTGGTGCTGCTTCAGAACTTATTTTCTAGGTTAAACTATGATTGCTCCAGGGTGGACCTTGAAAGACATTGTTTTCCATGTGGATTTTCCTTTGGTTTTTATGTCTTAATTTTGGGAGTTTTGAATGAAAGGGGAGTTGAGTGGATTTTGAGTCTTCCTTGGTCTTTTGCAGTAGTACAGACAACATGCTGAGAGGAAATTACCTTGTAAATAAGAGTACTTCAGAAAAATGGTGGTTTCCTTAATAGCAAGGCATCGTGATTCCCCCAAGAATACTTGTTATTACTGTTGGTAGCTGTTAGGGGACACTGAGCAAACATTACCACATAATAATAAGGCTTGACTTATGGTCAACAAAGGCTAAATTTCTCTCATTAAGAGAAAGAAATTATTCAAAAATCAATTAAGTCTGGCTTAAGCTGTGTGCCATATTGCTACTGAAGAATGAAGTCACATGGAAGACAGGAAAAGGACTGAAAAACACAGGACGAAGGCAACAAATCAGTTTTACCATCTTCCTTGCTCTTTCTGAAAATAGGAAGAAGAAGAATTTTCTAGATATATAAGAGAAAAATCACCACATAGATTTCCTGAGTGAAGAAGGGAACACACAATGTTTTTGCTTTGTAAAGAGAGTTAACACAGTTTTGCTGTGTTAAACTTCTCAGCCTGAGGTTGGAAATGAGGAGCCCCAGTTCTGTGAGGTGTCCTTGGAACAGGGATTTCCAGAAGTCATGTAGAAGGACAGATAAACTTATAGGCTGTCAGGCAAGAGTCTTTGTACTTTCCTTACAACTTTTTTAGGTGCATCAGTGGTTATGCAAAGCAACTAAATATGACTGAGCTTCTCCAGGTGTGTTTCCAGTTTCCAAGAGATGTCTGATTTTTGTCACAGCTTGCGTATTTGATTGACAAATTAGGATCATCAGATCACTGTTGGGTACTCATAAATCATTTGGTGTGATGCTGTGCAATGCATGACAGGGACAGTGTTTCAGCAATGCTTTGCTGCACAGGAAATTTGGTGATTGAAACCAGAACATAAAATTATCCAATGCACACATTTTTTTGGGTGAATATGAAGTGTAAGTATCTTTCACAAAGACCTGAAGTTGAAAAGGACCTATTCCTGCAGAGTATGAAGTTATATTTTTTTTTAATATTTAATTACTCACAGACACCTCTTGCTGGGTTTGAATTTCCAATTGAATTCTAGAACTTGGTTGTAAAACCCTATTGCTAATAATTTTTTATTCTATACTATATAAGTTACGAGTACAAAAGCATGAAATGGATAGAGTTTTTAAATTATTGTTATTTACTTAGAGTGAAAGCACAAGTATTTCCTAAAGCTTGTTAACACTGTAAAGAATACAATAACTTGTGAAAATTTAACTGTTTAAAAATTTGGTTTCTTCAGGAATTTTCATCTTCCATGATAGTGAATATGAACAATGGTAATTTTGTAAAACAGTCAGTGTTATTTAATCTATAGTGATAAATATTTTATTTAGTTAGGAGGAAAACTGCTGAAAGGAACACATGCTGCTTTAAGTGCAGATACCATTTAAAAATCTTTCTACTTATAAGCATATAAGATATTTTTTAATAGATTTTACCGGGAAGGTCTCCTTAGGGGAAAGATCTGGTTCTCAAAAGTAATGGTTGATGCCAAGTGCTTCCATGGGAGGGCTACTCCTCTTCATGGCTATCCCATGGAAAAGCACAGAATAGCCTAAAAGTTCTCCTAATAAAACAGATTAATTATGGTTAATTAAAATGAGACCCTGGAGGTTACATGAAAAAAGTTTGAAGAAATTTGTGGCCTCCCACAAGGGACAGTTGTCTGTGATGGACACCTTTAAAAGACCTCTTTCACAGAAATTAAACAAGTTACTTCTCTTGTGACAGTTTACTACTGAGTGGGTAGAGCAAGACTCACAGTAAAAATTTTATTGTATATCAAAAACACTCCCAAGAGTAATCTAATAGTTCATAGTCATTGTAACATCTACCTAGATAAAATATTATTTTTCTTCTGTTTGCATTTTTATAGTCTCTCTACATCTATACCAGATGTCACTTTTAAATTGCTGACAACCTCCACCTCCATAAAGAGACTGTAGAGGCTGCTTAAATTTTCCTGCTTTTGGTGGGGAACACATATAATGCTTCTATAGTTAATTTATACCTTTCTCCTGGTAATTGAAAATCCAGCAGTGAATAATTGGGATCCATCTTGCTGAGCTGCAAGATAGAGTTATCACACAGAGTGAGATTATAAAATCCTAGACTTGTTCAGAGAGGGAAAGAATGTGTGTCTGTGTGCATGGGGTTATCCACTAACCTGGCAGGTCTCGCCACAGGGAAAAGGGAATGGAGGAATGTGAGGCTGAGAGCCACCTTCTTACCACGGCACTTTGGTTTTGCTTCCTGAGAAAGATGCTGGCTGCTCAACCGAACTGAGACAGGTAGACAAAAAAATGAGCTTATGGATGAATTATTTGTGGTCTTTCAGCTGAGGTGGTACTGGAATTTGTCTGCTCCTCCATTAAACTGACCACATCATCTGCTACTGTTCTTGTGAGTCAGTGGTCCTCTCAAAATTGTCCATGTCTGCAGGACAACCTTGAGAAACAGCCTTTCTGAAACAGAAATATTTCTTCTCTAACCTTTCCTGCATAGGAGTTAAATGTGTCTCCTGGAAAATAAACAAATGTCCAGTGATAATGTACCAAAACTCTTTCCCATTAGGAGATATGTGAAGATAAACAAGGTCAGAGGATGACAGAGATGAGAGAGGAGAAGAAACAAAGAGAAAGAATAAAACAGAAATTGAAAAGGAAAGGAGAGTTTGAAGAAGGCTGAGATCCAGGAGACCACAAGAAGAACCTAAGAAGACAGTTTCTCTGAGTCTTGAGCAATAAAATTCAAATGGAAAAATAAGAAGGAATTCAGGGAAAGGAATACAGATGCATGGAAAAATGAAAAGAAAGGGGCTAGATGACAATTGAAACAAAATCTGTAGAGAGTAATCTAGCAAGGAAACCTGTCTGGAAATAGGAAAAAGGATCAAGCATATGGGAGCTAGGTGGACAGAGAGCTAGAAAAGGCAGATGGATGTGGCTGTGCCACGACAACATGTGCACATTTATGAGGAGACGTCTGTCTCCTCATAAATGAATTGAAGGTTTTCATAAGGGTTCTCTGAGATTTGCAAATCTTGGGTTTTGCTGAAGCTGGCAGATATCTCCCAGAAATATTAATGATATACTAGTCTTTTTGAAGTTCTATTACCCTGGAGTTTGGCCCCAAAAAATGTAGTTGGATGTTTTTTGCTATCACCTTTGTGTCTTAAAGTCTGCACTTCACATAATTGCTTTGTAATATTAACAACCTGACGACAGCTCATTATACATTATTAGACAAAGATTTTATTGTTGTAGGTGAGGAATATTCACATTATTCATAGGTATCAAGGGCATAGCTGTGTTGGGCAAATAATTTTAAGTAAGTGTTGATAAAGTGACATGTCTTCGTGAATTTTGCTACTCCATATTTCAGAGAAATTTGTGCAACCTTGGGGAGTTCAAGTTCTACCAGCAATGTGACATGTAATTTCTCTTCTCTATCTTAGCAAAACATTATTGCATTATTTAATCTAGGGATTTCTTTGTAAAGAGAGTTTAAAACATGTTTGGAAAATCTTTTATGCACTTGAGGTCAAATAGTTAAACCATTGTGTAGCACCATACATCTCTAGATACTCATAATCTAAAGACATCAGACAGACATTTTTTGATGCAGGAAAGAGTAGGATGACTTCATACTGAAGCCAAAACTATATTTTTATTATATTGCCTTTAAAACAAATTTTATTTTAAAGAAATGAACCTTGGAAAAAATAATAAATCCGTGTGATAATTTCTACTACTAAAAAAAATTTCATACCCCCAACCCCCCTAACAACTAAAAATAATCAAGAAGAAAAGTATGAAGGTACAACTAACTGTTTTACATGCACAATATTTCTTCCTAAAATAGCTTTTAGAAGCATGCTTAACACATTAATGTTGGCTCTGATTTTAACCTCAGCATGAGAATTGGCTAATGTGGTGCTACAAGCATTCTCTAGGAGGAGGGTCTTTGTAAGTCATTAGACTCTTTATGACAATTTTTATTCTTCATAAATGTCCAATCTATTGTAGAAACTACTTCATTGTCTCTTGGTTTTCAGTGGTGAATGACGATAAAACCAGCACTTGTTTAAATCATGGGTAGTAAAATCTGATTTCTGGAGCATGATGAATACTCTTTCTTTCAGCCAGCAAAGCGTTAGCTTCAACATCACTTTACAGCAGTTCAACTGACCAGGAGCCAGCCTCAGGGCATGGCTCACATTCTGTGAGATGAACATATTATCTCATATTCGATTACTAAGATAAAAAAACAGAAGTTCTTAAATAAGGGATGTTTCAAGAGGAAATGCTCTAAACATGCACCTTTTTTGAGATTAGTGAACTGTAGTGATTACCACTATCAATCCATCTACTTATTAGGTTAAAAGTCTCAGCTAAACCATGATATTCAAGAATTTGAGATGTGAATAATAGATCCAGTTTAGATTAATAATAAAAAATATGACTTAGATGTCTAAAATATGAGAAGGTGGGATTAACAAAATATTCATAATTTAAAAATCTGTAAGAATATTTTGTGATTTTTGTACAAGTGTACAAAGGTTTGGTGTGTGCTCCAAGCTCTAGGTGCAAATTTAGAAGAGCACAACAGATACTCAACATTAGACCAAAAAAATTCCTATGTGCTTTTACAGATAAGCACTAATAAGGAAAAACTGGTTTAATGTGTTTAATGTTGGAGTAAAAATACTGTGAAGGATTCTTCATGAGAGGCTTTATAAGGCATTAATAAACATCGTAGCTTAAACCATGCATTGTCCTTTAAAGTCCTATTCAGTCATCCTTTTTCTCCAAGATAATAGCTGTGATTGGCAAAGAACTATTATTACTCTACTCATTATTGCTCCCTCATATTTCAGATTGCATTATTTTTCTTATCAAAGTGGTTGCGTCCCTGAAGAGGTAAAAATGAGATGACAAATGTCTACATGCTGCAGTGTGGAAAGTCTCTACCACTTTCATCTTGATCTGTGCAAAGGCAAATAATGCAAAATCTTCATCTCTGGGGAAAAAAAAAAAGATATCCCTGCGTGCCAAGTGCTTAGAGAACAAAGGTATCACTCCAGTGTCTCTGTGTTTACTGAGATTCGTGGCCTCATAAAATGAGATAACACGATGGAGTATTTTTCTAGTCATTTTTATGTGTTCCCAAGGAAGTAAAGCTGCTTCCTACTTCTGTTCTCCTTGATGTTAGTTATCTGCAGGAAATATTTTACCAAAGACTTTCTAAACTATGAGAGCCAGTCTCTGAAGGTTCTTTTACCAGCTTCTGGAAGGAGAGTATCTGCTGGCACAGCACAAGACAGTGCCATTGGCTTTCCCCTGGGCAGGTTGATGCAGTGAGGTGGGTTTTGGTGGGAACAGCTCTGCCATGGGATGTGAGTGTTTGGGGCCTGGATGGCAGTGATGAAGTGGCTGCCCTTTGCATGAAGCTGCTCCTCACCCTGTTCAGGCTGTCAGACAGATGTGAAGAGTGATGCCACATTCTGCCTGAGCTGTGCATGTTATTAGCTCCTTTCTTTCACAAAGGCTCAATTACAGCAGGGGTTGCTTTCAAATAATTAGCAGCAAATTTCCTCCTTGTAACAGCAGAAATCTAATCTAAACAAGAGCCAGATGCTCCACTTCCTCTCTCCCTGAAAGACAGTGCCAGGCTCAGATCAGACACTCTTCTTCTCAGATGCTCACTGAAACCAGAGACTGAAAGCAGAGCTGCTGTTCTCCCTAAGCAACACTGAACTTCCTCCTCAGAGGCTTTTGTCTCACCAAACTCACTGGGAAAGTTGGAGATTTTCTCTTTTTTCAGCACGTATATAAAGCTCATGGAAGTAGTTGCTGAGTGTTATGTTATTCCTTTCAATCCACTCCCTTGAGGGTCACTGGATTTGTAAGAAATACTGTGAGTAGGCACTGACCCTTAGGATCTCGTGGGGCTGAAATTGGGATGCACAGGTTTTAGGTGCAAAGATAGGACTTGGCTCACATTCAGAGAATGTTCTGACTGAATGACTTGTAATTCATTGCACTCGTACTTTTTCCTCTATTTCCATTATGTTGTACTGCAGATTTTCATCTTTTCACTTATCAAAAATGGGTCATCTGGTCTTAGGGGAGTCAAGATGAAAAAGCAGAAGTTAAGATGAAAAAAGTCTCTTTACACCATGACAGGCAGTGATGCCTGCCAGTATAGCAGATGAGTTAGAAGTCAGACTGCCAAAATGTCTTCTTTCATAAGAGGAGAGGCCAAAATTCTCCCTTGTTATTTCCTGAGAGGACCTGCAGAGATCAGCTCCTCAGCTTGTCCTTGCTGCCTACAATTGTCATGGCTGTGAAGCCCTGCAGAAGGACAGACAGGCCAAGCACACCTAAGGGGTGGCTCTCAAGTCTAGCAGTGTTCACCTAAGAAAAAGTCGTCAGTATTTTCAACCTGTTCTATCTTTATTCCCACAGTAGGGATTTTTCCTAAATATATCTTTATGAAGTTTGGAACAGCCTTTAAAGACTAGGAGACCCTCTCTTTCCTTTTGTGTTAACAAAAGGAGGAGGGAGAAGGTGATTTTCTTCGGCCTGCACTCTTCCTCATCCTTTTTTTTCCTGGTTTATTATTATGATGTGTTCATACTATCTCAAGTTAAAATTAGTCCACCTCAGCTTTTCCAGCTAGCTTTAATTATGGATTTAATCAGTGTTTACAACACATGCAGACATGATTCTTATTTATATGCACAGAAGCCATTCTGATTCATTACCAAGGCAGACTTGAGGTTATCATCTATTGTCAGGCTTAAACTTTTGACACAAGCTATTATTTTACTAAACATTTAAACTATTAAATGAAAGAATAATATGACAACGTGACAAATAAAGTCCCTGGAATTTTTTTTTTCTACTTAATATGATTTTAAATAAGCAAATAACTCTTAATCAAATCTTTCATCCCAAACTTCTAAGTTCAGCACCTCATAAACGGAGATGTTCACACCACCTGAGGCACAAATAACACAATTTATGGCATGTCTAATAGGTGCTGTTTCTTCTTCAGGTAGGGAAGGATTAAAGACTCTCAGGCTGAGTATCAAAATGTGTAAACAGATGTGAAGATAAATCATGCCTCTACATACTTTGCTATCTCCCAGTGGGCCCTTCAGTTTATTTGCAGAGCACATTAAGCTGGGCAGGAATGTCAGTCTGCTGGAGAACAGGAACAGTCTGCAGATGGATCTGGACAGGATGGACTGATGGGCCAAGGCCAGTTGAATGGTGTTCAACAAGGCCAAGTGTCATGTCCTGCCCATGGGTCACCACAAATGCAGGCAGCACTACTGGCTTGGGGAAGAGTGGCTGGAAACTGCACATGGGATTTGGGAGTGTTGGTGACAGTTGACTGAACATCACCCAATGTGTGTCCAGGTGGCCAAGAAGGCCGCTGGCATCCTGGCTTGTACCAGCAACAGTGTGGCCAACAGAACCAGGGCAGGGATTGTCCCCCTGTACTCAACAATGTTGAGGCCACACCTCAAGTGCTGTGCCCAGTTCTGGGCCACTCACTGCAAGAAAGACACAGAGGGGCTGGAGTGAGTCCAGAGAAGGGCAGCAGAGCTGGGGAAGGGTCTGGAGCACAAATTCTGTGAGGAGAGCTGAGGGAACTGGGGGTGCTCAGCCTGATCAGCTCAGAACAGAGCTTATTTCTTTCTGCAAGAGCCCAAAAGGAGGCTGTAGTTGTTATGAAGAGGGTTGGTCACTTCTCCTAAGTAACAAGGAAAAGGATGAGAGGAAATGGCCTCAAGTTGTGCTAGGAGAGATTTAGATTAGATTTTAGGATAAGCTTCTTCACAAAAGGGGTTGTCAAGCCCTGGAACAGGCTGCCCAGGGAAATGGGGAGTCACGATCCCTGGAGGCATTTAAAAGCTGTTTAGATGTGGTGGTTTGTGGACATGGCAGTATTAACTTACAGGCTGGATTAGATGATGTTAAATGTCTTTTCCAACCTTGGCAATGCTCTGGGTCTGTGTTTGTGTGATCATTATTGCTGAGCACTGGGCTCAGAAGTAGGATCAGTAGTTGGCTAAATAGGAGTTCTTAGGGGTATGGATCAGTACTGCATCCTGCTGAAGGTACTTCTTTCTGACAGAAAAGAGTTTCCGAGAAGTTTTTACTGTGAAAATGAAAAGCTAATAGAAGCTGCTTTTAAACAGTTGCAGTAAAGAGAGCAAGCTTAAGGGAATTGCCTCATGGCTCATTTTTTTAAAGAAGCTGGAATTATGAAGAAATTTTTTCTTGTTTTAGTTCTGAGTAGAGATATCATTAAACAGATGGGTGTTTCTATGTTTTATGGCAGTCTAGTAAATTAATTTTAATATCTAGAATGTAAACTGTGATACATAAGCAAAAGTGCCTCAAGGTTAACAAATGCTTAAGAGCTTGTGCCAGTTCAGATGGTTTTGTATTGGGCCTTCAGAGTAAGCAATTAATTCTAAAAGCCTGTATCAGCTACAAGAAATGAAAAAAAAAAAAAAAAAGAAGAATTATTTGGTTTGCCACTATGCCTTGACAGAAACTCTGTGGCTTAGCAATGCAAATAATAGCATGAAAAGAAAACTGCACAACAAAAGAAAGCAAACTCAATCACAAGAAAGAGTATTTACTGTTCAGTTCAAAAAAAGGTTTCTGCAAATTGTCTAAACCTAGAATGAAGCTGACACTGTTTTTATAATATGTATAAAGCAACAATGCAACATATTCAGCAATTTCTCAATCCTCTAGGCTCCACTAGAGTTTTAAATCATAGGGTGTTATGATTGATAATCTAACACAGATTTTCTGGGTTTAGCTTCTCTTGGGACAAGTGGAGTTGATCTGTTGAAAAAAAATATTTAAACAATTTTTAAAAAAGTGTCAAAGTCCGTATATCCTCCCATCAAGGCAGAGGAGATACAAAAAACAGCTAATACCCTGTTGATACACTGCAGATTCAATGTCATGTTACATCTAATGAGCCAAAAAAGCTTATTTAAACCATTTCAGTAAAGCTTTCTCATCATAATAATCCCTCTTTGCCACTACTCATTAAATTCAAGGCCAATTTAAGTCCTATGGGGGAGCCTTTCTTGTATTTTTTTTGTGCTTTGGGAGAAAACCGTACCACATAAACAGCATCATAGCATCTAACAGAGCTAAAAGGTGACTGAAAGCCTTAAAATACAGTCAGTAGCAGAAATACATAAACAAGAAAATAAAGATTGTACAATGGCCTGGGAATATCTATTGCAGTTGACAACAGTTGTACAGAGCACTCAGTAAGGAATGCAATGAGCTGTCATCTGGACTATAAAATCAGTTTATAGTTTCAGTTAAATTAATTTATAACTGCTATCAATCCTGTTAATTGGTCAGCATGGAATATGAGGAACAGCAACACCTCTGCACTTGAGAGTTTACATTTTATAGAGGATTTAATTTTAGTGTGACAGTGAGTATAAAATTATCCACTGACCATGAGGAAAAATTTATAACGCTGTTGGGTTCCTTATTCAAATAGATCTCCAAAGTGTGTAACAATTAATCATTTTGATTGTACAGACAATGAAGCATGCAGCAATCTCATGTAATTGCAGCATAAACTTAGATTTGTTCTTGTTCGAGTCATAGCCCTAATATAATTTCAGGCTTAATATTACAATCATTTGTCTGAGCATGTAATTTTGTACCCTAATGGTCCTTCCATTGCTTTATGTAGAATCAACCACTTTGACTTTGTATGACACAAATTCTGCTGAGCTTTTAGTTGAAATAATCTGAGGTACACAAAATATTTAGGAACCTTTTATTTTAAGATATACTTTGCTTAACATGACAGAAACAGAATGAGATGCTGAGATCCAGAATGGATGTAATGACTCTTCAGCTGATCATTTACCTGCTACTGACTGAAATTTAAAATCCACAAATGGCTGTGAGCATTGCCCAGTGACACCCAGCTATGACAGGGCTAAGAAACGTTGAGTGTCCTGCTGGCATCCTAAAATGGGCTTTTCCTTTGGGATGTGGGTGAAGGAGATCATCTGGTCCTCTGAGACCTTTCTGGCAAGACTCCATGGGAAGTCTGTGGCCTTCAGAAAAGTCTGGGATCTTGCAAATTTTGTTGTGCCTGTGGCAGGTAAGAAGTGCACAGAAGCCCCACGTTTGGTTTTACAGTTTTATTGCCACAGAAGGGAGCATACAGAAAATAACTATGGACTGTAGAACACAATTTTAACAAAGGATGTTTCAAATTATTTGAAGGTCAGGTACCCTCTGCTAATGGGAAACAAAGATTCTATACCCTTTCACATAAACTGAATGACAAGTTACAGTCACAGAACAGAAAAAAAATCCTCTCAAAAAACAACCCACACCCTTCATCCCCTCCCCAAAATCTCCCACAAAACCTCCCATGAACTCTGGGGGTTTGGCTTTGTGTCTGAATGATGCTGACAGTTCCAGTTCTGCACTCTGAGCTCTTGCGTCAGTTTGCGGTTAACAAGAAAAGGATTAGATTAAAAAGCAGAGAATTAAAACCAAGATGCATTAACAGTTGATTGCTTTCACCATGAAAACCAGCTTGGCTTTATTCAGTAATGTTTTTTACTTTCTTTTACCATTGCCTTCGCATTAATTTTGGATATTGTTACTTCCTAAAAGTAATTATCCTGCCTGCGTATTTTCTTGATTCAATGACTAGATAAAAGTTAAAATTGCTAAGAATAAATTTAGACATCTGACAGAACCAAATGCTCAATATTGGTTTTGTGTAAGAGTTTCTAAAGATTGAAGCTTTCATTTGTAACCAAGTAATCTGCAATTGTTTGACAGGTCTTGTGAAGAGATGCTTGTTTAAGCCACAAAGCATAATTTTGGAGAGTGCAATTATCCCAAAGGCTGCTGTCTCTATCGTGTTTCCACAGCTAAAGGTGTATACAGCTGTGGAGTACATTCAGAATATTCAGAATAAAAATCTTAATAAAGATCCATGGCATAAAGGAAGCTCCTTTTGCTAAAGGAGCATGGAAGGGTGAGATGATGAGGATGGCGTGGGCTGGGGAGAGCTGTCACTGCCTGCAGTTCTGCCTCTCTTCTGCCATGTGGCAATTCATAAATTTTAGCTTCAGCTTGGTATAACAAAAAATTATTTCAATGTCTCTAAGTTATGTGCATATTTCCCAGCTTTGCTGTAGTTTATCTCTAAGACATACACGGAAGAATAAATCTTTCCAATTGCTGTAAAATACGAAGTGTTTGCACAGTATGTGATGAACACTGTGCCTTACCCACTTGGGATAAGGAAAGTGAAGGGACGTGGCATCTTGTGATACTGTGGCACAGTAAAGCACTGAATTCACTCAGTGCTGGTGGGAAAATACATCTTTGGACATCTATTATACAAATAAAATACATCTACTTCATGTAGTTAGTGCTAGGTATGATGAACACATGTCCCTGTGTTGTGGGAGACCCTCCTGGTGAGTGTAGGAGGAGCACAGGCACTCACCTGGAAGGGTGCAGGGTTTCATGAGTCAGTGTTGCAAAATATGAGAAAAATTATTGCAGTAGGATGCAGAAGGGCAGCTGGTGGAGGGATGGGGGAAGGGCAAAAAGCCCAGGGAATGGGAGAATTTGACCATTGTCTTTAAAGAACAAAAAGCAGCAGGGTTTCTATTGTAGCCTTAGGATGGTCTTGATGATATCCTGGGGTTTCTGCTGGTCCCTCTGTTGATTGTGTCTTACAGGGGATAAGGTTTGACCTACAGATATTCAAGTAGTTTATAAGAAAAATAGACCAAAATTTATAAGAACTATTTTATGAGAACACCCTTCCAGTGCTGCCTTGTCTCTCATGAGCTTCTTTAGGGTCATCTTAAAAATTCTCAAAAATAAACATGTAAGACCTTCAAGTCCTTACTGTGAAATTGCCACTATATACCATTCATGAGTAACATTTCTGTTTTTCCTTTAGTTTCCTCACTTTTTAGAGAAAAACACAAATGCAGCAGGTGGAGGACATCATCTTCACTATCAGCCTCTCACCTGTTTTGCTCCTCCTTTGAATAAAGTTACAAATAGGAGTGACCCACCTAGTAAGCTGGGAATGCAGTTTTCTTGGAAGTGAGTTGTGTGTCCTGTGCTTGGACATGGTGGATTACTACCTGCTGACCAGACCTTGTTGAAATCAGCCTCTGGACTTCAGCAAAAAGTGAGTAATCCTGTGCAGCAACACAGAACCAGCACAAATCCAGGCATCAGCAGGAAGGGCTGTTCCAAGGGTTGTCCTTGAAAAGTGATTGCTCACTGAATGAGGGCCAAAATTGTTTTAATTACTCTCATAAAGTGTTTTGTTTCTCTGGAAATGGTCATTTCTGCTGCATCTGAGGTAGATTGCAAGTACCAAGTCAGTTAAAAGTTAAGTGTAGCTGCTTACAATTCATAATGTGCTGTTATAAATAATGCAGCCCAGGGTATAGAAACACAAACAGAATTATGAATAATTTTATGCAAATTTCTGAGGGAGAGAGATTCAAACTAATTTTTAAAAAAACCCTACAACCTGAAATGCTGTAAGTTGGGGCTTCTAGGCTTTGGACTGGCAAACTGAAAGAGTTTATTTAGGGCTTTAAAACATTTTCCATGGGGTTTGTGAACTGTTAAGACCTTCTCACTCTTTCCCTATACTATGCTCAGTGGGAGTAGATGTTTACTCATTTTGGTTTACTTCCTGGCACTATTGCATTTCTGCATAAATCATTTTATAAAGAATAGTGTTGTGGGCTCCTTCTGCTGGTGCTAGCACATTGGCATGCTCTGTCTGATCAAAGAATGAGTCTGCCTCACACTGGGATGAATATATTCTCATTCCTGCTACACCAGGGAGAACATTCTGGTTAAAAAACCCGTCTTGAAAGTAGGAGGTGTGTGCACATTGCTGTATCTATGAGAAGTTTTAAGAAGTTTGTTACAAGTGTTGACGATGCTATGGTTTTTTCCAGATGTTGCACTCCAATACTTCAATCTTAGATCTATCTTGAGTCCATAAATTTGTTGTCTAAATATGTAAATATTAGGTAGAATCGTAGAGCAAACAGAAATAAAACTGAAACAGGTTTTAAAAATCAAAGTACTAAATATTATATTGATAAATTTGGTTACTGTGAGTTAAAAGTTTTCTGTCTCACAATTAACACAGAGATTAATAATGCAAATTATTTTTAAAAGATTTGTTAGGAAGGTCTTTTGGCATTCTGTAAAGATGCATTAACCTTGAATTATATTTGTTCCCAATGCCTGAGGCTATGCTTCCAGTAGCCCTCTGCTTTTAACACCTCTGCAATGTCTCTGCCTCCTTTTTTAAAAGTTACAGTTTAAAAATAGCAAAACCCTTAAATATGTTGTTAAATTTTTACTGGGTTACACTTCCTCCTGGACACCCGCACTTTATGCAGTCATTTTAACTGAGACTAAGGTGTAGCATGGAATAATCTGAATTTTTACTTTCAAGAATGTTATTCATTTCTCCATTGCAGAGTGAAAATTAATGGTGGTTTTGGACATAATTGGCAACCAGAGAGGGTTTTCCTCCTAGGTTTGTGTGCTGGGCTCAGCAGAATGAGTTCTGCTGAAGGTTGATTGTGACGAGTTTGTGCTCTCGTGTCCCTGTGATGCTGACTGTGGGAAGGGGAAAATGCTGCTCTCCTACCATTGGAAGTGGGCAGGAGGAAGGGCTGGAGCAAACATGGACTGGATCTTGGGGTCTGAATTTCCACATCACTTTCTTCTAAAGTGTCTTTGGACACTGTGATAGATGGATGTTTAATTTACATTTAGATTATAATTAGAATAATGGACATCACTAGTTCTATTCTTGGCCTCTACTTTCCACTAAGAAGATGATTCAGTTGTAGGGATTTCTGAATTGGGCCTCTGTTGTGGCATGGAGCAGGCCTCCACTGACAGGGACAAAAGAAAATATTTAAAATTAGATTTGAATTAATTTGGAATTTAAAAAAGCGCTTTTAACAAAAAAACATTAGGTCATGGCAAGTTTTGGTCCAGTTCAGATGACAATCAGTAAAAATTTATCCATTTATGCCAGTTTGAAACTTCATTCTTTGCTTGAGAGAAACTCACTCACTTTCAAAAAGCTCTTTTGATTCTGTGGATTTAACTTCTTTACAAGTAATTAAACACTAAACATGCAGCATTTCAACCATAGCAGTTTCTTATGTCTCCAGCTTCAAACAAAAATTTATATTTTAGGACAATGTTTTGCTGAAGATGTTAAAAAAATTTGAATTTAAACTTTTGAATAAAAAAAAATATAGTTTATTGCCTACAAATAGTTGATCAGTATTTCCACAAGCAATTATTCTTCAGGACTATTTTATTACTACAAATAATCAAAAATTACCTTAGTCACTACTCAATAAATTCAGACGTTAACATATAATAAATAGATACATGTTTTAAATAGTTATTTCCTTGGAATAATTTATAATGAAAATTACCAGGCAACCCAATGATTAATTATCACATAATTTACCATTTCTAGATCCTACAATCCTATTTAGAAGAGTTATCTCAGGATAATTGACTTTTGATTACATGGTACAGTAATTCTCATAGATGTCTTGTTATGTTGCATAAAAATGTCTTTGGGTTTTTGGGAATTTGAAGGCAGAGGAGTCTGGTGACCACAATGCCCTTCCCAGGGCCTGTTTTATGAATCTCAATTTATCACATCCTAAAAGTCTTCATAATTTCTGCCAGTCTTCAGTTAGTCCCATGAATGTTTGTTTGTATCAATCTTGACAATACTCCTTTCCCTTCTATAATCTTCATTATTTTTTTTATCAAAAGGTGGAAATAATTTATTATTCATGGCAGGTTTCTATAATATACCCCATTTAGAGTTTTTTATCTATGATTTTAATTAGCTATTTAAAACACTTCACTAGCCTCTGCTGAGAGTTAAACTTGCACATTTGTATTTGATGCTATATTTACAATACTAAAGTAATTGAAACCACTTTACAGTCTGTGATCGCATAACAGACATTCAAAATATCTATCTTTGTGTATTTAATTTGATTTCCCTAAATAAATAATAACTGAATATTTAAAAAAAATCAGTGGAGGTACTTACTCTGTTTCTGAATCGATTTCTATTGGTCATTGTTACAGTCTAAGAAAGTATTTAGATGCTGTAAAAATAGTTTATTAATGCAGTATCTCTATGCACTATCCCAGGGATGTTGTCTTCCTTTTACTATGCAAGATTTGCAATGTTCTAAAACTGAGCATTACAAGAGCCAGTTCTAAGGCTGCTGTTCATTTCTGTTGTGTATTACTTTGTACTGTGTTGCATGTCAGTATTCACTTCACTTTAGTAATTTAGTTAGTGTCAGCAACCAACGTCTGATCTACAGCACTCTTCCTTATAAAAATTTTAATTCTGTTTACTAGAAGAAGCATTTGGGTTGTACAAGGCCAGAAGAGAAATCAATGTTTTCTTGTATTCTCTAGTCTGTTATTAGGCCAGTAACAACTTGGCTGCTGTCAAATGTAATGTAAAACTAGTCTTAGCCTCTGGAATACAAGGATACAACTGGGTTATCTTACAGGTGGCCCCTCTCTATAGATTTCTTACAGTGTAATGAAAGTAAATCTTGATGTGATTGTGAAATTATTCATGAACTTCAGATATTTCCCCTAAGCTAGATGACACTAATAAATTTTGGGAGGCATTACCCATCTTCATGTGCAGCCCTGCCAGTGTCTGTGGCAGATGTGCTCCTGTCCTTCCTGTGCATCTGAGGGGAGATGCTGAGTGCAAGCTGATGTGGAGGTTCCTGCATCAGGCACAAGGGCATGCTTTGGGGAGATCCTGCTTGCATGTGCACACAACATGAATCTTGTAGTCTCCTGCTTAAATTATAGCTCCTCTCAATTGCCTTGTAGAGAAAAGTACAGCTGTGATAGCATCACCACAATAAAGCAGGAGGCTTATGAAAGATGTGGACTTGTGAAGAAATTTCCTCTGGTCGTGTGCTTTTTCTTTATTTGAGCTTCCAAGATAAATGTCTGCCATTGATTTGCAGTGCCTTCTGTCTCTGTTATGAGGAATATTTCTGCTTTTCTGGTAGTGCACACATACTGCATCACAATTCAGGGTGGCGTGTAGAGAGCTAATCACTGTACAGGTTGGACTGCTTTGGGCAGAGACTCATCTAAAAGCTCCTCTGAAAATGAAACCAGGCCTAAGGGTCCCAGATTTTCAACAGTATTTGTGCTCCTAGTGTAAACCTTACCCTTCAGATGACTTTGGCATCCTCTAACATCAGCTGTTGAACTCCAGAAATGCCCGAATTCCCTGAGCACATCACGCCTACAAAAACTGACCTTGCCTGAAGCAGAGGTTCAAAGTCATGCTGAAGTCCTTGTGGCACCTCAGTGGATTCAAACAAGAGATTCCCCTCCTTTCCCTGCTGATAATGCCAAATCATTCATCTGTGCTGTGACTGCATCAGCCCCTACTGTTCCTGCATAAGTCTGTCTCTCTTTAGGAACTTCTGTGAGGCAGGCCTGCTAGGGGTTTTTAGAATTATACAAATAGTAAGGAAAAATGAAGGCCAGAGCTAGGCAAATCTGAGGCCAAAGTGCAAGCATTACAGATACCTCATCTGACAGGCAGGGAGATTTGACCACAGGGAGGTAAAGGGTTAAGGCTTTGAGATAGAATTCAAATAAAATGTTTTGAGGGTTGCTGAAAAAATCACACTAACTTCTAGAGGATTTTATGGCCACTGTATGTCAGAAAATTATTATCTCTTTACAGTGAAAACAGGTTGGAAAAAAAATGTAAAATTTTTTAGTACAGGCATAGAGCTTTTGATTTTTTTGCTGGTAAGTAGTAATAGTGAGATTGCAAACATTTGTAAACACAAAAGGGATGAATGCTTAAAGAAACATCCACAAAAACTGGTTTTGTAGTTCAAGCCACATAATTGTAGAAAGAATCTGTTGAGGAGGTTGGTTTTTTTTATTGCTATCCCATTTACCATCTGGTTTTGGTCCTAGGCATTTTTGAACAAGAAATCATACACTGAACTTGTTATTTAGGTTATTTCCTGCTTCAGTTCCTTCTTGAATCTTGGATAAATATCCTCTGTCCTGATGAACTTGTTTGTAAACTGCTTCTGAACTTCAGTTGAATGAAGGACCATTGAGATACCATTTATTAAAAAAAAATGTGTTTGTGTGGTGGGGACAAAGTACTTTTCTGATGAGAGAATTTTCTGAACTCCTCTACATTCACTGTGTATAAAAATTCATTTAATTTATCTGCTGTGGTCTTATCTTCTGAACGTCTCTTTTGTGCCTTTACCAGTTATCGTTGTATAGCCTTTCTACAGAGCCTTGATGGCTCTGAAAAAGGTTTTATTATTACTTTTTTTATCTCCTGTAATTTTTTTCTTTAAACTCTTTGGCCTACCTTGTGTTTTTTAACCTGCCAGAGTTCATTCTCCTTTATTTTCCTCATTTGAACACAATGTCAGCTTTTTAAAGGTCACGTTCTCCCTTCTGAAACCTGGTCTAGAGCACATGTGACTGACCAAAGCAATGATGTAGTGAGTTAAAGGTGATGCCACTGCTGGTCAGGGAAAGTTGCAGTGTTAATGAGATATCCAGACAGGAGGGGAGGGCTGTGGGGTGGTCAGAAATTGAGCTCAAGAGGACACAGAAAGAAGTTCTAAACCTCTTTTTTGCCTCTCTGTGGAAACTCCTGCCTAGAAATATGAGCAAGCTGCTGATGCTTTTGTTGTCCTAAATACAGCAGGGAAAGAAATGGCAGTTTAAATGAACAGAATTTTGTCAAAGAGTCCTTACTCAGTGTTTCCTCCCAACGGACTCAAGACCCTCAAAACTGGGTAATCCATTTGGGTCAAAAAAGAAAATATTTGAACTATTGAGTGACATTAATGTCAAGCTTAGAGAGATGCCATGCATTGCAACTGGTACAAAATAGAGTGAAGGAATATTGATTTTGTCATGCAATCATCCTGCATCAAGGAGCAAATGTAAATAAAACAGTTGTTGTACTATTACTAATTATGTTAAGACCTGTTGCTCAATATGCTGAAAAGCTTCAAAGCAGAGCATGGACATTAAAAATTATCACAAAGAAGTTCACCTGAGACAAACATAGGAAACGATTCCTTTTTGAATTCCAAAACTCCAGCAAGGGCACTTAAAAATAAAGCAGGATTTGTTTCAAGGAACAAGGTTCAGTGAATTTGCATAAAAGAAAACAAACATGTTGATGTGAAAGGGCACCTCTATCTGCAGCATTTGCGTGACTTTGACCTCCCGTAAGAACATATAAAATAACATCTAGATTTTCTTTTGAAATGCATACTTTAAATATTTTGAAATACATACTTGCACATGCTTAGTGCTGATGGGGCATTGCTTCACTTTAAATAACCAAAACAGAGTAACCAGCAGTACCTCTCGTACAAGCAGGGTTTAAGAGCTTGGTCTCTTACAGCCAAGAATTTCAGCCAATTATTTATCTGTGGATGCAAATTGGAATAAAAATGTTCTATAACTGTGCTGCATACAGAGATTTCTTTCCCACTTTTTATTCCTTTCCCTATCACAGCTTCAGGCTGGCACGTAAAACTCACTTCTATGCATTTTTACATGTGATGGGTTTTCCATAGATATGGAAATCCCCTTACAATAGCACCTGGATGATAATTAAGTTATGTGAATCTGCCAATTACCTTTATTACTTGAGAAATAGCACAGACTTTTTTGGATCACAACTGAAAGTAGATAAAACTTTGGAATTGCAGCAGTGACACATGATGGTGGCTCCACTGTCATATAAAACATTACACTCATGTTAATGGTGGTCTTTTCCAACAACGTGAAACCTTTGCCTTTATAGTTCTGCTCCTTATGGCTCCTTGTAGTTTCAAAGGCATTAGCAGTCTCTGAGTCCATTGCTTTTGACAAAATCACTATTGATTGGTGGTGAGAGGAGCAAAACAATGACAGAATGCCATTGGACAGCTGATGCAAAAGTATTCTTTTGCTCTTATTACTGATACTGTCAGGAGCTAGTTCTGTATTAAATACGCTGTGCCAAGTTCCTCATCTGTCATCAAGGAGCTGCAGACGCTTACTGATGCCATCAAGACCTAGATATAAAACAACACACTTCGGAGACAGCATTAACACAGGAAGAAATATAAAGGCTGGTTTTAATTGGACACCTCCAGGGACAGGTATGGGAAAATGCTCATGTAGGGTGAATACAGTCTTATAAGTTTAACAAATGAGTATAATCAACAAAATCTCCCAATTAGAAGGGCAAATAATGAGGTAATTCCCCCCCCACCTTGGTTCCACCTCTTCAGGCACCCTCCTTTCTTGCTTCTAGCTGTACTTTGTTTATGAGAAAGTGTCTTGAGTAGCTCATCCTGGCTTCCCAGAGGAAGAAGCAAGCCAGGACTGGGGCTCCTGAAATGTGTTTTGTCTTTCTGTCTATCAGTACTGAACTTATCTAGGAACAATATTACTACACAATATTAGTCTACAGATTTACAAATATATATGAAGAAAATATAAAAGTAAAAATTATTTTGGCATTATTACTACCTGTGGTGAAATCTCTGCTCTGCAAATCCCATGGTGTATAGCAGTGATGTGATTAATATTGTAGGGAATTAGCAGAGAAAAGTTCAATGGAAGACACTATAGAAGGAGAATGTGATAGCTACTTTAAACAGAACCAATCTTGCTCCCTTGCACTTGGATTTCATCCTTTGCCAAGACATGTACCCATGTGGCTTGGCCTGGATAAGGAGTGCTGACTATTGCATCCTCATCTCTCTTGTTTCTTCTGTGACTAGCAGCCATCAACCATATTTTGAATATTTATGCCCCAAAGGTGTGGATGATGCCTAGATTTCTTTCAGTTCAATATTTTGCTTCAGACCTTTTAAGCCTTGGGCAAAATTTTTGTGTTTCTTTGTTCTTTTTGCCTTACCTTTTCTTCATCACCTTGTCCTCTAACCATTAGGCTGCCTTATTATTTGTATCTGGTCTTTCAAATGAAATCACTCAACTAGTGTTCTGTAGTAATTAATGTGTATCACCTTCACACTCACATTTCCACTCATGCTTTTTCCAGTTGATACTTCTGTTAGGAATTCCCACTGTCTAGCTCAAGGCATCAGCTGTTCCTCAGGGAATAGCAGAACTGGAGAGATATGGCACCCCACCTTAACCTTTCTAAAGAAGGGATGCAGAGGAGCTAGGGATTAAAAGTCCCAAATGACAGTTAAAGATTTCTGTACATTCAAGCAGGAATTACCTGAAGGGCTACCACTCTGAAATTGTCCTTTCAGTGTCAGTACCAGGGTGGTTTGGCTTTAGCTTTTCTGTCAGAAACACTACCACATTTCTACCCATTTTTTGTTTCTGTTTTTATAATAATTCTGGTCAGGGCTGGGATAAATTTCCTGACACACGCTTTAGTTCCACTTCTCCCCCATGACTTCTCTGCCTCTTTAGCCTCTTGTAAAAATGCTGTCTCTTCCAAAGTGCTGCTGCTGCTTCCTCTGAAGTCCTGACTTCTGGGATCCTACCTGTCCTATAAGATTCTCTGCCTCTCCTGTCTAGACTCATGTCTCTCCTAACACAATTTGTAAAGTAACACATTCTAGAAGCACAAGGAAATAGTATTTTTTAACACAATTAAATGGCCCTTTTTAACATATTTTAAACTATATAGAGCCAAAACATTCACCAGCACTAAACTTCAGAGCTTACTGGCTCCAGCTCAGTTTACTTTTACTTCACAGCTCTTACAATTTCAGTAGCTGTCTTCTTGAAGTCCCAGTTTGAGCTCTCTACTGAGTTTGCTGGCCAAGTTCCCCTAAGGGTGATTGTAATGATGGAACAATTAATCAAAAATTTGCAAAGAAACAAAAATCGAGCATGAGCATGAATACAACTCTGTATAAAATATTCCATGTGTAGCTCCTAGGGAATCTAGAAGCATTCTGTAATAGGATATTTAATCATCAAGTGAGGTTTAAATATTTTTAAAAATGAAACATTTTCATCACGTATTTTTCCTTAGCTAAGCAATTCTTGTTTTGGGAAAGCAATTGCAAAAGGCAAAAGTCAGTTCTATTAAACTTTCTCAAAGCAGAGAATTAAAAACATAGCAATTATATAGGGCTATTTCTTCTTGGACCAAATTAAAGGAATCAATTCCAATTTAAAGGATGAAGAGGAGACCATCAAGTGTGTAACCATATGCATGATTTTGATGTGTTCTAACCAGAAAACAACCATGTAAATAGCAACTTGGACCTGAAAATCTTAACCTGTAACCTTCTGTCTCTAACCCTGAGATTTTTTTGAAAGTTTTTCTTTCAACCTTTGTGGAAAAAGAACACACTTGGAACAGAAGACACCTGCTATTTCATTTACTTTATTATACTTTGGGCTTATTTAAAGACTGATTTATGCTTTTAACACTCCTCTTTAAACCTCAGTCACAACAGAGTTCATCCTTAGGTTTCATCCAATTCTTTAATTAATTTTTTTCATTTTATTGCCAAACAGTCATGGACAATATGAATTATCTTGATCAATGCAATGGTGTTAATGTAATATAGATACAGTTCATTTTTGGTTCCATATCTCAGCTGAGGCACTAGAATATGTAGCTTTAAACCGTCAAACAACCACAATCTCACCAGAGCCTTTTAAGGTGAAAAGCTTAGCACTGCATGGTTACAACAGTTTAAGAAAGCTACTCCTTTCAGTGATGTACTGTCTTTGTAGCAAACACTGCCTTCTGCTCTGGTTGTTGGCCATGTGCAGTCATGTTTTTTCTTGGCACAGGTATTATGTGTTGATTTGACCACAGGAAATGTTTTGGCTCTTGCTGTATCAGACTTAGGCTTCATAAGAGATCTCATACAAGCCATGTGGGGCCAACACTTTAGGCAAAGCTTCCTTAGTCTTTCTGCTGCTAGGATGTGAAAACTTTTTGAAAATCCCCTATCAAGCCAGCAGAGTTTGCAGTCAGAACTGAAGAATTCCTGTACTCCAAAAGCTGCTAGGGTATATTGTTTTGGGGCTACAAAATTGAATAATCTGACAAAAGCTTGTGCAGTAGCCTAAGTGTTAGCTCTGCTCCCGTCCCTATCTATAGATTACCAGAAATGTTTTTCATTGACTTTCTCATGCAGCAGAAATCCTGTTAGTCGCATGATTCTTCTCCCAAACCCAAATGAAAGCAAGGCAATGAACCCCATTCATTTTTCAGCTGGTTCAGCTACCTGAGCCAGATTAGCAGATAGTTTACAAAAGCCATCCTGGCAGAAAGAAGAGCGGGGATAAGCACTTGAGGATTTAGTATGGGGAGTCAGCTCTTTCACTAGGATAAAAGTGCTAATTTTAGAAAGAAGCAAAGCTTTTGAAGTGGTGGTTTTCATGCTTCAGTGTGGTTTTCTGTTTCAGTATAATTTGTTCTTCTGTACATTCTTTATTAATAACTTCAAAAACTAATATCTATGTGAATTTTCATTGATAAACATTCAGATGATAAAACTGTTATCATAACATTTCCATCGGTTTTACTGACCACCTGTAAGTGAGGGCTTAGGGCCTCAGCTTAAAAAACACAGGCAGAGGTGTGCAATTTTTCATCTGGCAGGATTTCACTTGGTTCCCTTCAGGTCTTTGTCTGGGATGCCTGTGAGCAAAGCGGGGGTTCCAATTGTGGCACCTTGCAGGTGTGCTGCAGACACAGTGAGCTGCAGCTCAGGAAGAATTTTTGCACTATGACCTATGAAACAAACAACAAATCAGGGGCAACAATCATTGATGCTCTGAGCAGTAAGAAGGTGAAATTTGCCAAACTACTATAGACCCTACAGCTGTAATGCCTTCAGTCAGAAACTAGCAACTAGGAAATTATATGTGTGATAGAGAGTCTCATCAGACTCTGCCTGAAAAAAGCATTTAAGCTTCAAGGACAGAAGAGAGGTGCTTGTGACCAGGGTGATTGTAGCTCTTCTTGCTCCTGTCCTCTGCTATTCCTTCATTCATGATGTATCTCTGTATTTGGTCCTTGACTGAATTCCCATGCAAAGCGGTAAACAAAATAAGCTGAAAATAAACTCTCTCAGACTTGCAACAACATCCTCTGCAACATCCTCTGCAAGAACTGTAAAAATGTGATACAGAGCTGTATCCAAATTTTATTTAATGCATTCAAAAGGCCAATGTATGCTATGGAGATTATACGACAAGGTAAACCTATGCTTTATGTCATTAGAAGAAACTTTGCATCTTAACTCTTTTTGGTTATAAGTAGTCTGGGAGCCTTGAGGTTAAATCTGATGCAAAGCCACTTTTCTGATAGAGTTCAACAAGGTTTTTTGCTTCAAAAATACCCAACATTCTCAGGAAAAACTGGAATCAGCCGGTCATATTTTTCCCTCAGCTATAAGAAGCATCCAAACTCTTCTTAGTAATTTGCTTTTTAAAACTAGAACTCACATTTTTTTAAAATCTGGAAAGCTAAGACGCTTAGTTTGTCCTTAGTGCTAGCAAACCTTTGTAGCTCTGAATATTTTTGGCTTATCCCACCAGATGAGAAGCAGTAGTTGGAAAGTGTTCTGACAACTGCTTTTGCTTCCCATTGGCCATCCAGTAGGCTCCAAATGGGGGAGGCTGAGCCATGAGCCTTGCGATTGCTATTTCTTTCAACTTTCTCCTCAGCATAGAATTCTTCAGGGAAACTGTTAGTTAATCATCTTGAGATCTCCTTCTTTTTTCAAGCCAAGAATCCTGAGTGGAAACCTATACCTGGCTGTTCACTTCAGTGCTGAGGGAGGGAGAATTCATTTGCTCACTAGCTTGTTCTCCATCCTGAACACATCCTCCTCTTGTGATATATTTGCTCTGACAGATGTGACCATCAAAAAGCTAATTTGACTAAGCTGACTTAACTTCATCCCAGAATTATCAGTCCAAAACTAAAGCTGACATAAAAGCCAGACGTTTTTCCCTCCTCTCTAAGTCTGGCCTCCTCTGTCCTTCCAAGTCTCTAACACAGAAAACTTTTATTTATTTCCCTAGTAAATTTATTTATCTTTATTAAAGATTTTACTTTCCTGATCCATGCTGAATTTGCTGTCTGTTACTGAAAAATCTCTTCTGCTAGCAAAGCCACAGCCAGTTCACTCCTAGTGGACATGAATAAGGTATCCAAATATTATATAACAAATACAGATATTTTTAAAATTACTGTTATAGCTCACACTTGCAGAATATTGGTCCAGATAGTTTGCAACTCAGTGACTGAATGCCTTGACCATATTTCACCTGATTTCTCAGAAGTTCTCCCAAACACCTATCTAATGTTCTCCCATCAAATTAACTTGGCTGCTGCAGAACAGTGGCTGCACAGCCTCATTCCCTCAGGATGCTCATGGAAATGCTAACCAGACGAGATAGTGAGCCTTGACTCTGACCTATTCTCACGATTTTCTGAAAGAATGGCTTTTACAGTGCTGGATCATCTTATTTATTACTCCTAGTGCCAGTTTAGGGTGTTTGACCCTGTCCTAGAATGCTGATGCTCAAAATAAAAGTTCAGAGAGCATAAATGAAGATGTGAGATTGCAGTGCTGGAATGCTGTGTTTTTACCTTGAGAAAATTACCCCTGGTGCCATATGTATTTGTCAACCTTGAAACACAGCACTGAGATTGGAGCTCTTTCCATGTTTGGAGAGCCAATTTTTTCCCCTGTGAAAAAAAGTAAAAGCTGTTTTTCTTTAAGTGATTTCTCTGCACTGTACAGAGGGAAGAATTTTCTCTGATTTATTTAAAGAAAATCACCTGGCATACCCATGTGCTCAGGTTTCCATCTTACTGAGGAGGTGAATTACCAGTCATCAATCCAAGTGACTGATGGAAAAGAGTTTTCTTCTTATGCTTGTGTGAGCCACTGCAGTTCCAAGTCCCAAAGCAGTTTTTCTGCCCAGTAGATATGTGTTTGATTTAGAGGCACCACTCCAAGGGCAGGAGAGAGTTAGGTTTCCACAGGGCAGGGTTCTGAACCATGATGTTGTATTGCTGAAAACATCCTCCTTAAAAAAAGCCAGTGAAATCACTTGAGCCCCTCTGTGTAGGGGTGGAAAGTGACTTATAGCCAATAACTAACAACTGTGATTCCTTTGCTTCTCAATGCTTCCATTATCCAAATTTACTTGCCAAATAACTGATACAAATAGTGCTCGGTCTGTAGATTTTTCCAATCATTTCCAGTAATAAAATCACTCAATTTTTACCTCTTATTAAATACAGAGGTTGCATGGCATTCACATTCTCTCTCCAGTTACACATAACTTTTAGAAATAGGCTGCCATTCCTAAGGTTTCTGATTACAAAACCTATCATGCCCATCTATTCTGCTTGAGAGTAAATGTGTAACATTTGCTCCCTCTCTAGCTGTAGTCAGGAACATTCCCAATCTGCCACTGCCGTTGTGGGATCTCTAAGGAGGACCAACATTGCTGAGCAGAGAGCTTTAAACATTCTGAAAGATTATTCTTAAAATAATCTTTAACTACATTTGATCATCTGGCTTCAAATGAAGGATTCTATCAGATATAAGCTAGTAGATAACTGAGTAAAGAGAAAAGAATACTGAAGTGATAATTAGCTGCTCCACTTAGAATAGAAAAATGAAATGAACGTATGCTGAGCAAAATTAGAGAATTTCTGATGCCTGCTGACCCAGCATAATGATGCAAACACCTCTGCTTCTGCCCTTTGACAGTATTTCTGAGTTCCTCGTGGATCTCGAGGTTTTCCTACAGAATTGCAGCAGCTGCTGAAGTGGGGGCTGGAGGCAGGGCTGCCCTTCTCACAGGCAGACCCGAGCAGCTGCTGCTGTGCAGGCTGCAAGGGCTGCATCCCCAGACTAGCCAGGAGCATCTGCCTGCCTGGGCTGCTCCCGGGCGCCTCATCTCTCAGCAGCTGCCTTTTCTTCAAGACTTTTAGCAAAAGGACTTCTCTTCATATAATGCTGCATGGTATCAAAGTAATTTGAATGACTTCATAGCACTTGAGGCTTAAAAAGCACTAAATGCTAAAAAATTATTTCAAACACACAGTCATAAGTCAACCTAAAACATCAAATGCACATCAAACACAGAGTGTATTTTGTCTAAAGTCTGTACTTTTAAAAGAAAATGAAATCAAGTCCGTTTCTACATGGCTGAACTTCTATGTGATAAGATATACATTTTTTTTCAGTGTACAGTAAGCTCTCCAGTCTGTACACTAGTGATTAAAATATCTACAGTATGATGAAATGTGATCTCATATCCTTTTTGAGTGGCCAAGTTAAATTAGAGGCAATTAGGACTAATTTTGCTTCTTCCTGAAACCATAAATGTGCAGATGAAAGCTCTGATTAGAGGACAGGGGAGTGCAGCTTTATTTGATTTTTAGCTTTGAATGGCTAATGTGTTCTTACCTTTGAAGATCTGAATTACTGAAATAACAGCAAAATAATAAAAATATAAAATTTAAATTGATTTTTAAAGATTAAATAGTTGAATTAAAGTGAAGGGGTATAGATTTTGTAAGTAACTGGAAAAACCTATTGACGTTTTAAAATATCTGAATATTAAGCCTTTTGTAATTATGCTTGGTGGCAAAAAATGAGTGAAACAGAAAATTTCTGAAGCTTCAGGTCTTGCTTTTACAACCTGAGGGAGCAAAATAACTCTGTGTTTTTAACTGAGATCCCTATAAATAAATGAAGAATTCCTTCTATTCTTATGTCCCTGAGACTATTTGTATTTTATCTTGAAGAACAATTTCAGTCTAACTTTTTCAGCTCTAGACTTCATGGCTCTAAATTCCCAAGCCTTTGTTCACCAAACAAAATACAGACATTCCTTTAAGTCTCATTTTGAAAGTAGGTTTACACTCAGGCATAGCTTATTAAAATAATTGTTTCTATTCTTCAAAGGCAAGTTATTCACATGTTCCCAAGTAGACAATATTTGTGTGTGTGTATTTGTATATATGAGACTATGCCCGAGTCCTGTAGGCATAACACAGTGAGATCTTGTACATGCCATCTAACCAGAGACCAGGAAAAGAATGCAATATTTATAAATAAAGCTGGCTCTTCACTGTGGAAAAAACCTGTGGTAGAAAAAACCCCAAACCCAAACAAAACACTTCTATAGAATATCATGGTCCAGTGTTGGAGTTAAATGGCAAGTTTCTGCCTTTTGAGCAGGTTAACTGTTTAAGGTGAAAGTATTTCTTTATATATTTTTTTCCAAAACCAGATTAATTGAAACGGCCCAACTCTTAGGCCTCCAGGTGTTCGGATGAACTGCTGGTCTCTCAAAGAAGTTTGACTTGTGTCTTACCTGTCACCTATGCCCAAGTGAACTGATGAAGACATTTGTAACAAAGCTGTGAAGTCTGGCTTCCAACACCTTTGACATCTAGCAAAAGAATATGTCTTTGTTAGACAAATTAAGAAGCAAATATAATTTATTTTTCAAAAAGAAAAATTGTTCAGTAGCCCAAGCTATGATTTAACAGGCAGGCCATGGAACACATGCCACAACTTCAGAAGGCACCAATTTGGTCCATATCTTCCTTTATTGTTAAAACAAGGCTGAATATGGTGAGACTGGTGCCAGGTCTTTTAGGGAGGTTATTAGTTGTGCCCTGAGATCTACCTCAGTCTGAATAGCTTCAAAACACTTACTAAACTTTCTATTTGTGATTTATCATTCTATCTGAGTTAAGAACAGTGTCCATTTATGGTATTAAACTCAGGTCATTGTAAAGGAAAGAATATAAGATTAGGACTGGAAAGATAGGTACCTAACCAGTTATTTTACTTCTAGGTGAATAATAAAATCCAGTGTTGTTAAACATAATTTGCCCTCCTTTAGAAGGCAATCTAGAGTCCATGACATTTCTTTGTAACTCTGAGGAAAGTCTCATCTTCTGAAAACTCAGAGTGTGTCTTCATATGACCTTATTATCTCTGTTTGGTCAAGCTTTCATGATGGTTTATCTGAGCTGATTCAGACAGTTTCTGCACATGGAACTGCTAGATCCATTATTTCAGGATTTGTTTGTTCTGCTTCGGGGTAAAATTTGTGCTAACTGTAAGTCAGACATCCATACCCAGTGGGTTGTGCTCCTCGGTTGTTATTGCTTGCTAATAGATTGTACTTCCATCAGAAATTGCCTGAACTATTGAGATTTCATTCATAAAATTTTCTGCAATATTATTAGACTGACTGGCCATCTAGGAGCACCAAAATCTGAATTGCTTATTGGTATTTTAGCAAATTGCTTTTCTCGAGTGTAATACATTTATGTTGTACAAAAAAGAATTCAGACACAGAAAAAGACAAGTGTGCTAATCAAAAGAGAAAAGATTTCTTTTCTGGACTAATCTACCTCAGGATTCAGGATCCTCCACCTCCTGGGCCAGCAGCATCTGCCCTGCATTTACTGAAGCTTGTTTGGAAAGGAATAATGTGGAAGAGAACAAAATAAACATTATACAGTTGTGGAGGAAGAGGGGATGGATGAGATATGTATATTTCCAACAGAACAGAAGAGAGGTGTCTTTGAGAGACTTGAGGACTTTTTCTTTGACATGTGACTTAATCTGTGTCATGTTACCTGAGCAGTAATGAGTGCCTCCTAAGGGTTAAGCACAGGGTCAAAAAAAAAACAAAAAAAAACACGTAAGACACTCATACAATGTTTAGATTAAATTATCCCTGAATTGGATAGAGTGTTCCGTTAATTTGTTAATTTCCCCCCCTCTTTTTTTTTTTTTATTTAGAACTTACCCATTTGATGCCAAAAACGTGTAAGGCATGAGTAATTCTTTTTTCTTAAAAATAGGCTTCGATCTGATTGTCTGATATGTGCAGTGCCTTTGAGTAACTCATAAAGAAAGTAGGGGTTACTTGAGATGCTTGTTGCATCATTTATCTGCAAGGAGAGCACTAGTGCAGAAATAATGTGAACACTCACACTTCTGTATAATCTGTTGTCTTCTGGGAGTGTAGGACACACTGTGTGTGTGTGTACAGCAGATGCATAACCTACTCCAATTTTGAACTGTGTGTGTGTTGCAAATATATCTCCTGAGAATGAGGAAACTTGGAAAGAATGAGGTCATTGTGCATAATAAATCCCCCATATGCTTCTCTTCTTCCCTACAGCCCACAAGAGAAACATTTCAGAAAGGGTTACTTTATAATTTACATTCCTTTTGTCAAAACTGGGAAATGAAGCACAGATATAGTATGAAGAATGGCTTGTTCATTTTCAGTGGAAGGAAAAAAATCTGAGATACAACTGGCTGGAAAACAAAGTTGAGGTTCATTAAATCAACTGTATTTAAAGGAACTGAGATCAGAGATAAGAACAAAAGAACTTATATACAATATATTTTTTACTACCATCCATAGCATCTGTGCGATGTCACAGATGTTAAATTAGCCACACGAGGGCTCTCCTGTTCTTCACTTGAAGAAATACATTTTTCAGAACTGTGAAAACTGCAGGGAAAAACCCAATTTTATATTCCTACAACAAGAGTATTGGGCATACTGCCCTGGTCCACAGGGCATACTCCACTCGCAAGTAAATATCATTTAAAGCATGATGTTAGCGCAGTAACTCAATGCTTTGCTTCTCCATAGAAAAATAGTCATTGAAATACTGTCACAAGTTCAGCTAATTTTTTACCAGGCAGGAAGCAGGGAGGACTCCAGACTGTGAAAAATCCCTGGTGCAGCTGGGCACTGAGCATGGGCTGGTGTTCAGTCACGAGAGAGCGGTAATTACCGACGCACATTTGTACGCCTGGCCCCGTGCCGGCGCAAGGATTAACCGCACGCTGACATCTGCAGCTCGGCAGCCTGGCCAGCCTGTGTTGTGGCTAAGCAACAGCCTGTTATAGGAAGTCTGAGGAAGAGCTCTGCATGTTGGCAGCCCCTCCAGGATTTCTACTTACGAGAGGCAGGAGGTCCCCAGGGGTGCCGATAGCAGCTTACTGAAGTATCCGATTGCAGTCCTGCAGCTAGGCTTGAAACAGCCTTAGGAAGTGGATGAGAAATAATAGCCTCATTTAGCCAGCAATCTGAGCAGCTGGATTCAGAGGGATTAACACACTCGGGTCAGGAGTGGTGATCCAGATCTTTTGCATGTTGCCTCCCAGCAACAGCCTGGTCCTGGCACTACCTAAATTCACTGAGGCCCTCTCCATTCTATCTGCAGCTCCAGGAATGCTGTAGGCCATACAAATATCCTCACATCAGATCAGAATCATACACTTTGCTTAACGACTGACATTTTGAAACTCAGGTTTGGCCTCTGATAATCTGTTTCTCAAAGAAGACATGGAGAGGGATAGCACGTGTCAGAAATTTCTCTAACGAGCAGCTTAGAGGCTCTTACCTTTGCCCTGGAGAGAATTTAGTGCATACAAACCAAATAGGGCACTTGAATTTAAGTCACCAAAAAGATTTCAGAACTGCTCTGATTAGCTATATCGAAATTCATATTTGGATCCTCACGAAGGGCAGTTGAACATTTTCTGCTCAACATTCAAGCAGGAGCAGATGTGGACTACGTCTTAATCCTTCATGGTAGCCCAGTAGCTACTAAGAACATTTGTCTGTGTATAGAGGAGAGTTGACCTCCCCTTCCATCAGCCTCTCGATTTTCTCTTCCTACAGATACACCCTAATGCAAGGCTAACTTTTGCTCTTACTGATTTTTGTTCTTGACATTTATTCTTAAAGCTGTCACCATGTGGGCAAGAACATAAAATTCAGGACTTAAAGATAAGCAAGAAGGAATTTGGTTCTGTAGGCGGAGGTTAAAATAGTCCTTTGGGGTTTGGCTTAAAGTACCACTTGGCTCTGCTTTGTTAAAAACTGTGAAAAAATGAATTATGGCTCTGTCTCAGCTGAGATTGAACAGGAATGGTGATCACATTTCCCAAAGATCTTGCTAGAAGTTTTTGCTAGGGAAAGGAGTGTTTGGTTGAATATGAAACTTCTAAAGAGGGAAGAAACACATACGCAGTCCTGTCTTCCTTATACTGACTGTTGGCTAGCTTCATTGAGTTTTCTGCTGAGTGTACATTTTGTACCCTAATTTTTGGAGAATTCCTTTTTCTCTTGTCTAATACAGGAATGCTAGTGTCCAGCTAGGGATTTAGAGTTCCCTTGAGGTACTACTCAGTATAGTTCAGCTTTGAAGCTTTTAGATCTGTTAATGGTTCAAGTTATTAGCTTGTGGGTAGAGCTGTTACGTAGAGGTTTTTTACATAGGTGTTGCATGGTTTCTGGACATTTACCTAAGCCCTGGCTTATAACTTCCACTCTTGGTCTTCTACTGCTTTCATGTCTCTGCTTTGCTAACCAGAATTAGAATTATCTTTTTTTTTACAAGAATTTTCTTCATGTTACAATGCACTTCAAAAATTTAATTCCTGAAAGACCAGAATTTGTAACACTGTCATTTCTAAATGCAGAAAAGGAACTCATTCATTCTTAAGTGGTTAGTGTGTTAAATACAGGCTGCCCCAAAAACTTCCAAATATTGTTGAAGGACTTTGTTCTCCTAATCTCTAAAATGCCTGTATCAAAAAGATACATACTCTGAATCTTTTCATTTATCCTCCTTTTCAGCTAGCATAATTGTCACTTGTCAAAATTTGATTAGTGATCTTCTCCCTTTTCCATGTGAGCACTTCAAAGTCCTTGCTTTCTGTAACTGTTTTCCTTGCATTAGCCAAAGCCTCAAACCACTTTTCTTCTCCATCTTTTCAGTTTCTGGTTTCCTTTAATGATACTATTTTATTTATTGTTGCACTAAACATTCATCTCCAATCCTGCACCTTTTCTAAGAGATTCATTTTTTTTAGCTTGTCTTTCATTATGTTGTATTCTTACCTCCTAGTTGCTCAATTGAGGTTGACCTGCTTTAGCAGTATCATTAGTCTTCCAAGGTAATCAGGCTTGGGCAAAGTGTGACTATAATAGAGGCTGTGGAAAAAAAAAGGTAGGGGCAGAAGAGGCTAAAAATTCTCCCTGTCTTATTTAAATGATATATTATGTTTCCTTTGATGCTTCTTCTGTTCTGACTTCATGACATAAGCAATATTATTTGCTCCTAAGTGTTCATCTGGGGCAATTTTATAGTGCTGAGTCAAAAAAAATCATTTTCACTGCCATACTCTTTTCTCTCTATAAACACATTTAGGATTTCTGGCCACAGTTTTCTGTAAAATGACCTGACTGCAAATTTTAATGTGAGGAGCTTTGTATTTCTGAGTTATAAGGAATGGTTATTGTATAACATTCTGTTAACTGGAGCCTGATTTTGACATTTAAGCTGCTTTTTAGAGTACTGCAATAAGAGCACCTGAAATCCTTGCTTAATTTAACATAGCCTGCTGCTTATGTTTTTAGGGCTGTGGGATGTTCTAGCTGTCTGGATAAACCTGAGGTCCATGGAACTGCAAACCAGTTGATGCTTGGATCACCTGCTGTTTGCAGTATGCCACACAAACATTGATTTCTCTCTGCATCAGCTGCTTATGCACAAAACTGTAGGAAAATAAAGCTGAAAAAGAGTTTGGCAAGTTACAGAGTCTGCTGCTCTCCCACAACATTCCTGACTGTCTCTTAAAGTCTTCCTGAGATGGAAATCATTTCAAAGTCATTTATTCCAGTTCTTTAGTATTCTTAGAATGAATAAGCCTTTTGAAAGTTCAGCTAGCTCTTAATTCAGCACAAGTGAATAATTTCTTGTCCTTCCTGGTACAAGTACAATAGGCCACTCCATTCCATCTTGAAGTGTATTAGGATGTCTCAAGACTGGAGTCTTGGAAAAGACCTCAGTCTCTTCTTTACAAGGTTGTGCTTTCTCATCATCTTTGGGATATTTACCCCCCCACACACATTCTACCCTTAACTATAAGGGGCATTTCTGTTCCTGTACCAGGACACAGTGATGAGAATGATCTCTTGGGTTAATAATGCCAGGCCTTTTATTGACAGTTTGATCACCTTAACCTGAATGTGGGCTCATGTCCAACTTGTGATCCAGTGTCTATGCCACCTAGCTGGTTTACAACCAGTCAAATCCATTCCAGCATGAAAGCTTGCCAAGCTGTTCATCCCAAGTCTTCAAAATCATAGCTGCAAACAATCATGTTCTTCCTTCCAGGTATTTACAAATTTCTTATCCATTTGTTTCTATTTCTTTCTGCTGACTGTACAGGGCAGGCAGCTCAGCCATAGCTGTTCAAATTGGAGATTCCTAAAGTCAGGTAAGGCAACCCTCTCCTGAAAGATGGACATTTAAATTTAACCCACATAGGAGTAACAAGAGCATGGTTACAGCTGAACACGTCAATGTAATAATTACATGCCTGACCAGTCCCCCCAAAAAAAACATCCATCTGGCAAAAGAGCAACACGTCAAAGCCAGCTGATGTTCTAGACTCTGTCAAGTGGAGGCAAACACTGGAACAGATCAGAGAAAATGCACTTTTTGTTTTCTCATAAAGCAGCCTTGCAAAGGGAAAGGAGGATGGGGGTGGCTGAGAAGATATTACAGCCCATTCCTTACGCAGGCCAAGGAAGGAATTTCAGATTCCTTAGCAATGGCAGGACAACAACTGCTGCTCTCAGGTTCTTGTAGGGGCCCTGGTAGTACCGTGTCAGACACTACAGTGGTTCAGTGAAAATGTAGCCTCTTCTCTCTGTGTTTTATTTCTCCAAACATGACATGGAGTTTGATTTCCAGCATAAATATTACATGGCATTCAGAAATTATTTATAACCAGTGTATTTGAATTCAGAGTCAGCTGTAAAAATAAATGTCCAGTGCTTCAGAGGCAGTTTTACTTGTAGCAAATGCAGATTAAATATGCATTTTGCCAGTTTATCACTTCTCAAAATCCATAAGGAAAAATTGATAAATGAAATTATCAAGATCCAAGCATGATCATCAAATTGCCTGGGGTCTGATGACTCGTAACTGTGGATAAGTAATCAAAAGGGTGGGTGCCAAGTTAAAGTTTCTCACAAGGCTGCCACATGTAAATAGCTATATTTCACTCTTACATTGATATGGACTTTTGTAAAGATTATTCTTTGCATAATTTGGAAGGAAGGAATTAACCAGCAAACTTCATGTCATCAAGCTGTTCTTTGGACTATACTAGTACCTTAAAAAGGGGGAAGGAACGCTCAAGAAAAGTAGTAAAAATTACATTTATGTGTCTATTTAAATTCACTACCATTCTGGCAAGGTCAGCAGGTACGGTTCCAGACTGGGAACCAAGTGAGCCGTGATGCTGCAGAAACATTTAAATGTTCTAAAATCACCAAGGGCATCAAAACAGGCCCTAGAGAAAACTCCCTGCATCAAAGAACATCCTTGCAGACTGTGACAAAGTTGAATATGTCAGTGGGGAGAGCACAGGGAAAGAGGAAAAAAATAGGACTGTAAGGAATTGCTTTGGGCTTTGAGAATATGTAGGGCTATTGGAAGAAAAGCTTGAGAGAGATTGCAAAAGTAGTTCTAGATGGTTCCTGGTAAATACTGATTGTTACCGTTCAAACGTAGTTTTATGGGTTTTCTGAGTCTTCAGAGAAAAAGAGTGAGGAAGAAAATTGATAATTTGGGCTCTTTGTTTCACACAAACAACCAAGACACAGTCTGTTCCATATTTTCTCAAAGAGGACTTATTATGAAGCATTTTTTAGTTCTATCAGGATGCAGTTGCTTGCAAAAAATTAAAAATACAAAATACTGCTGTCAATGCACTACCCATTATTTAAAGCTGTAAATACATTTCTGTTTGGGAGTCATATTGTGAGTTCATTCATCTTTGTGCACAACATTAACATTTGGTGCCAATCTGAAGGTTTCTGGAGGAAAATGGTATGTATTCTAAACTATTCTGGAAAAACGCACAAAAACTCCAAGGGAGAAAAATGATCTCACTGTTTGGAGAAGGAGATGGATGCAAAGCTGATTTTCAGGGTAACACTAGTCTCCCCATTTGAAATGTTGCATGGTTGAGGATGTGTACAGAGCACTTGGAGTACTTCCAACCTGATTTTGTACAGAGAATACATGCTTCAAAATACTATTGTGTATATACTGTTCCACTCTGTGTTGTCTTTTATGTAACCATCTCAAATGATGGTTCAGCTTTTATGAAGCAATTGAGAATCTCTGCCCTGCCACTGATGATTTCTCTGGCCTCAGTTTGGAGAAGTGTTCTTATAATATAAAACCAGAGGCTCAGTGCTCTTCAGGAGCGATGGGACAAACGCAGAGACAGAGCAGAGGGGAGAAATAACAGCCCAGGTTCATGGAAAGCACCTTCTGAAAGGAGGCTGAATACATTTTTAAACTAGAAAAAAATAAAAGCAGTTCAATTGCAAGGGTCTTCTATAAAAAGAAATAAAGGTACAGAATAATTCAGATTAAGAGAGCCCTTGAGAGGTTTCTAATCCAACCTCTCCCCCAAAGCAGGGGCAATGAATTCAGACTGTTACTCAGAGTTTTGATCAGTCAGATCTTGAAAGCCTCCAAGAAAAGAGAGTCTAACCCCATCCATAATGATCCTCACAGTAAAAATATTGTCCTTTTGTACAGCCAGGACATCCCCTGTCCCTGTCTCTCTTTAATTTATGACCATTGCCTCCTGCCAAACACCTCAGTAAAGCACTGTCTCCATCTTCTCTAAAAGTTCCCTATAGGTGTTCAAAGTCTGCTGTCAAGTCCTGTTCAAGCATCAATTAGCTATTATCTCCACCCAAGATATGTAAGACTGTAAAAAAATCCCCAAATAGGTTGGCAGTGTAAGGCTCAGCTTCAGCAGAAGTCCCAGTAATGAGCTCAGAGAGATTTGGGAGGGGGAATATAGGCACCCTTCTCTGTCATTGGAGATTGCTAAGAATAAATTAGAAAAATGTATGGTTGCCCATCCCCGGAGTGGGAATGCCAGAGGATATTCAATGAACCCCCAAGGTGCCTTCAGCCTTGTTTTCTACTGTTTTGATTTCATTCTAGAAGAGGATGTGAATACAAGCTCCAGTGCCAGCTTAGGGCCACAGAGCTACATACATCACAAGATTGAGCCCTAGGTGCATAATAAATCTCAGCACTTATTAATATTTCAGGAAGTTATGAATGCCAGAAAAATAACAGGGAAATACAGTTATAATGGAAATAATGTTGTAGCCTGAATTACTGCAGTGGTAGCAGATGTCCATTCTGCATGTCTAGTCACCTGGGATAAGCTGAATATGCTGCCTTTTATTTTTTTAAAGGCCAAGAAACAGGTTTGCCAATAATGGACTTTTAAAATATTTGTCTAGCAGTTGACCTTAACTCTTTGTATTTAGTGATTTTTTTTTTTTTTATATTACTTGTCTTTATGAATAAATATCTATGTGGAATAGATTGCCAATGCTATTACTGTAAGTATGGTTTTACTATAGCTACAATAGGAGTAGAAGCCAGGATTTAGGAAGGTTGTGGAGCATGATGTTACTAAAACAAAAAGAGAAGTCAGATTTTTTTGATATCATGCTGTTCCAAACTATGCAGGAATGAGAATTCTTCCCTGGAAAGTAGTGAAGAAAATTCTCAGACATCTCCCTCTGTCACTTAGGTTTTCCAGATGCAGGCACAAAAGCCCTTGAAGTGCACCAAATTAGTGGCAACTCCTGGAAATGTTACCTTTTGGTTGCTCTGTAGGAGGATGCTTGTCAGAGACAGTTGAGAGTTGGGGGGTGAGCCAGCCCTGAGCAGTCTAACACTTTAGGCACCCCACCCTCCACCAGGTAGCCTGTGTATATGTCTGAAAGCAGCACACAGCAAAGAAAAAAAAAGCCAGGCACAGCTCTGTGTGTCTTCAGACAGCAGGGACTCCTTTCTGACCTATTCAGTGTGAAACTTCGTTAGTGCACTCTATTTTTGAAATCCCTCCTTGTTCTCTTCACATCTCCATTGTAGTCTTACAAAAGAAATGTGTTTCCTTCAACAAGGTTTTGATACCCAGCGAAAGAACACCCACCTATTCTCTGTGTTCATTTCTGCTCTGCTGCCACAACCTGCTGGTTGCAGAGAGAGCATTTTGCTTCCATTATATTTTAAATAAAATGATAGGCTGTCTACATAGGCAATCCATTAGCCTTACGCAGCCTAGTCACTGTTAATTATAGGTTTTAGACATCAGTAAGCTGGGTCAAAATTCTCCATTTTTCAGTGGAAAGCTATGTCATTTAAAAGCTCTCTTCTGTGCACCACTCATTCACAGTTCTGCTGCTCAAAACTCAGCAGCGACTCTTCTGTGGTAAGTGAGCATCTTCTTTTTCAGTTTGTGCTCAGAGCAGAACCTAAAGCAAAAGCCTCATGAAGCAGAGTTCACTCTGCAGATGAGTGATTTGTTTCACAGTATGTTGGTGTGAAGTGGAAAACACCTTGTAAAGTTGAAGCTCTTAATGTTATCTAAGCGACAGAGCTGTGAAGGAGAAAGTGAGGTGGCGGCGTCAGTTTAGAAATAATGTTTATTTCAGTGTTTGAGGGTTTTTCCAGAGCAAAGCTTGAGTTTGGGAACAGAGCCAGCAAGGGATGTTTATTGCAAATGTAAGCTTTTCAAAAGGAAATGGAAATTTTATGTAAAACTGTTTAGTCAACTGTCACTTTGTGTTAAGCTTTAAAAATAAAAAAACAAACCACAAGCACAATGTGCTGCTTTTTAAAAACCATTTCTACCATGTAGTTCAAGGAATTGATCTGTAAAAGCCTTGATGCTGTGGGTTTATCTTTTTGTGGTGTGTTGGGAATGCACTGGCCAGGGCCCCGGTATTCCCAGCTGCCCACAGGGGACCCTGATCCCCCAGACAAGGAGGGAGTCAGAGCTCCTGCCCCTCAGCCTTCCTCCAGAACGTCCGTGGAGGGGGCTGTGTTTGTAGGAAGGGGGTATCCCCTTGGCTGGGGGTGTTCAGGCAGGGAAAGTCCTTCCCACTGCTGCCCTGACCCGAGCAGCTCCCTGGGCAGCTTGGGAGCATCAAGGAGGTTCTGGTTTACAAGGGACAAGGATGCAGCACTGTCTGCAGCTGCCTCTCACCTCGACTCCTCCTTGGGCATGGGGCAGTCACAAGGGAAGGAAAAGATAATGCAGCTCCACTTTCTCCTCAGGAAACCTAAAGTGAGAATTTGTGGGACAGTCTTGAAGCCTTTATTGTTGTTGTTGTTATTTTTTACTGATAACTTCCATGTAGCATTATCCTAAACCACAAATGATTCAAGATAGCAGTTGTCCTTTTCTGGCAATATATTGAAGTGTTTTAACTGGTAGGACCAAATAATAGGAAGATTTGCTGAAGAGAATGAAGGATTCAAGTGAAATCCTGAGTACTGAAGCCATGAGAATTTTGGTGGGCTTATTCTATGTGAAACTGACTGCAGAATTCTGGCAGAGAAGAACAAAAGCCACTGTCACAGCATCTTGTCAGCTGTTTCTGGTTTGTTTGGGTCTTTTTTTCCCTCTATAATAGAACAGTAATTTTATGATCAAATGAAAGGAGTATCCCTTCACTCAGGAGACATTTAAATGACAATGTTAAGGAATTCAGGTCAGATATCTGCACTATTGCCTAAACACAGGCGGTGACTTGGTATCAACATTATACTTTGTTTTCCACTAAAATTCTCTTAGATTATTATTTGTTCATGAAAGTTCAAAATAGTGATAGAAAATAGTTACAGTGAAGTAGGAGCTCAAACCTCACTCAATTTCAGTAGGATACTGCATGAGGGTTTCATATTGGAAATCTTATAAGCTGCTAAGCTGGAGAATTTTAGTGATCATGCTTTGAAGACATTGTAGTACTGCTATCATGAATGCCTTTCTAAAATGTTCTAAAACTGTTAGGGTCTCTATTAGAGCTGAGTAAGAAAAGCATAAAATCAGAATGTAAAGTGGTCATACTGTATCTGTATAAAACCTAGTCCTCTCATACATAAATTTCTAAATTTTGTGGTAAATAAACCATTCGGATTGTGGCAGACAGTGTCTAGCATGCTCTCTTCTTATTAAACTACTGATAAGTTTAAATGTTTCACTAAACCTGCATCTCTACCTTAACCAGTGTTTCTTTGATGGTGCCATATAAATAGCAGAAGATTGAAAAAAGGATGGTTTACATATTTCACTGCAGAGATAAACAGAACGTTGTTCTGGTGACTTCTCTTTATGACTCCGTTTCAGAGTGACAACTATTTGAAAGTAATTTAGTGTCATTTCATTAAAGGCTAGTGGTATTTCTGTTTTATGAGTGTTGAATACCACACAGATTTCACTAGAAATACAATTGTTTCATATTCTTCACTTGTTCTTCTGCAGTAAATTCCTGTGAAACTATTAAGTCATAAGATAGCTTTTATTGAACAGAAGTCTGCATTAAAGTCTAACACAATTCAATTGAAAAGGTTATTTAGTATCTAATGTGTCAATGTCTTCACTAAAAGTAGATTTTTAATTGTGCATTAAATCATTACTGTTAAAGTTCAAAACAAGCCTTGTCTTGCAATTTAGAAACACAGAGCTCTATTTTCCTTGATCCATGCGGTCACTCACCAAGTCCTGATTATGGAGTTACTTCCCCCTAGTGGGCAAGAAGATATTTCTGTTGCAGTGGTTTTCAGACCCATTCCAAATTTGATCAGGGTTTAGGGAAGAGAATGTCTTTAAAAACGCAGGCAGTAGGAGCTGAGCAGTCTCTTCAGACAGGGGAGAGCAGGATGAGGAGGGGATTTCTGAGAGATGGCTCAGGACTGGTGCCACTGGGCACAGCCAGCACATGGGCAGTGAGAGCAGTGATCAGCCAAACCAGAGCTGCCAGAGGAACTGCAGCAGGCTCTCCTGATACCTTAGGATAGTAGGTAGGTTTCAATATTGATGAATGGAAATTAGTGCACCGTTGTTAAAATAAACAGACGCAGTAATCGGGTCTGTGTTAGCCCTTACCTGCCAGGGAAAGATCCTGGAGTCACTGTGATCTTGGTGTTTGTTCTCCAGAAATATAATCAGTGGCAGAAAAGGTAAACTAAATGTTTGAAGCAATTAAAATAATAAAATTAAAAATAAATATTGTGCACACGTGTGCCACATTTATGAGATTATAGGAGGATGGCTTGGATCAAGCCCTCAATTGGCAGATAGGAGCAGCCTTATGTTCTGGTGCCCACAATGTAAGAAGGACATGGAACTTTGAAGCAGGTCTAGAGGATGGCCACAAAGCTGATAAGAGAACTGGAGCACCTGGCTGAGAAAGTTGGGGCTGTTCAGCCTGGAGAAGAAAAGATTGTGTGGAGACCTCACAGCAGCCTTCCGGGGTTTGAAGGGGGCCTGCAGGGAAGCTGGAGAGGAGCTCTTCATCAGGAAATCTAATGATAGGACAAGCTATAAAGGGCAAAAATTGAAAGGGGAAATTTAGGTTAGATACTAGGAAAATGTTTACACTGAGGTTGGCAAGATACTGGAACAGGAGCCTGCAGATCCACCAACCCTGGCAGTGCTCAAGGCCAGGCTGGATAAGGCCTTGAGCAATGCAGTCTAGTGGGAAGTGTCCCTGTCAATGGCAGTGATGGCTGGGATTAAATGTTCTTTAACCTTATCCTAATGATCTTCCAATCTCTAAGATCCTATAGACCCTTGGTCAGAAAATTGTAGAAGGATGGAACAGCTTGAACACAAGAGCAGACTAAGGGAGTCAAAAGCAGAAATAGAAGTATTAGAGCACACTCCAGCCTGAAAACAAAGCAACTAGAATAATGTATACTGAAAGTATATAATATCATTAAAGCTAGGCAGAAAGTGAATAGGGGTTATTATTCCCATTTCTCATACCAAATGAGTAAGAGATGTTCTAATACCCTCATTATCACAAAAGGTTGAAAGTCTAAATAGCCTTCAAAGAGAATAATATGGAATTGATGGAATATATCTTCTAACTCTCAGATGTTATTTGCCTGGGGCAAAAACACTGTATTCTTGTTTTTGGTTCTATATACTCTTTTGTCTGGAGTGGGAGATGGGCTGACAGTTTTAAATATGTAGATGAGACACTTCAGTCATCCTTACTGCACTGTGTATATCCATAGGGACTTCTTTAAAATCCTACTCAAACATTTATTTATCACTTGTATTTTGCATGGATACACTGTTGACATATAAATGTTACAGTTCTTGAGTTTTTTTATTGTAAGTCCTTCTTGAATTACTTGATTAGTTTATTTTTCTGACAGCTCTAACCACAGGTGAACTTGCAGTTGAAAGCATTTTTTAAAAAAATAATGAACCAGATATTTTAAAATAATCTAACAGCAGTTTTTGTAGAAAAGCTTCATGATGTATACCCAAATCTTTGAAAAAGAAGTAGTAAATATTAAGGAAAAAACAATATCTGGTGATTATATTTTCTAAAGTCAATTTTATAAGCCTTTCCTACTAATACATGCCTTTTCCAGCATATCTTTTTATAAAAGAAGTGGTAGTGAAATGTTTTAATCATGTGCTATTTAAATCACATTAAAATCTCAAGCCCTTGTGTATCTCGCAGGAATTTGGCCTAAATTTGGACTATAGAGATAATGTAATTTGTTTGTAGACAGTTTTTCCTAAGTATGGTGTGCACATGTAAAACTCAGTGGAGTAATATAATTCTTCACATTCCATGAGAATTTATAATGGTGACAATAAATTAAACATCAGTGTCACCAAAACCCAAGAGCTACTTAATGGCCCTTTGATGAATTTTTAGAAGAAATGAGGAGCCTGGAACCATAAGAGCAGTGAACATATGCACATGTTGCACGTCACTTAGACACCTAATACATAAGGAAATGCTACAGTTAATTTGAGGGAAAAAGGGAGCATGGCTGGAGAGCAAGTGTTCGTGACAGCCAAAGCATGTCAGTAAAAGGACTGAGGGCAGCTGAATGCAAGAACAGGTCCATACAAAAATAAAATTAGAAGTTAAAAAAGAAACAAACTACAGAACCTTTCACAGCTCGTTTATTTTTAATATTATGAAGGTTGTAACTATTTTTTTGTTTGAACACTTTAGGCTGAATTTTTCATGTTCCATTGTAAATAATAATTTGTCAATCACTTTATTTTCCAATATTTTCTCTGCTAAAATTGCCAAGTTGAATATTTAACTAATAAGTTCATTCAAGGTTCAACCAATACTTTTAAAACTATCATTTTGTTGGCTCACTGTTCCTTGTGGTGGTGCAGAGGGAAATTAATTTTCAAATCTTTTTTTCCTCTTGCTCATCCTTTGCTCTGCCACTCTATTTCCATCCTGAAGGAAAAAGTGGAGGAAACATCTGTGCTGCTCAAGCTGCAGATACAGTGGTAATTAAAAAATGGTTAAAATTCCATATGTAGGGAGAGGATATCCCATTTGTTACTCTGATTAGGACTGGTAAAGCTTCATGATTCATGTGGTTTGGCTGCTCCCAAGATTTTAATTTACAGAAAAAGCCCCTTTACGCTTCTTGGCAGAAGGTAGTTAAGGACATGAACCATCGCACAGTCATGGTGTGGGTGCCTTTGAAGTCTTCCAAAAATCAGAATAAGTTCCATGAGATTTTTTTTTTTTTTGCAACTTACCATGTAAGCAAGCAGATCCCCTTTTTTCAAAAGTGGGAAAAGGCAGGGAAAGATATAAAGTATCTGACAACTCTAAATTATCCCCTAACATGAACTTTCCACTGTGTCATAGCTTATTTCTTATGGTTGGTACATATTCCCAGATGAAGATGTGAAAATATACTATTTTTTCTGTGGAAAAAGTCTAAACCATCTAATATTTCACTAAACTAATCCTCTGCTCTCATCAGGTGATGGCCCATAAAAGTCAGCCGCCCAATAAAAATGCTGTTGCAGAACACTTAGGACTTTTATATGTTCCCCACTTCTTTACAGCATGCCTAAGGCCTTTCCTGCCTAAAGCTGTTCACTTAGAATTAGGTCTCACATCAGCTGGAAGTGTTTGAACTCCTGATGAACTACATGGAGTGGCCTAGAGTTCAGAACATAGTTCTTTGTGCCCAGATGTATTGAATGCCACAGCCAGCTGAATCACTCCTCATTCAAGCCAAATTAAGATATAAGTAAAGAAAAATACTATTCCTAAAACTGCCAGCATGGTTACAGAAGCTTTTTGAGACACAAGTGGCAGAAATCAAAGATCTGTGTTCTGTATACTTGTGCAAAGGTCAAGTCTGGGTTGCTAAGCTGTGCTGCTGCCAGTCTGTCCCTAACCCAGGTAATTGGGGGCACAGCTCTCTTGCACATTTACACTCAGTAAATGTGCTGTCAAAACTCACAGTCTTTTGTATTAAACCTTTTCTTTGGTGATTATTGATCTTCAAGATTGACAAACTTCTCTGGAAGCAATTTTTCCCCTTTGCCTTCCATCTTCTGGAAGTGTTCATATGTCTTTGGCAGAACAATCTTGATCTGTTGTACTTGACTGAATTATTGACTATTTGACTAAATAATTAACTTAATTAGGAAACTGTTAATTTATGAATGAGAAAATGAGAAAACCTCATTGAGAATTTTTTTCCACATGAAGCTTATGTTTTTTATTTTTATGTAAGCCACCAACTGCTCTGAAAGAAAAATGTAAATACAGTTTATGCATGTGACTCATTACCAGCTCTGGCTCTCATTCAAAAGCAGAAACCTGTGTAACTTACTCTTAGGAGGTGAGAATGAGCTTGGGGCAAAAGAATGGGAACAATGACTTATTTGCTTTATTTAACAAAAATTGTTACTTCTGTGTCTGATGGTAAAGCCCACATCATCTTGAGGTTCTCAAACATACTAGAAATTAGGGTGTTGCGTAACACACCATTAGCACAAGGAACAGTATGTTTGTCAGATGGGAAAATCACAAATAAAAAGACTTCAAGAAATAATCCAATTATGCTTTGGAAATGCCAGCAGAACCTTTAGAGTTAGAAATAAAATACAATAAAACAAAAGGATGGTAGGATGATTCCTGCTCTGTCTAGTTAACTAATGATGGAATAATTAAGGGTTTTGCTCCTTAACGTCAGTAAAGGGGAGAAGGTCTTCAATATGTCAGCACAACAGCCTTCATAAAGAAGACATGTCACAGTGTTTTTTCCATTGTTGTACTAAAATTCAAGTGATGAAATCTGATAAAGCACAAAATGTCCTTTGCTTGGAACATCATCATGTTCTATGACAAGTCTAAGACAGGTTGGAAGAGAGAAGTTGAACATGAGGTGTCAGAAAGTTACTAATACTGTTCAAATCTATGAATCATTAGCAACAGACGCAGAGTAAATGAAAAGTTGTCTGTAAATTGCATGAGTAAAATTGGACAGTCACTGTAGTGGTTTTGCATTGGATTTCTGTCCATGTAGCTCGTGGAGAAATATAGTACAAAGATGTTAAGCTCCTTAAGAAGCCATGTTTCCAAAGAAAAATGAATAAACGACAACCAATAGTGAAGAAAATGTAACTAAAGCTAGCTCATGCATGTGCTTAGGGAAAATATGAGTATAGTTTTGATGGGGATTTACAGGCTGATCTTTGTTCCAGACACTTGTAGGACTCAAAACATATCATTACTAGTGACCTAAACCAATTCAAAGCAATAAAAATTAGCACCATTGTGCCAAATGGAGTTCGCCTTGACAGTAACAAAGGAAACTTCATTTTGAGTATGGCACAAAGGGAAAGCATGAGAACTGCCTGCTTATCTTAGTCTATCTTGAACTGAAAATGCTCCAAATGCATTTAAAACAAGAAATCAAAATGCACGGTTTTCTTGAACATTATAGTTTTCCTCCACATAATTATTGTTCATCTATTACTCTTGCTATCAGATAATGGTGTGCACTTCTCAGAGAATATCTGAAAAGAAGCTGCATTAAAGGCTGGAGCAAACTGCTCTTGTGCTACTGCATTGTGTGTGGCTGGTGCCATTGTTGTGTGGCTTGCACAAAACACGCCCTCCACTTTCTCAGACAAACACACAGCAGTGCCCTTTTAAGAGTATATTGAAAACAAGCTATTTAAAGAAGTCCGTTTAGAAAAAAAATAGAAAATAATAAAAGCACACCTTTTAGAAACTCTGCACTGCATTTCAGCTTTTTAATGTGGAGACTCTGTAAAGTACAGAAGAGGTCATTTCCCCATGGGTGTTGGAACTGATTCTTTTCTAAATTTTTGTCTGCTGCCTATTTCTGGATCATCTGAAATTTCTAATTTCTGTGAAGCTACAGGACAAACTTCCCTCTCTGCCAGTAAATGGAAACCTTTCATAATTCAATCCTTAACCACTTTTTCTGAGTGCTGTGTTCTCCCTCCAGGTTCTGCTGTGTAATACCACCTTTCCCATAAAGCCTTTCCCATTGAAACTTCTGGTGGAGATTAAAAGAAAAAACCAAGGTCAAGTAGTAGTAGAAAGAAAGTTCCCAGGCAAGTCCTCTCACATGACCTGGCAGAGTAAGGGAAAACTGGCATTATAAGAACTGAGCTGTGCAAAGAATGGCACACCCAGATATCCAAGCTGGATGGAGGCTTCCCAGCTGGGTGTAGGAGGCAGCCTAGTTCCAGCAGTTCAGCCACATCTCTTGACACAACTTCAAGTATCTTCAGAGTTCCCTAAGCTATATCCTGAGCTTTCTAAAGTAATATATTCTCCATGTGTGAGCTTACATGGGACTTTTCTGCAATTGCTGTATTTCTAGACATAAAGGAGCCAAATTCAGCAAACTGAAAAAAAAGGTAGGTCTAGATTGTGTATAATGAAAAAATTCTGAGGGCAGTGGAACAGCTTGTCCAGAGAAGTGGTGAATGCTCCCATCCCTGGAAATGTTCCAGGCCAGGTTGGATGGGGCTTTGAGCAACCTGGTCTAGTGGAAGGTGTCCTTGTCCATGGCAGGGGGTTGTAACTGGATGATCTTTGAGGTCCCTTCCAACTCAAACCATTCTATACAAGAAACAAATTCTGGATGGTCACTAAAGCCAGCAGCATTCCCTGCCCTGGAGCTGACAGGTTGAATTATTTTTGCCAAGCCTAACCTGTCTTGCATCTGGCACTGTGTCTAACAGTGGGCAGTGTGTCAGCAAAGCACTCTCACTGCTCCAAGACCTCAGCTGAACAAACGGTTCTGAGTTAGCCCTTTGCATGGATTTTCAGTAGAGTTTGAAAAGAATTCTTTCCTTTCTCTTCCAGAAGTGTCATCTTGCTTGTTTTGAATTCTTTGTCATTTTGTAGACTTCCTTAGAAGATAGTGTTTAATCTAAATGTTGAGCTCATTTTTGTATATGTGTGTATTTTTGGAGATTTGTTTTTCTTTTTCTTTCCTTAAATCTTTAAATTTTACAATTTTTTTGTAGCTGCTTTTTTACCCTTGATAGTTAATTAAACTCAGGTGTTAACCTATATCATCTTATTTGAAAATGGCGATTTTACTCCCTATCTTATTGATAGTTTGGATAAAATTGGGAACAGGGAGGGAAATTCTTTAATGTCCTTCTTAAAAATGATCAAGGAATTTATAATTATTTTGTCTTTGATGTGTGACTTGATGGTTGGGTTTGTTGTTTGAATTTTTTTAATCTTCTATATGTTGGTTTAATACATTGCCTACCTTAATGAGGATTTGAATGATTTAGATGTCTGTGATGTCAAACAGATAAAATAGTAGATACCAATGTGGATACATTTGCTAATTCATAGACTATCAAAATGCCAAATTTCATTTTGAGGCTTACTTGGCTGTTTGGCAGCTCTTTTCATTTAAAAGTTGTACTCATTTCAAGTTTTAATAGGTTTTCTGATTTCAATTAAGAAAGAACAAAGCCAAGGACTAGAGACAGTGTTCTGGGTGGAATTTCCAAAACCCTTAACCATCTGTCTACATGCAGTCACTCAAAAAACTACAGTGTATGATCTAGGTATCTAGGCTACCTATAGAATCATTGATGCACAAGGTTGCTTTGGCAATTCATAAATAAATAATAATAAATTAAAAAGGAAAGGACTTAGAGTGGATTGGGACCCATCCCATATATGACAGGATGCATCAAAACCTTTCCCAGTCTGTTTTGATCTGGTAGTGCTTCAGGAACCAACTTGCCCTAGCTGTCAAATGCTTTAATTCTACAAAACAGGAGGTTGCAGCCACACAATCTAGCCAAAAGTTAATATATTTGGACAAATAGCACTGATTTCCTCTGGCTTTGAATTAGATTAATATGATAATTATTTCCTCAGGAAGGAAGGAAGGCATTAAGATTAAATGTTGATGCTTGGAGTAAAACATTGGCCCCTGCTGCAGTTATACCCCTAATATGCAGGATTCATAATTCCTTTGTATATAAGCAGATGCATTCCTTATAGATTTCAATCATTCCATAAGAATAAGTATCATAACCACTACCAGCCCCAAAACTGTCCAATTAATTACATCATGGTGATAGCCATGGAATAAGAAACTTTGTAGTTCCCACATATTTTTCTCAAACTATTAGACCACTGTTTTGCACAAAACTGGTTTATTCATCTTTGTGCAAACGTTTCATCATTCATCTGACAGCAAAGTCTGTCCTACATATTGCTTTTATACAGTTGAATATTCTGCAGTTTCCTTCTGCTTTTATGAATCAAACATAAAGACCTAGTTCATGAGAAAGAAATATTCACAAGGTCAGAGAGATGAATTTTGTGATTTATTGCCCTGAGCTCAATGTACAAGTAGCAATTGCTACCAATGTGTACTGCATGCAGAAAACTGAATTAATTTCTCTCTGCATTTTACATTCTGCTTGATTCCCCCCTGCCTTCTCCACTGGAAAATTCTACCTTTCCCTTTGAATGCAACATTCCTCGGCATTCTTTTAGCTAGAATAGACCCCTGTGACAATTGTTACTTTGTTAACTTCAGGAGGCACCAGAGACAAAAAGAGAGTTGTTTCTCATGCTGCCTCAAGAGCAGGATCCTAGGAAATTATTGTGTCCTCCATGATCCACAAAAGTAAGGACAGTGCAGGACAGAGAGGAGCATCAGTATGTGGAACTGTTGATGCTGAGCCTCTGAGCCTCAGCCACACCTTGGTGCCATCTCATGGTGCAGCAGCCAGTGCTGAAACTGGGGTCACGCTGAAAGCAGCAAGACTAGGTGAGCATGGGGTTATATCTCCTGGAGGAGAAACCTTTAGCCACATTATTCCCAGTTTCCTCAGTGATGAAACAATGTCAAGCTGTGTTTCTGCCCCATTCCTCCATCTGCACAGTGGCGATGAGGCTCAAATCATTTCCAAGAGTACAGAGGCAATTTTTCTAGAGATGTCTGTGCATTAGCAAGTAGGACAGTGCAATAGGAGCAGATCTGCAGAACAAAACAGTTGGTGCTGCACCCACTCTGCATGTATTCATGAAGATGGAAGGGGTAACTCAGACCAGCCCCTGGTCCCATCTTTCAGCTCTGCATGGATCTGGAAAGAGCCAGATTTGCACACTTTGAGACAGCTTCACTAGGTGAGACACAGCATAGGAAAGGAGGAAGGGTTGGAGATTTACTGCAAAAGCTGTCCTGGTAAGATCCAAATATTAATATGCACACACCTGCCATCAGCTCCCACTTCAGCACCAATATAGAAGGTACGTTTTCGAAAAACCTCACCACATGGAATGCTAAAATCATTTGAAGGTGAGCTCAGTATCAGCAGAGGAGTGCATTTAGAAAACATAGTCTCACCTAACAGCTTAGATAGTCAGGAAAACTAAAATCCTAATTCAGATGGCCAATGTTAATTGCAGCATTGGCCAACTGAATACACAGCCCTGAAATCTTGATGATCTGGTCTGTAAAAGTTCTGGTTCAGCTGCTGATTTTTAGTATGAGGTGATATTATTTACTGATGCCAGTTTTTAGCCTTTTATTTCAAACCTTGTGGCTTCGTCATCATCTGTAATTCCAGATCCAAAAGTCACAAGACAAGCAGAACTTCTCCTTCCTCATTATGAGATAGCATTACAGAGCATACATTCTTAAGGATGGTTGTAAGTGAATCCTATTACTTGAAAGGTAATAATTGCAATTCTGAATATTTTATCAATAGTATTGAGTAATCTTCTACCTAGCATTTGTCTTTTTTTGCTCTTTTGTACAATCAGACTATCTATCTGATAGAGTTTCCTAAAGAGGAATACAGTTAGTAAAGACTTGAATAATGTTGCCCTTTTCACCATTAACCAAGAAGAATGAAGCAAACATTTTTTTTGCTCTTTCTGAGAAGCAGAGCAGAGGCTTCTTAGATAAAAGTATATTTCTTTGAGAAAAAGTCCAAAGTTTCATTTCACTGTATGCAGTCAAAATAAACCAGCAGCAGATCCATTTCTTTGACAACAATTTGTATGGTTATGCACTTGGCCCACAAGCCCTCTAGAAGCTTATCTTGGATCTTTCAGAGTGCTCCTCTGGTTTGCATTTTGTCTGGTTGTCTGACTTCAATCAGAAACTTGAAAAACTGAGCAGGCAATGCCAACATCTGCCCACACATTTCCATCCCTACACGAGCAACGCACACCACCATGAGACTTCCTGAGGGGCCTGGCATGTGCATTTAGGTTTGTTACACGTGACTGAATTTTGATTCAGTCAAAAGGTTGAGCTGTCTCCTAAAGCAGCTTACGTCTTCCTGTTCTTTTAAATACAACCCCCAAAGCACTTGTGCTCACTTGTTTTGATATATTTTTTTCCCAGTTCACTGTAAGCAAAGTGAAACTCAAAATGCGAAGGTGTCTCTTCAGGGGTCTGAAAGATAACCACCTTGTTCTGAAGGAGGTTTGGAATAAGGAACAAATGGAAACAACAAGCACCACGGCTGTGAAAATATCAAAATGAAGTTGTTTTGGCAGAAAGAGGAAGTTGAACAGCTTTCATATAGCACAAGCAGTCCCTAAGCAATACTTTAAAATGGTTTGCTAGATAGCACGTCTGCTTCATTCAGCAGGAAGACAGATTTTTCCTGATTAATGCAACCCCTTGAATCTATTTTTTGCCTTTACATTCTCAAGGTCTCTCCATACTGTGTTTAAAAAAAAATCTGTGTGTCCAAGGGCTTTTGTTTTGTTTTTTTTTTCTCTGTAACTTTGAAAAATGACATAGCAGCTCAGACTACTAAGGAAATACTAGATGTTGCTTGGACTCTGAAAACTTCCCCTAATCAAAAGCCCAGACTATTATATTGTCATATATACACTTTGCAGGGGGACATCTATTTTTCTGGGCTAGAAAAATATTTTAATTATTTAATTTGCTAAAATGTTCACCTTGCCGGCAAATTAACACCCTAACTCCAGGTTTGACCTACAGAATGATTAATCTTTCTTCATACATGTTAATACCTTTCATAATGCATCAATGCAGCTGTCCTCACTACACAGACACTTTCCACCTCGTCAAGTTTATGCCATAATTTTAAAAATAAAATCTTTCATTTAAAAAACGTGTGTTAGAAATCTGCTGACAATGTGACAGAGAAGTAGAGAATTTAAAACAAGGAGTTAAAGTATGTCAGAATGAGGACATGTCCTTTAACACAATATTTACAATTTTTAATGAAAATGGTTCAATATAAATCAAACAGCTCTTTTTCTGTGGCACAGATTACACAGTAATAGGGACTGTCCTTTTTAAGTCAACAGTTGATTTCTGAGCAGGATGTTAGGGTAGAGAGGAATGAGGAGTGTAGAGGAGAATGTCCTTAGAGAAAGGTATGGTGAATTTATATTTCTCAAACCTTTCTGGGGTTTATCTGAAATAGAGGTTAAACCAAATCTATGTTGTACGGCAAGTAGCACAGAGGAGGAGAATCAGACTCCATAGCAGGTCTGAGATAAATCCAAATGGGGACATGAGTAGATCAGTTCCTCTGCTCCTGTTGAAACCTGCCAGTCACGAGCATCAATTTGTAACATATCTGTGCTGTTTTCAGACTGAGAAAATAAATTGATGCCAGCTCAAATCAAGATCTCAAGATCTGGTGTTTGACTACTTTCATCCGTGAAGACACACACAATTTTTGGCAGAAATCAGTAATGAGTGTGGTAGCAGCTCTCAGGCACATTATATCCTCTTTTAAAGTTCCGTCCTCTGCATTATTTATTGCTAAGAGAGCTAACAACCTTCCAACTTCTAGAAGCTTGTAGCTGCTTAAGCGGAGTGAAGGGTGCAATTAATTTCTGTCCTGATTTCATAGCTGCTGTTTCAAGGTTTACTAGTACTACAGGTAATGCTGAATCTTGCCATTCCTGGGAGGAGATGGCTGTGAGTAGGTCAGGGACAGCTGAATCCTGGAAAGCCATTTATGTTTATCCCATGTGCTTCTCTAGTGGTAGTCTTCACCTCCCATGACCAACCATCTGTCTGCCCAGCAGCAGCCAGATTGGCTTTCCACGTGGCAAAGGCAGCGTGGTCATGCTCCTTCCTACAGCATGCTATGGCATTGTTTTCTGGCTGGCAGCAAAAGCAGCACAAATTCTGGTTTTATGCATCATATTTTTCTTTCCAGAGAATGAAAGGACTCCTTTTAAGAATGCATAATAATAAGGAGGGACCCTAACACCAAAAGTCTTGTTATCCACTGGTAAATGAATACAAGGGGCACTCATTCAGTACCTGGATGCTCCCTACCTTCACTGGTAGGACTGTGGATGAAAAGTGACTTTTGTCTTTTATCCTAAGAGCTTTAAGCAGTGCATCACTGACATCACTATGGTTAAGCTTTCTCTATTACTCTTTAGTCCTCTTCTCAAGGTGTGACCCTAAATATTTTTAATCTGTCAGGAAGAAAAGTAATCTATTTGATACTTAGATTAAGTGGCACTAATCCATATAAATATTGAAAGATAAATGGTTATATAATAGTTTTCATTGAGGTACAGAGACAAGGTAGAGCTAGTTCTAACTGCCCCTAGTTCATACATGTCACCGTGGCTCCGGTCTTTGTCAAGTGAGGTGCTCTGCCCATGCTCAAGTGCACATAAGATCTGCATCTTTTGCAAAATGCAGAAAGGAGAGGGAGAACTGCAGGTTTCTCTGGGTTTTTTCTGATTTGATTTGGTTCTGCATAGCCTCTTTTTCTCAAATTATGCCAATGTCTTTGTCCTGTTAGAAGCTCTGCCACTTCCTGTGCAGATATGAGAACGATGATGTCCTTATTGCTATAGATCATGCAGCAGTATCAACTCTGACCCATTCCAGCAGCATTTTGTGCTGCCTGTAATTCTTGCCTTGCCCAATGTCTGTGTCAGTACTCTGTAGGGTGCTGCATATCGTATAAGGTGTGGAATAGGCTTCCTGCACAAATAGATGTTCACTACAATGAGGTATATGCACCTGTTTTATGGCTTTTGACACAAATGGAATTGTTAAGTTTGGACAAAACTTCTAAGGCTATCAAGCCCAACCATCAACCTAGCACCACAACTGAGTTCACTTCCATGTCTTCAAGTGCCATCTCCACATGTTTTTTGAACTCTTCCAGATATATTTAGTTGTGTGTACAAACTATGTCACTGTCATCTGCTTAAAATCATCTGAATATATAAGCTGTGTATAATGTTAACGTGGATCTAAAAATATAATGTAAATACAGTTAAACATGACAATGTTTTCACCTTGAAAGGAATTGTCCTTTTCTTTCAAAAGCTTCACAGATAGGTCCTACACATGGTATTCACTGAGATGAACACACAGTGTACATTTAGGCTTTGACAGAACCTTTGCTCAAAAGGTGGAGAAACAAAAAAAGCAACAGATCAAAGCAACACAACAAATCTTATAAGTTTTAATTAAGCATCAGCAGCTGCATCCTGTCTTCACAGAAAAAGTCCCATTATTTGTGCTATGTAACATTAATGCTCACTGAATTGTAAAGCTCAAGGGATCTCAAGGCACAATTTGGAAGAGACAAACATTTGTTTTTCAGAAACAGATTCATTATCGTTTGAAGTAGTGGTACAATCTAACCAGAGATCTTCTGGGAATATCTTTGAAGAGTTCTGTCTCTGCAAATAAATTTGATTTATAAGAAAAGGAAATAAAATTACTAAAAAGGACCAGATTAGTACTGCAAAGAGAACACTGATGATATTTCTTCTAGGGGACATTTCAGAAAATCATCAGGAAAAAAAAACCAAAAACAAACCTTACTTTAAAAAGAATTTTAAATAATGGATTAAATTCTACCTCAGAAAGTGGTGAGAAACATGAAAATGCAGATGGCTTTGGCCAGAGTCTCTCAAAGGGAGATTTGAACTTTTGTCTTTTTAACAAAGCACTTTCAAAGTGGTTTAGAGCAATACCAGTAACAGCAAGATATTTCTCTAGAGATTCTGGCAACAGAAGCAACACAGACTCAGTGTAGTTCTAGTAATTCAAGTACAGCTTTGGAGTACGTGCTCACATCTAGGCTGTATTTGTGCTTGCAAGAGTTTTTTGACTGCAAAGACATTTTCTTTACATGAAAGTAATCATATAGGACTAAATGAGCCAAACTCTTTCATCAGAAGAACTTGTGATTAGGAGACAGACTTCTTGGGTCTTGGGTCTGACAGATTTCTGAGCTGTGCCTGATACCAGAATTATGACTGATTGGGAAGATGCCTTAATATAATTAGTTTGTACCATTGAGAAGTCTCACCATGGCAGAAATTTTCTAGAAACACAAAGTAGAGACAGCTGTCTTCAGCCAGTGAGCACTGGCAAATAACAGGTAATCAAGGGTAGATTTATTGCCAAATATAGCTGTTCCATTAACACTTAGATTTCTCATTCTTATTGTATTCATTTAATCATTTTCAGTTTACTCAAAGGAAATTGCAATAGATTCTTGTTTGTTAGCACCTTCCTACACAGCATCAACACTTCAGGAGAGCAATGTGGCCAGGCAGCTGCACGAGATAACAAAGACAAACAGTTCCTGCTGGCTGAGTCAATCAGCCATTGCTTAAATGTGAAGTGGTGTACGATGTTATTAGTCATTGTTAATTCTTGTAAATATTCTTGGCTGGGCAAAGCAAGGTGCAGAGTGTAGCACCTGAAGCAGGACACAGCCTGAGCTATCTGGAGCTCTTCAGTGTGTTCCTCACACCTCCATATTAAAAACATATTGGCTGGGTAGCACTGGCAAATCCCTGTTGGACTGCTCAGTGTCTCCCTGGCTGTTGGAGAGTTCCAAACAAATTTAAATCCTATAACCAGCAATTAAACTGTCTATACTGTTCTTCAAAGCACTTAGTTTGTGCTTGAAGATACTTGTCACAACACAGTACAATAGCTTTGAAGGTCTTTGAGTTCTCCCTAAAATTGCCCTAATAATTCCTATAAATAAGAAATTTAATTAATCTAATGAAAATATTAGTGTAACTGGTGAAATAACTTTTGTCCTTGTCCCTTTTTCAATGCCAAATTTACCGACAGAGCTGTGAGCCCACCTCATGCTGTCAACCAGGCAGAATTGGCTGAAGGCAAAAATCCACCTACCTGCATAGGCATAGAAAGGCAGAAAAAGCAGCCAAAACAGGGCATAAAACCACAAGGAGACCTTGTTTGTGAATTGCCTTGGAATGAGAACTTCAAAATGTGGTGCATTCCCAAAAGTACGATTTTGAAATTGCAAAAAAATATGAAAGATTTTTTTTTTAATAAGAAAATCTTTGAAGAAAAAAACAAATGAAAAGAAAAAGATTACTATAAATATGGGTGGGTTAGTGCTAGAAAGATATTGGGGTTTTTTTAATGTTATAAAAAGAGAACTACTCAGAAAAGCAGTTACAGTCTGCTGTTGTGTGTTTTTAACTATTAACAATTTTTCTCCCTGAGAGCATTATAACAGTATCTAAGGAGGTCAAACATTTTCTGCAAAAATCTTTTTGTGAACCAGTGGCTAGACTTTTAACTAGAAGAAAAGATGGAAAATATTCAACTGTAATTGTTGAATTTCTTTACAGATCTCTAAGCAGTAAAAAATTTTCTCAGACCAAAGGAAGAAAACTAGGCTTACTTAATTTGTTCTTGAAACACAGGTGTGTTGCATTCGACGTTATCTGCCAGACTGCTCTCAGCAACATTGGCTATTCTCACACCACCTAAAACTGAATGGCAAAGTCTAATTTTCACAGCTCGACTACTAGGGAACAAAGTTTTTGAAACAGCACAGACCTTAAGACAACTATTTTTTTTTTCCTGATAATCAATCTTCTGTCTAATAGTTATTTTTGTATTATTCTTGAATATTCAAATTTTATTATAATGATGGAATCATTAATAATTGGAATTAATAATTAAGTAATATAATTTTTATTATAATGATGGAATCAAGGACCAAATAGGAAAGAAACCCATGTATAGCAAAACTTTTGCAAATATAAAGTAGCTACAATTTTTTATCCTTCCAAAGAATGAAAACCTGGAGTGGGAAGGATAGAAAATCACACATGATGCATAGATAAATAAATCAGTGTGGTTGTAGGAATGGTAAGCTTGGTCTTCTAATAATGACTTACTTTTCTCTTTCATTTTAAAAGGGGGATTTTACTAGGCTTTCAGAGGGATTTTTCCTCTGGTTGTTAGGGTAAGACTTCAAGGATTTTCTCCTGAAGAGGAGTGGAAGGATGGGCAGTGCTGGGCTGAGGAAATTACACGAGTCTGAGTAAGAGAGCAAGGCAATAAATGCCCATTCAGCAGGTGGTGGAGTGTATCAGCTGATGTTGTCCTCATTAGCTGCTTGGGGGCTGGTTCTGCTGGTGCTGCTCTTCCCTTGCTCCTCCAGGCAATATTTCCTGGTTTGGTTCCCTGCTGAAAGTCCTTCCTCAATCCAGGAACAGAAGTGCTGGAGGGGGTTGTATATTTTTAGAGGTATGTGAAGACCTTCTGAGTTGGGTTTGGACATTTCCATGGGCTGTTGGTGGCAACCAGCTCCAGATCAGATCCTGAAAGCAGAAGATGAGCCCATCATGGGAATATGGCTGCAGGATGGGATCCCTGGGCCTGCCAGTGGTCACCCAGGAGGGAGATTTTAAAACTGGAGAGTTTAAAACTAAAGTTTAAAATTATCCTGCTAAGGTAGGGCACAGCAGCCATGTGGGATCAGATCCAGGCAGTTCTGAAGGCATCACAGTGAGACCTGTGCTGTTTGCTAGTCGCCTGCAACTACACTTGGAGAACTGAAAAGATGAATTTTGTCTGCAGACTGAGCATAGAGAAATGGAAGAGACAAAGCAAATTTTCTGTCTCTACAAGTAAAGGTATTAAAACTGCATTATCTTTAAGATATCCGTGCTGTGTTATATAGTACAGCTGAAAAGATAAATTGACAGTAAATTGGGGTGCTACTGGGATTTGGTATTTATTTTCATGGGAAGCAAAAGGCTGTTGGGATTATTCCTAAAGAAATTGTCATAGCATATTTTAGTATTGCTTGTATAAGACCAAAAAGCTTGTGGAAACTGCATGCTTAATTTTGAGTACAAGTGTCTGATAATCTTCTGGTTTTGAAGTGTATGGTATTTTCTTTGATAAAATGCTTGATGACATAGGGTTTCTTTGACTGCAATTGTCAGTCAGCACAATTGAGATTAGTGTAATTTTCTCCAAAGAATCTTTATACCACCAGGCAGAGAGATTGCTATGAACAACAGATTTCCCCTAACAGAAAAAAATTCACTTTTTTAGCATCATCCTATACTTTATGGAAAGGAGATGATAGAGAAAGTGAGGAATAAAAACACTTTTCTTCTAGAATTTCAAGGAAATTGTATTCTTCATATCTCCTTGATGACACACTACGTTCTTCGCTTCACGCTTTCTGTATTTAAGCATTTCGTAACAGACGTTGCATAGTTATTTATATATTTTGTTAAACTATTTTAAGAGCAAGATTAATACTCAATATTCTACTAAAAAATACTTTGGGGTACCTCAAAATTACCCTAAAATATATGAGCTGGATGTTCTGGCTTAGAGAAGAAACACAGACATAAATAGCTCTTGGATCCTTCTTCATGAAGGAATGCTTCCTGTCATGTGAGGTTTGGGGACAATTTGCTTGCTTTATTGTTTTCTTGTTCTTACTGATGGGCTTTCTTATTTATATCGTTGTTATTATTATTCTGTTGGTTACCAGAACATGAAGGCTTTCCTTCAGTACTGCCACCTTATAGAAACATCCCTATCAAGATTTCTCTTCCCAAGCTGTAATTAATCTGGTCTAGGTGCCTCACTGAATAATTACTCATCTCTTCTGACATTTCATGAAGCTATTAAATCTCTATTTCTTCAAACAGCAAATGTTCCATGGTTGACAGGTATCATTTTTAACTTCTTTCATAGTGCAGAGATAACACTCACTTTGGGGCATGGTAATACCACCCTGCTCACTCATTTGCTTCCCACTTATGTTCTAGCACATTCCTTCAAATTCCTCATGCGGTTGTTTGTACTGCAGAAATTAAACAAAAAAAAAAAAGGTGTTTAATACTTATTTCAGATACTTCTGTGAAGCTTTTGGGCCACAGTTGTATTTCTCACCATGACCTCAGTTGTCAGCTTTGGCAGTAGTGTCTAAAGGCTGTAAAGGAGATGGTTGTCTCAGTGTGCAGAGCAGCCCTTCCTCTGAAGGATGTGGAATGAGTGTTGGGTGGGATCTGCAGAGGTGGAGAGGTATCATTCTTGCCTTCTTATGAGCTCCTCTTGAACTGTACAAAGCTGAGAATCTCATGATGCAGCAGAAGCCACAAGCTTGCAGAATCTCCTTCATTCCCCATGTGTGCTGGTGTTTGTACTTGACCCAATAAGCAGGATAAAAACACACAATGCTCCTGTCTCTCCCCAGGAGTGACCTTGAGGAAGCATCTAGATAGTAAAAATTACTATTCCTACATGGCATGTTCTGATAGATGGAAAAATGCCTCTTTGCATTAATGGCAACTTCTGTTTGCATGCAGAGGTCATTCTTTATGACTAATTTTTATGTGACAACCCATGTGTTTTTATTCATGCATTATTGAGGTTTAAAACCAGTTATCAGCATTGTTTCACTGGCTTAGAACCATGCAAGAGAAATGATCAGCCTGTAGTCTGCTGGGGCTGTGAAAACAAGTTTTTGGTTTCCTCTGTAAACCTAGAAGGAAGGCACAGGAGGGAGGAAAGTTTTGTTCTTGATTTATTTCTTCCCTTTAAACAGAGACAGCAGTGTGTATGCACACACCATACAAACAAAACAGTTAAAGTAACTCACTAAAAGCAAAGGAAGTGTAACTATCTCTTCCCCTGCAATATATTATATACTACATTGGAGCAGTTGAGTATTCCCCTGGAAGAGGATAAAGAACAAACCAGAGGGTGAAGACATGATGCACAATGTGGTGGGGAGGGCACTCTCCTGGGAGAAGGTAGACCTCTGTCTCAGCTCCTGGTGTGTACTCTGTGCAAAGTGAAAGGGCATCAAGAAAATGAAATCAAGCTGCTGAGTAATCTCTGGCAGATTTTTCAAGCATTTCTGTGGAACCAGAGACAACAGGGTCAGGTGGAAGGCAGGGAAAACTTGAACACTAATTGCTTTGTTGTGAATGTAGCTCTTCAAGAATATGTGAGCCAGATTTCCCCTAACAGATTCATGCATGTAGCAAAACAAAGACTTAGTGTTAAGGCATGAGAATGAGCCAAAAAAAGAGTGGGTTTGAAATGAGAGTCAGAGAAAAATGTAGTTTGGAAGGGACCTCTGGATGTCATATAGCGTAACTTCACTGTCTGAACAGGGCTTCTTATTTCAATGTTAGATAAGGCTGATACCTGTAAGTGTCTGTAAGTATCTGGTATAATGAGAGTTCCTCTAAACTCCTCTCATTTCCAAAAGCAAAAAATGAATCCTAGGAAGCTCTAGAAAATGAATAATTTGCATTCACATTACACTAGCCTAGTTCAATAAAGCATCATATGCCAGTCACAAATGGGGCACTGAGGTAAGATCTTGCAAGCTATGCCAATGAGTAATAAAGAACTGTGGATCTAATCTAGGAAGTGAAGAAGCTTGTGATGCACAATAAAGCAACAGAGGAACATTAACTGAGGAGCACAATTAAAACAAAACTTCAAATAAAGCAGAAAAGCTTGGCCGCTTATTAGTTTTGCCAAGTGACTTAGCAACTGCTAACATGGAACAGCTTTGCAAGTCTTTTTTTTTTTTTTTTTCTCTTTTGATTAATGATCAGGAGATTATGGTGTTAGAAAGGGAAAGATTAGGATAGCCAGATTGCTCCTGACATGGTTAGTGTAAAGATAAAGGCTATAATAGATTACATAGCTCAGAGTACAAGAGCTGGAAATTTTAGTATGTCAACCAGAAGAAGCATTTTAATGCAGATTAAATAATGATATTTCACTGGAAGTGTAAACAAGCGTTCAGTTTGAAGTCCATGAAGATTGAAGGAAACAGCATTTAAAATTGTCAGCTAGAGGAAACCTTGGAGTGTTACAGTGTCTGTTCTCAGTGTTAATTAGCTTTCAGAAAGGAGAATTATAGTTTCATAAAGGGTTTTTGATGCCTTTGAGAATGGTACATAGACAAAGAGTGTTTTCCTGATTGCTAAAATCATCTTCTGGGAAGGGGAGATGAAATTATCGCAACCTCAAAGGGTTCAGTTTGGTTCCCTTTGCTGATCTGCAGGTGGCCAGGCACTGTAGTCCAGGGGGCAGCTGGACAAGGAGCATAGCAAGGACCCACCTTGTGTTTCATGAGGTGACTTCGTGCAGGTGATAGGGCTCTGATGATCACTAGGCTTAGATTCAAAGTTCGGATTTGCAAGAGTGTGAGGGAGAGAAAAATGCTCAGCAAGATGAGGGAAGCCACAGAGTGGTGTTAACTGGGAGAATCACTGGGGTAACTGTGCAGATCCTGCTGCCTTGCACCACTGTGTTTGGATTTTTCTGCACCCTTGCTGTTTACATGGGGAGAGAAATAGGAGATGCCATGAGAGAAAGATGGATTTGCTGGTTCTGGCTATGTCCCAGGTGCCTCTGCTCACCCAGGGCTCCGGTGCAGAAACATGAGAAGTGAGGGGAGTCACAAACTGGTCACAAATGAGATGTCCAAATTGTCTTAAAACAACAAAAAAATGTGGACTAGGAAAGAGAAAACCAGGCTGGCTGCAGATTCAACCACGGATATGAATGTTTCTTACATTCTGGGGTAGACTTTCTTTAAATTTCAGAAATTACATGTTTTCATTATGTAGTCAAGAGATTTACTCCACTGAGTGCCTGTCTCTTTTCATATTTCAAATTACCTTTTATTCTGGAGTATTTTTGGACTTTGTAGGGGTTTTGTCATTTTAATATTCTTCTGTGAGAAGATGTGTTTTCTTCTCTTGCCTTTAGTTCTTGTCTTAGATACCTGGTGCTTCTATTTTTTAAATGCAGCCTCACATAGAAATTTGTCATGTTCCAGCTAGAAAAATACAAAAGAAAAGGTTATTAAGAACTGGAATTCAGCTGTAAATGTTTGTACAATCCTCTCTGCAGATATTGTTGCATAGTGGTACATAATACTTTGGTGATCATGACTAAGTATTACAAATAAATGTGAATATATATGTGCCTGTTTTACTAATACTGTAGACTAGACATATGGGAGTTGAGTTGTACAGCTGAAGTTGTTTCTGTCAATAGTCAACATCAATCCAGTACTGTGAAGCTGGAATAATAACAACAATAAAGAAGAAAATTAATGAGCAGTAATGTAATCAGATGAGGGAGGATTTAGAACATGTTGGTACCTGGCCTGATTAGAGATGGAAGGAGGGCTGTTCAATTTGTAGGTAAATTTAGAATAATGACTCTTAGAGTATAGACTACAGTGGAAGAATAGCTGCTAATTGGAAAGTTGCTGCTGCATGCTGAATTGAAGGTTGACTGGCGAGCTAATTTAGAAACATCCACAGATTTCTGCAGAAGGCTCAATGACAGAGCAAGAGATGTGAGGATGGGACTGGTATTGAGGGTGAGCCAGAGCCTCTTCAGATGATTTGCAGTCACAGAATTAGTCTGAATTGCACTGAGACCAACTTATTGCCCTAGATCCAGGAACTCCCTTGGTCCCAGAGGACAGCATTCTCCATTCACAGGGAAATTTATAACCCTGTAGTTTGTGTTGAGAGGTTGACAATGAACCACATACTGTGGGCTCTGTGAATTCAAACCTCTGGAAGAAAAGCTGTAAAAGCAAAGAAATCCCACTCTGTATACTTTTGGTATGTCAAGAAGATAAAATGAAAATGTTAAACCTCAGGAGTGGAGAAGGAAGACTTGGTAATGAGAAATGCTGCAAAGTTTGGGCTGGTAAGATTCAGAATGTCTCTCAAAGCAAACAAATACTATCCATATTGCGTGGTGAGATTGTATCAGCAGGGATCTGGCAAAAATGTGATGTAGGATTCCAGCTGTTCGGTCTATGCCAGCAAAGGGGAGTTTGTGTGAATGTCTGAGCGTGGCCATATACCAGTCTGACAGATATTGCTTGTCACTGGAGCAGGACCATGCTCAGGTGGTGGGATGGCAGGGCTGAGACTCATTGTGCACTCACTGACCTCTCAAAGCAAAAAGTTCTGAGATGAGTTGAGTCAAGGTTACCTCTTCTGCCAGCCTAACCTGAGACTTGAGACACTCTTATTTGCCTTATGATTCTATTCAGAGTTTTGAGAGGAAGCTGTGATGCTTCCTTTTGAAGGCTGATGGATTCTCTGTCCATCCACATTGTATCTGATGCAACCAAAGGTAGAGCACAAAGTGCCCCCTTGCCCCATGTGCTTGTGGAGCACATGGATGCAGTTCCTAGTTGTTTTTCCAGCAACTGGAGGATTTAATTCTAAAGCAATGCTCTTACTTTTTTCTTTTAATATAATTAATTAACTTTTAAAAACTTCCTAGTAGGTGCGTGGGTCCAACATAGCAAATACCAGCCAAGCACGAAGCATTTCTGAGAATAGGCCTGAGACACTGCTGTGCTGGGGGAAATGGGGCAAAATGCTTCACTGAGCTGGGAGCTCAGAGCCTGGTGCCTAAAGATAAAACTTACACAGTCTGCCTGCCTTCCATCTGCAGCTGTACAAAGCCAGTCTCAGCACAGAACCCACTTTAATGGCTTAGACCTTTGTTTTCTCAGACTTTGTTACTACCTTAGGGAGAAACCCTCATATGTACTTCTATTCCTTTGTACCCTTTCCTTAAAAAAGGTTTTAACATAAACCCAAAAGCACTGAGGCTACAGGAAGCTGACCTTTTCTTATTTTAAAGGCAGTGTGCAACAGGCTTTTTGGACTCTAATCATATACAGAATTAATGTAATGATTTTTAATGAGAAAACATATTATGATTAATACACCAGCTGGTGAACGGGAGCAATAAAAGTATTAGAGGTTTTTATCTTCTGAGTATTGTGAGTTCACAGCTCACTAATAACCTTGGGTCTCAGGATGCTAATAATAACACTTGATGTTGCTAGGAAATGGTGCTGCCTGACACATGGTGAATTCTGTGTGGTAGGATATGCCTAAGGCATTTTGGCAACATGCTAAATCCTTTAATTATTTTATTGATCACAAAAACTCTTTGAAGACTCAGAAATTTGGATGCAATTTGCAGTGTTTGTTCACATTGCTTGTCTTGATTATGTGGCACTTATTAAACAGCATTTTACTGCATCTTGACTATTTTCAATATTGGTTGCTGATGACAGTGCTCCAGGTGTAGTAGTATGCAGTGAGTAGGGTTTTCCAGTGTTCTGGAAGCTGTGTGCCACTAAGTTGCTACATATCTTAATGAACTGTGTACCTCCTTGTACCTTTGCCTAAAAAGCTGGAGCTTATCAGAAAGGAATTTATGGAAAAGTTCATTTCTTCCTCCTTTTTAATACTGCTTGCTATTCAGGATTTCCATATTCACCTGGGGCAATTAATGATTTTCAGGTTTGCACGTTTTCTTCTTTCCAGATATGCAATAGATATTATTATTATCAAAAATGCACATTTTTCAGTGCAATATAGAATTTTGGATTGATTACAATGCCTCATTTTAAAAAAAGAATGCAGACCTTTAGTCCTGCTGTGCCTGGTGGCAGATACAGCTGAATCACAGTGCTCTGACAGATGAGGGCAGTGATGCAGAGCACCTCAGAGAGAACAGGCATGATCTCAAACCAACTTGGCCATGGGGTTTGTGTCCTATGGGCCATCCCAAATATCCTTTCACCCCTGCAGGGTACTAGTGTCTTGATGCACCAAAATTACTCCTCTTTGCTTTGGCCAAAGGACTCATCTTCAGCTCTGTTTTACTTATTAAGGGATAAGGTTTACTGAAACAGAGGCCAGTTGTGCAATATGTGATTTAATCTACTCTCTGTCTGTAGATCCCTCTCTGATAATGATTTAAATGTGTTTGTTGATCTCCTTCACAATATAGAAAACTAAATTTCTGGACACTTCTTTAAACTGATGCTTTGACAGAGTAGGAAGCTGAGATATTTGTGCTCTTAGAGCCAGAAAAAGCAGCAGAATGCACCTGCTGTTTGTGATTTGTTGGGGCTCAATTGCCACCTGTAATCTTGTTTGTCAGACTGTCAGCTCCAGATTATTTCCATGTTGTCTATTACCTGATTAAAATATTAAAGAGGATCCAGGACAAGTGTTACCTTGAAGGGAAGGGAGAAGGTTTGACAGACCAAGTATATTTACTGCAGGAGAGGAGGTATGAACTGTTCTGCTGCACACAGAGGAATTTATCTTTAGTCTTACCCGCATCCTTTTACATTTCCCGTGAACGGGGAGTGTCCTCTCAGTTTTAGCTGGAAATATTTGCTCCTAAGGGTTTACTTAATAGAGATTTATTCAAATACATAACATGGATTTGATTTTGACAAAAAAAGACCCTGGGAAAACTCACTGCCATGCACAGTGAGATCATAAGGCAGGTAATCAACATCCATACAACTGTGTGTTGAAATAAATCTGTTCTAAGTTTGAAGATCAAAACATTGTTTAAAGGTCTGCCTTCCACAGATGGTTCCTAACTTTTGCATTCTGCCTATTCAAAACTGAGCACTGAGCTTATTTCCTCTCCTCCCTCCATATTTCACTGCCAAGAAACATTTCTGAGGTCAGCCCTGGGCAATGTAATTTTGATGGCCACCATGCTGCAGCCCTGGCAAGTGCTGAATGCTCACTGCTCCCCGTGCAAAGCTGAACAGCAAGGGTTAATATTCTAATAGGGGCAGAAGTTCTTCACTGGGACAGGAAAATAAGGGTTGGTCAGGGATGCTATAGGACTCATAATAAAATATTGCAGATTCTCAGCAAAGCTCCTATTACAGCAATGAAAATATTTGAATGGCAGAAAGACAAGGAGAATGTTCCATCTCACCAGACATTCCTGTTTTCCCTTCATATATCCCTGTATAAAACAGATTTGGATTTCTGCTTGTTCTTATGTCACCTTTGGGTACTCAGAAATGTGGTTTTTTTTTCTGAAGCCTTGTGTTCCTTTCAAATTGGTGAGCAGTTTTGGCATAATCTTACACTGCACCAATATTGGGCATTTATCAAATTCAAATGAAGATATTTTTAAGACACAATTATCTTAAGTTTTCCATATTTTCAGAAAGGAGAAGAACAGGTCATCATCAAGGAAAAGAGAAATATATTTACATGAAACATTGCACCATCCAAATTCAATATCTGGGGTTAAACACAAAGGTCAGTGAATCAGAAATTGTTTTCAAATCATTCCAGCTAGAAGAAGCATTATAGTCACTTTAATTAATAATTGAGTTTTAAGCACCAGGCAGAAAACACTGCTTTATGTTGTGTTATTAAACTCTGGAGTGTTCTGCATCATCAAAGTTCCACTAAATGGTAGAAATTAAATCATTTTCAAGTGTTCATCCCAAGACCTCTTCATCTTGATGCTTATGTTCTCAGCATATGCTTATCTGAGAAACACTTGTAAACAAACTCTTTACTGAGATGTCTGACTACCCTTGCTGCCTTCTGAGAGGAATAAGCTTTGCTCAGGCAGAACTCTTAATGGTCTGTAATGGAAGGTCTGCCTTCTCCTGTCCACTCCTAGAGCAATATCTCCCTTGGAAATGTAATCAGCACTCATATGATGGTAAGAACTAAAACTAAAATTATTTGGATATTGCAACGTAGTTTGGACATTCTAAGGAAACACTGCAAGGAAATTCAGTGTTATAATATATATAATTCCTGTTCTTTAGATGCCATTTCCAGTTTTGCTTTTATCAAACAGACTCAGGGTTTCATGTCATGTGTACTGGCCTAAATTTATCAAAATCTGTAATAGTTCACTGTAAAACCTCGCTCAAATTTTTTTCCTCTGTACTTTTTTGTCAGTCTTCATTATGCTTAATTAGCCTGAAAATTAGTCTCTATCCTGATTTTCCTTTATTTTTTTTGTATTGTACATTCTATTCTAGGATGTTAATTCTAGAATAGCTCACTCATGTCTATGAAAGGTAAATGTCCTTGTTAGGACACCATTAACACTAAGAGCCAGAAAAATTTAGTTTTATTCTGTTTTCTTTAAAACATTCTGCCAAGGCAGTCAGTTCCCATGGAACAAACATGATACAAGCTTGGCTTAAATTCAGTGAATAGTTTAATTTGCACAAGGACAAAGAGACCTATAAGAAATTGTGCATGTGATTCTGTACAATGGTTTTATCCCAGAAATTCTTGAGTGGGTTTGGGTTTCCTCCTGTGTTTTGGGGAGAGGTGGAGGTTTGTTATTATTTTTGTTTGGTTGGTTTTTGATGGGGTGAGTGGAGATGGAGTGTCATGTAAAGGTTTAGAAACATTATGTACTTTATTTTGTTCTAAAGTTGACAACTTCTCAAGGTTAGATTACCTGAGGTTAGAACATTTTGTTTCAAAGCAAATGGACTCCTTTAAGACCAACTTGAAATAGAAATACCCCAAAATTTTTCCTACCCCTAGAAGGCTATTGAATTAAAATGTCATTGTCCTAAATTTACTTTGAGCAGATATAACAATTGCAGCAGATGAGAACACGACTTCTTTTTTTCTTCCCCCAATTCCTCTTTTGCAAGTTGTGAAATAAATTTCAAACCTTTCATTACAGTATTGAAATGAAAATCTCATAGTTAATTTCTAAGAAAATGTTATTAATTAAGGATTAATAGAATAAAACACATTTCATTTGTAACCAAAATGATATAAAGGACCATTTTGGTATTCTAAAAATGGAGCTGTTGCAAGTAATAACAGAGCTTGTTCTAAATTCTACAAAAAGAAAATTTGTGGTGGTAAGATGGTGATCCATGGTCATTCAAGCTGCCAGATCCAAAGGACTCTTCTGGCTCACAGAACCCAGCTGCTCTCCACAAACACAGCTCTGAAGTTGCTTGTAGTTGTTCATGCCACTGCTACTAAAAATGCTGCTTTATCATACAACAGATAACTGACCTTGTATGAGACAAAGGTGGTTTCAGAGTGAATCTAATAAATGTGTTACATGTACACAAGATTTATGCCAGTGTGTCTGGACATAAATTATTATTTGTTACAAAGAAGTTGCAGCAAATACACCATTATATCCACATTGGTTTCTGCACCCCTTTCTTGTATTGCTCAGGTGAAACTCCAGCCAAGGTTCACATGGACTGTAATATTTGGCTCCAGTTACAGAGTAGGGTGTACAGTAATTAGTGCTGTGAATAAAACAAAAGGACTTAGATCAAAATCAGGAATTGTAAAGGGTATATTACACAAAATATAGCATTAAATCTCCAAGGATTTTGTACCTATAGAAATACGCTATAAAATGACCGTGAGGAACTTTCAATCTTAATTATACAAGATTAGTTCTTGCTCACTCTGCACTCTTAAGCAAAAGTAGATTTTTCATACCACTCTTGTACTCTTTATTTAAAGTCTGAAAAATAAAATAAATTAGCACAAAGTGATAGAACTAGATTCAGGTAAAACATATTTGTCCTTGTAGGGAGAGTCAAATCAGCATCTTGGGTCTATAAAGTATGTGGTACTCAGCGAAAAATTTGGTATTTTTCAAATTAAAACACCAAAAAAAAAAACCCCAACCCTATTGGTCATTGTAACAGTGTTTGGTAGATAGTAAATTGTGAGTCTACCACATGTAAACCGTGCTTTTACAAAATGCTCTGGTCTCATCACAGGAAACAAGGGTT
>VZTB01014398.1:299-14982 GCA_013397245.1 Thryothorus ludovicianus | reverse complement strand
CAATTTTATCATAAGTGCTGTAAAGTTTGGTCTGTACTCTGCAGCCCATCAACTTTACTGTCCTAAAAGAGCATCACAATGGGTCACACATATTCACAGTTAGCATCTTGCACAAGTTCTGTGTGTGGAGCTGCAGAGATGTGACGTATTACAAAGGACTTCATGGGAAAGAAGTTGCTACTTGATCTCTGCTACTTGATCTTTCTGACAGGGAGAGATGAAATATGAAAGGAATCTTGAGAGGGGAAGAATCTGCACGTATTTCCTATCAAAATCTGTAAAAATGGATAGAAACTCTGCCAGGTGTCTTGGTTTCATGATTTGGTATTTGTTTCTCCTGCTGCTATTCACCCTAACTTTGAATGTTTGTGTAACAGATCGTTGTAACCCAAACATAAAGATTTGTTCTTCCACTTCCACTTTGGTCTGGATTTCGCCAGTAAGAATTAAACTTGGGCAGGTTGCTATGCAACCTACAAGTTGTGCTGATTAAACGGTGGAGAGTGTGGAAAGACAATCTAAAAATGAGTTTATACCTTGCCAGAAACAAGACTCGATCTGATTCAGCCCCAGGAGACAGGATACATCCGATTTATGGCAGCTTGGCAGGGCTCTTCTAGTGCTGGCTTGACACTGTGTGTACTAGCAAAGCTGACTCTAAAAATGATAGCATATAGGATCTTTGCAATTTTCCCCCACAAAAATGCATGAATAGAAAGACTTGTTTGAGACCTTTCACAAGCTCATTTGGAGACCATCATGTCTCCAGCACCAGCAGCTCTAGGAGAGCAGTCATGCACCTTCTCACAGTGTAAAACAGAAACAGTGATTTAATGAGAAAAGGAGTAGCAAGGCATTTTTAGTGCATTTTTGCCTAAGGAATGTTAAAATATGAAAGTTGGGAGTGAAGTAATAGTTAAACTCCAAATTGTTTAGAGTTGATTTCAACATGCTGGATAAAAATGTGGGGTTTTTTAACTTTTCCTTTGTCTAATGAAGACAGATTTTGTTGGGTTGCACATAACTTTAAATTCTTCAAGCCAGTGGTGCCAACCTGTTTGTTACAGGCAAAATGTTTGTTAAAGGTACTAGATTCCATTTACTTATTTATTACTCTTCCTGAAAATATATTTTTCCTGAAGTACAACTGAAAACCAGCATTTTCCTTGCAGGCACTGTGTATGAATATCTGTGTGTTAGTTCTGAGAAACAAAGCACATAATTCTTCATTCATGCACTGAGTTCAGCAACTTAAAAGCTCATTTATCAGGATCAGAAGTGCTAATAAAAGATAAGACACAACAGTGATCTTTAGCAGAAGTATTTATAAAAGCGAGGGATGTTAAGAGCAGTTTAGGCTTGATTGAGCATTTGAAGACTCTTATTCCGTCAGTTTAAATTTAAAAAGATTAAAAGATAAACACAGATCAGAGATCCTGGTAAAATGTATGTATTAAGTGGTCATTTGAGTTACAGTATACAAAAAGCAGGGAGAAGGGATGACTCTAGTTAATACTGCGACTGACAGATTCTTTCTGTTTTCCTTTAGCTTGGTTTCGCCAATACAATTTAAATTAAGAAGATGGGATTTGAGTCCAGGAAGTCCACACCACATTTTTTTATTGCAAATTGTTCATCAGTGAAAGTAAAGATATGCCACACACTTGATAAATTTCCAGAAGGGTGTGTGTATTTTGGAATTATTCTAGTATTTTAATACTGTCACATTTGGATATTGTATTACATTTACACGTAATACATGTTGCAGTACAGAGATCAAATACACAGCTTCTCTGCAGGCAGGCTACATAGGCATTATCTGTGAGGTTTTGCACAGCTGGAAATGTGTCCAAGCAAAAACTCATCCCTTTGTCTAGTGAGCCATTTTTCAGTAGCCATGGAAAACTGTTACAGAGCTTCAGGAAGGGCTCCAGGTGAAACCTGTCTCTAAAAGTGCTGTAAATCACTTTTTGGCATCTCTGAAAAGACAGTGTAAGGATACAGTGCTATGAGCTGCTTGGTGTCTCCACCTTATGAACCTTAATGTGAACTCCAACCTGCTTGACTGCAGAATAGGGTTTTCCTGTAGCTGCTGTTGTTTTGTAAGAGTCTGAAGTCTTGTCTCCTGTTAATTCTGCAGGGTTATGCTGCTGACAATGAGTATGATGAAGTGTGGGTTTTGTTTTGCATACAAGCAGAATTGCTTAATCAGTTCCAATTAGAAGACTAATAAATTTTGCTTAAGCTTATGCAAGAACAAGCTTTAATATGTAGCACTTGCTCTTTATGCTAGAAAATCTGCATTTCATTAATCTTGCTATCTTTGCTGCAAGTCAGGATCAAGTTGGTGGAACTGACATTTACAAGCTCTCCACTCCACCAAATATGTTGCCCTTGTTTCCTTCCAGTGTGCTGTTCTGCTTTTAGTTTAAGGGAAGACACAATTTGCATTTATGCAGTATTGTGGATTAGACAATGTACAGCCTTCCCTTGTGAGTAGGTAAGCAACTAAAAATTACACAGATGATATTCCCCACATGTAACAAGAACCTCTCAAAAGGATAAGAATGGCTTCCCATGGTTGGAAGAACATCTGGCTAACCTAGGCAGGGCATAATGAACTCTGCCATGGGTGCTGTCAGCTGTCTCCATGCCTCAAGTGAAAGCTTTGTAATAGACACACACTATAATTGATGCCAAAATTTCCAATTCTGGGTGTGCAAAATTAGGGCTCAGAGGTGAAAGGTATCCAAGGTATTAGAGGTAGCATCACAAGTAGATTAAGTAAAATGAGTATGTGTGACTGAATTGTTAGGAAGATAGGAAAAAGGGCACAAAAAATGCATTTGAGGTAACACAGCTTGAAGTGTAAGAATGTTGGAATGAAGAAGTATTTCCTCTCTTTCTTTGAAATACAGTCTGATGCTTGTAAGCAGCAAGTCATTTGATGCCCCTATGTTTGCACACCTGTAGAGCAGCTTCTTCAAAGACTTCTCACTCAAGGCTTTCAGTGGGTTGGCAGGATCGTGTACTTCACAAAGGTGACATCCAGGGCTTGTTCCAGCTTGCAGAGAAAAAATACATGTGACAGAGTATATGAATATGATATGAATATTTCAGAAGTTCTTTTGAAGCCCTTAGAAACAACTTCATTTCTTTTGTGGGACAGAATATTTAAGAAATGATGTAAAAAAGGAAGTGACTAGAAAAATTTTCATGGTCTTCAGAATTAAAATGTAGGAGTGAGGAAGGGAGAAAAGAGAGAGTGGTATGCAGCTGATGTGAACTGAGGAAAAATCCTTTCCCCCCCCTCCCACCTCCCCAGTTTTGCAGCACTGGATCCACTGAGCAAAGTCATTAAGAAAAAACATTTTGTCAGGGAGTATCATGTCTCTTTGGAGCCAGAGGATGATGACTGCCTTCTTGTAGCCCCTGGGCTTGTAGATCTGGGCTGCCTGCAATAGACTGGGGGTATATGTGTGAGAAAACAGGCCCTTAAACTCAACTTTCTTCTATTTTGAGATAATTAATGTACAAAAAAGTGGTTCCTTCTGTCTAGTGTCAAAAGCAATCTGGGATCACCGGAGAAGCACCAGGAGATAAAATCTGGTGTTAGTGAGATACCACACTGATACTTGACTATTTCCTGATCCATAGGAATGCCTGCACTCCCTCTCACAGCAAATATGCTTCTATCTCAGCAATCTGTGTATCACTTGCCCTACAGCTAACTGGAATTGTTTCAAATTAATGATCTTTTATAAATGAAGATGCAATTAGTACTGAATATGCAAAATGCTTAAAAGGTTGTTTATTGTGCCTGCTGCTTAACATTAATGCTTAGAATATAGGCAAACTCTTCCCACTGTCCAAGCTTTGGCTTCCTTGTGAAACCCTTCACTGAGGTGAAGGGCAGGAAAGGGGAAAAATTTACTATGTCATAAAATGCAGATATCTTGCACCACCTTTTTCAGAACAGTTTAGCATGACTTTACACACAACTTAGCCAATACATGCCCATTTTTCTCTTTGTAGAAAAGCATCTGAATTTTTCAAATTTTAGGATCTGCAGGGGTAAGGTTTGTGAGAGGAGTCATCAAAAAAAAACCCATCCAATCTGTGATTCTTAAAGCCTCTTCGAAGGCAGAAAGGAGGATAAAGACAGAATAAGTACCGTGTACATGTACACAAAGAAACTGTTTTTAAACACTCATTTTGACTTTTTTTAGGTCTATAAAATTAGATTCCAAATTTTCTAGTTTCTCATGTTTTTATTCCTTACAGTGCCTTTTAATTTGAAAGCTTTGCTTTAAGGCAAGATCAAAGAGTTAATGTCTCAGTATGGAAATAATCAGTCTGTTGACAATTTAAAATGTTAAGGCAAAAGGTTGTTTTGCCTTAGGTATGTGTGACTGTATGGTCACACCACAATACTGTGGAGGAATGCTCTCCTTAACATAAATTTTTAAAGCAGCTGTAAGACATATGTGCATACTATCAACGTCTTCCCAAATGCATTTATTCTACTACTCCCACACAAAAGGTAGGGGAGGAGATCTTATTTTAAAACCATTACAAAGATATAACTATTGAATCCAGGTTGCCACAGAAATCATTTTAGAAGGAAAACCACTGTCTCTCAACAATGAGATAATGCCATGGGGGATGGATGATTATCCACGAGATAATTTTGTTCCAGTGTATTCTAAATCTCAGCTGCCTTCCCTTTCAAACTCAGCACCTAGGGGTATGAGGGCTTATTATAATTTCTTCCCTAATATACATTCAAACCAAAACACTAGAGTATAAGCTATCATTTAAAAAAGGCTTTCTTTTTTTTTTTTTTTTTCCCAGTCCTCTGTGTTGGTAGGTTGCATATTTTCAAAGAAAAAAATGAGAGGGTCTTTATAACACAAGAACACTATAATCAAGTTGCAGTTCCCGTCAGATCCATACTTTTGGGGATGACAACTCACAATATTGAAGTAGCCTTGATGCTGCAAGTCTCCCCTGGTTCTCCTCACTTAAGACTTTATTTAACAATCAAGCCAGGGTCAGACTACCCCTTTTAGAGGTAAGGGTGTTTTTGAAGACTTAAGATGATGATGATGATCAGGTCTCTGTATCACAAATAATATTTCAAAACACTTGGACCATCTTGAATCCTCACAGAAGCGTGGCATCAGTATTTTGAAATCAATACATTTTAAGAGTTGTTTTACCTAGGGAGAAAAAGGATTTATCATGTTGTGATTTCTTCATGATGATCTCAAAACTAATTGAGAAAAGGGGCAAGATTTTGATGCCACAGACTGACGAGCAGCTTGGAAGCTTTCCTGGTTTTCAGAGCACTTTGCTGAGGAAACACAGAAATGCACTCTGCCCTTTCTCTCTGACCTGCAGCTGTACTCAATGGCTGCATTCAACCTCTGTTCTCTAACCCCCAACTGAACCATGGGTGTGAATCTCACAAGCTGAAACAGAACTCTCATCTTGAGTCAGCTGGGTCAGCTTTTGTGAGGAGGGCAAAGTGAATACAGTTTTTCAAAATCCAGACACTGGGAGGGAGGGAAAGGTGCAATGGATTACTTAGTCTGTTTATTTGCAAAATCTGATGGGTGGTTTTTGTCTCTTTGGTGCATGTTCTTAGCTGCTGACATAGAGCTAGAAAAAGGCAGGCCCAGGGCAATTCTGCTGTCTGTGGCTGAGTTACTTTAAGCAAGCTGGGCCTGAGTGCTAAGGCTGTCATTCCTTCCACAAGAGTATTCCCATTGACTAATGAGCTGTGGGATAACAGCTTGGTTATTTTACCCACAATCTGCTTTAGGAACAAGCATAAAGTTGTTACCCTCTAGAGAAGTGCTAAAAATAGTTGGTTTAAAACAAAAGAACCCAGCACTATCACAAAAACAACAAAAAAAAGGAAAATCCCTAACCCACCCCTTCAATAAAACCAAAACCAAATCAGAAAATTAAGAGCATGAAAATACTCTGAACAAAGCTCAGCCTCATGAAAATCTACCTGTCAAGTTTATGTGCAAAATATCCTTTATTAGAAAATTCTTGTAGGCAGTCCTTGATAGATGGTATGTAGGGAAGACAGACAACTCACTGTGCCTACCGGGCTGTTTTCTCTTTCTTCTTTCTTTTTTTTTTATTTTTTGTAGTATTTAACAGCCTACAGCACAAGATTGAGTGCCATTGAAGGATTGCTACTGAGGAGAAAAGTATTTTATCAGTAGAGGCAACACAATTGCCAGTTCCTGCAGAATTTATTCTCTGCTATTCTTTGACTCTTGCTGTCCTTACAGAACTATTTTTCATTGACTTAAATCTCTCCCATTCCAAAATACCAACATTGAATGAAACCTGAGATCACAGTACAAGTAGCTATTTTCTTTCCTATGAAGCAGTAATAAGGATTTGATGTAACTTAAGTGGAAAAAACATCAGAATGTTTTCAGTAGAAGACTGGAAAAAGGCAGTTTTAAAGTTTCCTTTATCAACTATTTTTCTTATTTACTTTGAAGGTTGTTTCTGCACAGTCCTGAGAGAGATGGGTCTTTAGAGAGGGCAGCAAATCAATGTTCAGGGGCAGATGAGAAGTTATGAAATTAGAGGATGCTTCTCGTGAACACTTGTATGAAACTTGCAGTTCAAGGCTATGCTGTTACAAGGGTACCATAAAGGGTTGTATTGGCTTATCCCTCTTCCATCCACAGAAATGTGTGTACATAAATAGCAACCTACAGGCACTGGAAAAAGTAAGCAGCTGAGTTATGACTGTTTCACCAAAAATTATAGTTAAATACACAGTGTGGCCTGGGAGAGGGTTTTAAGAGATTTACTATCTCAAAAAGGCAACAGAGAGGTAGGTGAATCAATTTTATGATTTGAGATCAACAAGTTGAACTTATAACTGTAGCAACATGTATATTTTCACTACCAGGCATGCTGAAATGCTCTGAAACTTTTGAGACTTGCCTCTTTTAGTATTCATGTTGCTATCTTTATTGCATAATAATAGAGTTTGACAAAGGAAAGTCCAAGAACTGGTGTAACTGATGCTACAATAATGATGCACTCTGCTGTATACAGTGATGTGACAGTCATGGAATAAATCCACTTTAAATGCTACAGGGAGACAAGCACCTGTCTTACTACCAGTGGTGTATTATTTAGTAGTATTACCAGCATTTGGAAAAATTCCATTGCCAGCTCCTTACATCAAATGACCAGTATAGGACAGAAAGAGGTTCCCAGTATGCTATAATTAAATTATTTGCTTTTAGTGTTTTGGAAACTAGCAGCATCCTTCCACTACGGAATGTGGTGCATAGCACACAAATTATCTGCTCTATCCTCTCTCCAACACTGTTTGAGTTGGGGGAGAGATGGAAGGAAAAGCTTAATTTTTTTTATAAAGTTTTCCTGCAAGACAAGAAAAGCTACAACCATATATTAAAATAATGTATTTCTCTGTTTATATTGGTGTTTTAGAATACATAAGGCAACCGATTTAAAAACATTTTCTCCAAGAAATCCAATCTGAACGACGAACCCTATGTGATCACAGAGAACAGATTTAAGTGCAAAGTGGTACATGCAGGAGATCCTTCAGAGGAGTGCTGAGAGTCCCATGAAGTGTGGTTCATTTATTTTTGGTTTTTTGGCTGTGAGGCAATGTACAGTGCTACCAGACAGTAGATAGTCCCTCCTATTGTCAGAGCCATGGTGGTCCGATAGAGCATCCTATCTGGATATCCACGCTTCAGGTGTACTGGCAGCCCATCCGATCTCTGTGGGAAGAGTTCAAGGAGAAAACAAGCAAAAAACAAGTTAACACCCATACTGAGATCATTAAGTAATTGGGTAAATTAAGAGACTTCCGAGAGGGAAACCTCCTTACAAACAGGCTCACTACAACCAAGTGTATTTTGTCTAGTAAGATAAATGCGAAGGCAAGTTAATTTTGTTAGCCAAAGCTGTTAAGTGCAAGCAGAAAGAATGCATCTTGAAATGTTTCTCAAGAGGACCTGGATGGGAAAAGTGTCACTAACAACAGAATGTGAAAAGATATGTATAAAAAATTATTCACCAAGTCAGACTGACACATTCCAAATGGAAGTGGCATGTAAGAGAGAAAAGGGAACATTATATAAAGCACATTCTTGATGCTTAAAAAAAGGCTTAACTAATTTGTTTTAAGAAAAGTCTTACATTTAGAAATTCCAGAGCTAACAAACTGGCTTTGAAAACTTTACTGTGCTGCTCACTACAATAAAACAGCTTCAGCAACATTCAAATTATTGTACACAAAATAGTAATGATTTGCTTTGCTCTTCCACATCTGCTTTAGGGAATACACTTGGATTCCCAAAGAAACTGCTTCCAATAGTCAAATAACACAACAACCAGACAGCAAAAAACACCTTTACTGCATTTATCCACTTTCTGTATTTATCTCCTACAGAAGGCATACATGTACTTTGTAGTATAGTACAGGCATATAAATTATACTGTATGTGACAGCTTCTTGACTAGACTTCACAGAATTCAAGTATTGATTCTAGAATGGCAAAAGTAGTTAGCTATGTTAAAATAAGGATGGATATGTCCCATTCTCCAGTTTTAAGTTACTCTCAAAGTTGTCATTACCTGAAAAACTTTCTGTAGGTCTGCCACCTTGTTTGTATTCGGGAAAGGTTCAGCTGCTGGTAAACCTGGAGCAGGTTTACTTGTCCCAAAAATCAGATCTGGGGATTCAGTGGGAACTAATGGTTTGAGTCCCTGCATAAATAAAGATTAAAATATCAAGGTATATCACACTTGCAAACGTACCAATTGTCACATTAGGCAGGCATACTGCCAGTAACTACAAGGATACGTTAGAAACAATATTTATCTGGTATGAAGATTTGTGACAAACACATTGCTGGCCCATTGATATCTGTGACAACTTGGGATCAGAGCTTAGCAAGGAAAATAGCAGCCTCCTTTCCAATTTCCTCCTGGCATGAATTTATAGCTGTTATTTTTCTGTGCTGGAGCTTGGTCCAAATTACTGCTCCTATTATGCACACAGACTATCTAGGACTCTGAGCAGTAGGGTTAGGACCAAGGATCCCTGATGCTAGGGTCAGAGGGAGGGATGAGCTCTAGCTCTTGAATGCTGCAAGCAGGAGCCATAAATAACTGGGCATTAAATAATTTGGATATATAGTTTGGGGATCAAAACAAAGATGAGGATAATTTGAGTCATACAGAAGCTGTAAGTGGTGCTCAAGGCCCTTCAGAGACCCTGATATGGCAGATAGTTTGTGCAGGTGTGACTACACTCCAGAGTTCAGATGTTGCTGCAGCTTCCCACACCGAAAGTACTCCCATGAGCAGCACAGCTCAACTTCCTTTTGGTTCACAAGGCTGTACTCTACATTTGCCATACCTAGAAACTACATAGTTCAGTTCTGTCATTAAGGGCACAAAGTCTCAGCCAACATGAGGTGGCCTCCTTGTCTTTATCACTGTAGTTAGCTTTAACAGTTATGTCTGGACACGTGGCAGGGATGTTTTACATTATGGCTTTCTCAATACAGCTGCATTTTTTTTTAACTTGCCACAGAAATTAAAAGCATTGTACAGTTAGTTTAATACAAACAGAAGCAGCCATGGGTCGAGTTAAGACTGCAGTGGAATTCTGGTTTCTGTTCAGAGGACTAGTTGATGCATTTTGTCTTGAAGAGAACTGTCTGACAGTATCTGGAGTTGGAAGTAGACTGGCACCCTTTCTTTTGTGCCAGCCTTAGACCAGACACGTGTTTTCCACATGCATGTTCTCTGCTACAACAGACATCTTAAGCAGAAAAACCAGGTATCTGAGCCTCCCAAAGCAGCCTATGGAATGGTCATCACCGCTGTACCCTAAAGATGTGGGCTCAGCTTCCCACTCTTCTAGTGCCTGACTGAATATTAGAATCCACTTGTTACCTTTCTGGTTATGTTTTGAAAGGCAGCAGCAAAACTGAATTTCAGGGCACATTCAGTAACTAAAGCCTTCCTACTGAGCAGGCTTGCACAGAAGGTAAGCACTGCTGAATTATTTAAGACCAGTGACCAGTTCTGGCCACAGTGCTATGAAGGAAGTATCTAGGGAACTATTATTAGCCAGGGGAAGTTCCCAACTATATATTCAAGGCTAAGTATCAGCTACATCAAAGGCCTCGAAGAAAGCAATTTTGAACAAGTATTTTGTCTATAGAACTTTAAGTACTTTATTAGATTTGTCTAAAGTTGGTGATTTGACAGAAATAACTACAGAACAGATGTTTATACTACATGTGCAGGTGACTTCTTCTCCAAAGCTTCTCTTGCCTTCTTGATTGTTACCATAACAGCAAATGTGAAAATGCACATCTCTCCTGTGCCTTAAAGTTTCTAGCTCTGAATCTCCCTTTTGCCTTCCTGAGAGCCCAACATTTTCAGAAGCAGTGCCATCTCATAACTTCAGTAGTTAATAAATCAACAAGTGTAGGTTATAGCATACTTTTTCAGCCTTTACAAATATATTCCTGTTCAGGTAGTTGTAAGATCCCCTTCTGCAGGAGCCATAGCAGAGTCAGACCTGACTGAAGTGACAAACTTCATTGTGAAATCAAATGGAACCAGCTCAGAAAACTCACATAATCATCAATGTACTGGTGTAAATTACTTCCAAAGCAGCATGGTGCCATTCAAGAACATCACATAGCAATTTAAATAAAAACCATTGATGTGGTTCACTAGCTTTAGGAAAGGGTACAACAAAACACCTGCTGCAGAAGGGAGACAGTTCAGTTTGCTTAACACAACATTAATTAAGGTTCCTCACCAGTGTGAAATTTCACTTGAATTGCATCCATGAATGGTGAGTCTTGGCCAACCCCAACCAAGCTCAGTTGAATTACTGCAAATGTGTGACTGTTCCATCTTGGTACATGCCTGTGGTTACTGAGAGAAAGTGGCAAGTGCTTTACCTCACACACAGCTTACTAAGCTCAACATGGCTGAGGAGAAATGCACAGTGTAATATAAAGGCTGACTTTCACTGCCGGAAATTTTTAAGACTGACACACCTTAAATGACCCTTGGTCACTGTATTTAATATTACTAAAACCACAGATCTATTTAATGACATCAGTGTGTCACTACACTCAGGATAGCACTGAGAAATTAATGCCTCTACAAATCTAATCTATGCTTCAGTTAAAAAAAAGAAAGTTAATAATTGATAATTTCTCTTCTGATATTAAGGTGTTAATCTTTCATTTTTAATTGCTACAAATATCCAAGTCTCGGACAAAGTATAGCAGATGTAGTTATGCAGAAGAGTCAACATCAGCTGATTTCATCAGCATGCTACAGCAATGACTTTTTCAAATGCTGAAGTCCTCAATGAAAGGTCAAGACATGTAGCTAATCCACAGGAGCAAACAGAATTCTCTGTCTACCCTTCTGTAGAGTGTGTTTGTCTTCCTGTCAAAGGTCTGAAGATCTTAGGACCCAATGTATCTGTTGGTTGACCATCAGGCTCAAAGTTAAAAGAAATTTACACCTTGCTGGTATGAATTTGCAAGTTAGATTTATGTTTTCCCGACAGGAAAAACAATTAAGGATTTGGAGTATAATTTAATGGAGATAGCACCACTCTTAAGTTTTTAAATGTAAGGGGAGTTGCTCAAACAGATCCAAAAATGAGAAAGGAGAGAAAACTAAGGCAAGAGGCAAAGGGGAATGGGGAAGTTACTCTGAAAATCAGTATTTCAGAACATGCATTGAAATAACTTTTATGAACCTACTGACCACTTCTAAACTAAGCAGCAAGTCCTTCACAGTAGAAAACACCTCACTGCCTAAAGTTAAATGTATTTGTCACGACTAACATGAGGCTCTTAGGTAAAACCACTTGAGTCTTTGTACTGGGATGATGATCCAGTGACTGTGATTTTGTGTATCTATGATCTATGGGATAAAAGGTTACATATTATAGATTGTCAGCAAAGTCTAAGCAATTCATATTGGCTAAAATCAAAATACTTGCGGCTTATGGGGGCTTTTAATAGCTACAAGCAAAATAAATTTATCAAATGAAGATATGGTAGTACAAGTAAATTTCTGCTAGGATCATGTTCAGTAGAACTAGGGAAAAGTTCATGTACTTGTCCTCATCTGACACCACTTGAAACTAGTCTCAGTGCTTGTACTTTAAACATAAGCTAACTCTTTGAATTAATATTTTTATTGAATTTGTAATGGTTATGACAATCATTATCCTCCTAAATATGAAGAGTGGTTTTGTAACTATTTCACTCAACTAGCTAAGGAAGATTCGATTTATTCAAACAAGATAAATTGCTCAGACTACTTTATATAACTTTGTTAAATGCAAAATTAAGTCTTCTAAGCATGCTAAATCTGAGATGGAAAGAATAATATTTCAAACAACAGAACAAAGAATTTCAAATTCAAGAGATCTTTTTTTGTTAGTATAAGCTGTTAGTTATGTTACTGTCAGCAAAATAATTTCTAAAATCCATTTAGATATTTTGCAAGTCCACAATAAGCTTAAATTTTCAGCAAAATAGTACGCACCAGAATGTAACAGCACAGAACAAAGAGAATTATTATACTGCATATTTTACCAAGGAGAATTTGCATGGCAGGATGTCTTCACTTTTCCAGAAACATCAAAATAAATAGAAGCATAAGAAGCAAACTACTTTACAATGCTGTTTTGGACTTAACACCTTGACACTCATGGGATTACTCTTATATTTCAATTGCTGTTTATTGAAAACATTATTAGCTGACTGATGCATCTAAATGGGTGACCTGGGAATTCAGAGAAGCGTAGGGGAAAAAAAAAGCAAATTCTACAAAAAAGCTGGCCTAATAACATAGTAAAAAGCGATTGAAAGAAACTTTCAAAAATGTAACTTCCACAAACCAGGTTCTTTACTGTTTAGGCTTGAAGCCCTTCCCCATTCCTACCCCCAACCTTTGCTCTCCACTATATAAATGAAGTATTAGTGTTTATTCTCTGAACATAACTTTGCCTAGAGAGGTAATAAGTGCTTCAATCATTGCAATAGTGCTGCTGTAACAGTGCTATACATACTAGAACATTATTCTGCTGTCTTCCATTTCCTGCACCCCTGATCCCCCAACAGCTATCCAGGAAGCCTTCCAAAGTGATGGGGAAAGATAAGGACAAAAAACTTCCTTGAGACAGAAACTGCCATATCAGAAACTCTGTTACCTCAAAGTTTATTTAAGATCCTAGGCTAATTCAGGATGGAAGGGTCCTCTAGTGCTCTTTAGCCCAGAGCAAGGTGATACCAGGCTGCTGTGGGTTTTGTCTGGCCTGGCCTTGAAATCCTCTGAGGATAGAGAGCACAACCTTCCTCTCTGGGCAGCTGCTCCATTGCCTGACTCTTTAAATGTAAAACAACTTTCCTTGTGTCCAGCCTGAACCTCTCTCCTTGCACTTGATGCCTGGTGTCTTTTGCCTTCCCACCAAGGACCACTGTGCAAAGCCTGGCTCCATCTTGCTAACCTCAGCTGGCTGCTGACCCCTGCTGAGCTTGCTCCAGTTGCCATTCCCACAGCAGGAGGCCTCCAGCTGGACACAGCACCTCGATGTGATCCAAGTGTTGAGCAGGGGAGAGCCAGAGACACCAGAGATCTGTGCTGTTTGCAGCTGCAAGCTACAGTACAATGTCCAGTTCTGGAACTCTCATTTCAGAAAGGACATGGAGGTGCTGAAGTGTGTACAGAGAAGGGCAATGGAGCTGGGGAGTGGTGTGGGCCACACGTTTTATGAAGATGGGGGTGTTTAGCCTAAAAAAAAGGAGGCNGCCTGAAAAAAAGGAGGCTCGGGGGTCACCTTGTGAGTCTCCTCAACTCACTGAAAGGAGGCTGTGGCCAGGTGAGGGTCGGTCCCTTCTCCCAAGCAACTAAAGACGGGACGAGAGCAAATGGCTTCAAATTGGGCCAGGGGAGGTTTAGGCTGGACATCCGGAGAAATTTCTTCAGAGAAAGGGAAATCGAATATTGGGATAGGCTGCCCGGGGAGGTGGGAGTCGCTGTCCCCAGAGGTGTCTAAGAAAAGCCTGGACGTGGCACTCGGTGCCGTGGTCCCGTTGGCATAGAGGCGCTCGCTCACAGGCTGCACTCGATGATCTCGGAGATCTTTTCAACCTAACTCATTCTGCGGCTCGGTGAGTTCGAACCCCCGCCCGGCACCACTCAACTCTGGCACAGCCCTCCGCGATGAAAGCGCGTTAATCTCTTGCTACAGCCCCCAATACATCCCAGAGCTGACTCAAGGGCCGCAGGGCAGAGCGCGCGTCCCGCCTCGCCCAAGGTCACGCGAGGGGCCGGATACGTCCGGTGCCCGCGGGGGCGGCCGATCCCTCCCCGGCTCAACAGAACGCCCGCGGTGCCGCAGCCCCCGCCCGGGTGCGGGGTGTTACCTGTGGGGTGTAGGCGGCGGCCGCCGTGGCGCCGACGAGGCGCTGCGCGAAGCCGCTGAACTTGTAGTACATGGTGGGCCGGGGCGGGCACCGGCTGCGACGGCTCGGCCGAAAGGACCAGCCCCGCCCCCCGCCCGCTCCTTGGCGACGCCGTAACGTTCAAGGGCCCCACC
>VZTB01014395.1:645585-696602 GCA_013397245.1 Thryothorus ludovicianus | reverse complement strand
TATCAGACTATTTAAGGCTTTACGGGCCAGTGAAATTCTGTTATTTATGTTATTTATGAAATTCTGATATTTATGTTATTAAACCAATACTAAGCTAATTTGAGTTACTACAGTGTGAACTTTCTTAATCAATCACCACTTAACATGTGAACCTTACAATATGACACTCTTTTGCTTTGTCTATGACTTTAGGCTCTAAAACTAAACTTTCCTCTATATTTCTAAATCTTGGCCTACAGACCTATTATTTTGAGATTCGTCAGCACTTTGGATTCCAATACCAAGGGCTTCCTGGGAAATTGCTGCCTGCTGGGGAGGAGAGGGGGCAGAGCTAAATGGCTGGTAAAACCAGGGGAATTGCCCTTTGCTTTCTGCTAGTGGTGGCTGCAGGGATAAAACGGAGAGAAGTGTGTGCAGATTTCACAGCTGATAACACCTCTGTCCCATCTCAGCCTGGCTGCTTGCAGCTTTTTTCTGGTCTTACCTGTCTTGTGTAGGGGATCAATGCTCTGTGAAATGGGCTTGGGACATGCCTTTTAACAGAACTCCTAAAAAATCTAGACTTAATCTGCTAAGATGAAGTGAAGTCTTACCCTCTCATCCATGAGCAGAAAGCTGCAATTGCAAGAGTGGTCTCCATCAACTGAGGGCTAGGCAGGCTAAATCATCTCTGCAGGACTCAAAGAGAAAAGGAGAGAGAGGTTTTTAGAAATGATATTATCATCACAGGCTTTTCTCTCTCTTCTCTAGGAATGAAAGTCAGGCAAGGTAAGACTGGAAGTCTCAGAGGAATTCTTTTTGATGTCTGTATTTCAAACTAAACCCATCTGCCCCTCATGTGCTCTGTGCTCACAATAATGCAGAGCTCTGTACTAAATCCACCACATCATCTTCTGGAGGCACATGTTTTTGAAACCAAGCTGCAGTCTCCTTTTTCAGGTCTGCTTCCTCCTTTCTCAAGGATGAGGTACATAAGCAGAGCATTTTGAAATGGAGAGGGAGGAGCTTGCATAGACCAGCAATTGTTTTACACGCCAATAACTGCTGTGGGTACAGAAAAATCTGCAGCGTCTCCTTCCTAGCAGTCTCTCCAGCCAGGGTTGTTTTGAGAGAGGAACAGGGTTCTGCAGAGGACATGTCACTCCAGCTCACAGTTGGTGTAGATGGGTTTCCAGAAGAGCATTCCCTTGGAGAAAACACAGGCCACAATGATGCAGATGATTGAAGACAGCAGTCACAGCTGCAGTGTCTTTCCTGCTGGTACCATTTCCCACTGGGCTGCTGGGGGACACATACAGGTTTCCTGGAGAGCATTGTCTGAAAGGTAACACCCAGCATTTTGCTCCTGCTCCCTCCAGGAAAAGGGAACAGCAAACAGCAATTCCCTTTCCTTTCCAGCCCAGTCTGCTATAAAAACCAGCTATCAATTACAGGAGTGAAAGACATGCATTAAAGAAAAAAACCTCATCAAATAGACAATGCAAAGCCAAAAAATATCAGCTTCATTTCCTAGTCAGTGCCAAAATCTTGGCTCTTAGGTGGGCAATGGCAGCAGTGCTTGAAAGACACAGCTATGAAAACGTGTGCTGCAGCTGCCTGCACTGGCACACTTGCCCTGTGATGCATCCATGCAGAGGCTGGGAAAGAGTCCTGGCTGAGCCTTGGCATCTGGGAACATCCCCACTGAAATGCCTCTCTGGGGCTCCTGCCCTCCTGTTTCATTTCTGTGCGCTGATATGCTACTCAACTTTGTTTATTTATGTATGTAAATATATATGTGTGTGTGTGTGGGTGTGTGTGTGTGTGTGTGTGGACAATACATAATGCAGTTTGGCTCTGGAATTGAGGGAGAGGCTTTTTGCATTAGACAAAAACAGGAACAAGCCAGTTTTTGATATCAGACTGATTTTTCAGGCATAGTTGAATTCCAGAAAAGCCAGGCCAAAGGCTGTTTTATTCACTGATGGAGCAATGTGGCCTGACCTTGGAGAGTACAGTGAGGTGGGGCAGAGGGAGCTAGGGTTAGGCACAGGCACTGCCACTTGTCTTGCGTTTCCAGGCAGGCAGCACCCTGCCTGCTTCAGAGGAGGTATTTGGAAAACTTGTGTGTGTCGGCCCTCAGACTTTTGCAATAAAAATTGTGCATCCAGTGGTACTTCAGAGCAACATCTTGCCACCATCAGCAGCTTCACAGCTGTGGTGCAAGCCCATGAGGAATAGCAAGCCCAGCTCACCAACTGGATCTCATGGAAGCCCTTGCTAATTTACAGAACTTGTGGGTTAACATGGCATTTGAATGTTCTTCCACACTTATCCTTGCAAATACCAAAGTCCCTGGAAACACTGAGTTCAGGTGATGCACTCCCAGCACACAGTACTAGCAATGATAGTCAGACTTCCCTTCATGCCAGCTTGAAATGTCTTTGGGTAGTGGGGACATGGACAAAGTTGGACCATTGGCTGGGGAAGCTGTCCTCACATAATGACCCACCAGTGGTCCCTGCTGGCCACTAGCCCCCTGGGATGAACCAGGATACACAGCATCTCACCTTACTCTCTGCCCTTCACCCTCTGTGAGTCTGTGCCTTCAAGACAGGGATGGACCAGGGCAAGGGAAGGAGCCCAGAGTAAATCCATACACAAATTTCCTTCACTCTTTCTTTTAATGTATTAAATATTTAGGGGACCATCACATGCTGGTAATTTCTCCATAACTTTATCCCAGCCTTTTTCTTAATAAAAACATATTAATGCAATATTCCTGAATCTACAGTTGTGGAAAACTAGAAATTGAAATTTGATGAGTTACAGTGACATAGTCATGGGAGCAGAGCAATCTTTAAAACAAAACTGATTTCCTTGTTGCCATAGAACTGTCTTCCTGGTGTTGTTACGGTAAATCCTGCTCCTTCTGCTCGGAAGAAGCTGGTTGAGTCTGCATTTTTCAGCTGTCAGAACACAGAGCTTCCCAGGGGCCTTTGAAGATGAAGTCTAGAGTGTGGTCTGACCATCTACTTCGAGTAAGCAGCCACAAGACTCTCCCTCCCCTGCCTTACACTCCCCTGTTTCCAAGTAAAATTAAGAGAGCAAATGCAGACAGCCATGATTCTCTCAAAATCTTTTCAGATCCAGGGGATTTCCCTGAATATCCTTATCTAAAACAACCAGTGGATGACAGTTGTCCATGCCTTCACATACTGTTCCCCAGGCAGAGGATGGAAACCTAGAGATTTTCTGAAACTTGAATATTGAAAGCATATTGTTAGTAGGACTGCTTTTAAGAGGGCCAAAAGTATTCAATGATTAATTCTCATGAGTTCATTTTGATGTGAAGTAACCAAGATGGAAAACACTCTGATAGGCTGGGACAGGAGTCCTATTTTGCAAGTGCTGTTTGAGCAGAAACAGCCCTATTGGAGAGGAAACAACTCACAGCAGAGATCTCAAAAAATCGTGGTGATGTGCCCTTGGAGAAGGGGTGTGAGGCTGCAGTATGGAAAGGGAGTGAATCTGCTTGGGCTGGTGCTGCTCACTCACAGGGCTGGATAAGCACTGTTAGCCTGCTCCCAGTGGCCCTGGGAGCAATTAGAAAGTCATAAGGAGCCCCAGCTTCACTTCCACTTTATATCTGCATAGCCACAGGCACCTTGTTCCTCCCACCTTGGTGTTAAAAATGGGTAAGTTGGTTAACCCCTATTGCCATGATGCCTCAGCATACTCAAAAATTCTTTCTATGAAGAAAACTTTCTCTTTCTTTCTTTCTTTCCTCTTTCAGCTCATCCTTAAGGTTTATTCCCATCTGGGCATGCAGTTCAGAATGAAGACATGCAAGGCTGGGCTGGGTGAAGAGGCTGTAATTTCATCATAGAAGTTATTTATCAGTCCTCTCTTTTCATACACACACATTCCCCCATAAGAAGCTGCTGGCTGACAAGGTATGTCCGCCAGACCACAACATGGCCCAGCACTGTTTAGTCTGGCCAGTCAGGGAGAACTTTAAATAGATATGAGTATCTTTGATCACCACTAGCATCCCATAGTTACTGGCCCAGGCACAGTGAAATTAATCTGGAAGCAAGCAACTCTATTAAAAAGCATGATGAATCCAGGACCTGTTGTGCCTCTGGGCCATCAAAGCCTCTTCTGTTTCCAGCACATTTTATCTTGTTCTCAGCCTGATCATAATTGGCTTATTAATTAACTAATACTTCAGAGACAACGTGAAGCTGCTAAACATCACATAAAACCAACAAATATTTATATCTTATTAAATATAAAATAGGATATTTTGTAAGTAGAATTAAATTCCTTTACTGCCTCACAGTTTTGAGCTTAGCTGACAGCTAGTCTTACAACACATTGAAAAATGTGAACATTTAGGAAAAAGTAATTTTGCAAATAGACTAATGAGATCCATGCACACACACAGCAGTAGCTCCTCCTCGTGTTCTTGGCAAGAGGTCACCAGCATGTTCTGAGGCCAATGCACATTGGACATGGCTGCAAAAAGAGCTTTACATTGTGATACCTTACAGAGGATGTTTTTAGTTGCATGAATTTATTCTGACACATGAATCCAGTTTTGAGCTGCTGCTTATGTGAGATGCTGCCTGCAAGGGTACCTTGTTGAAAATCACTCTAGCAGTGCTTGAGCTGCTTGCCTTTTGAGGGGCTGGGAGCCTGTTCAACATGCACCTCCTCAGTAGGGCCGACCAGGAGTGCTGGAGGAGGGCCAAGAAGAGATTGTACTATGTGCCTGCACTCTGGTCCCACTGGAGGAGTATTTTATTGTTGACACTTATTAATTTCATCTCATTAATTTGCATCAGATAGTAATTTCCTCTCTGCTTTCTTAAGAAGTATTGGGAATGTGATTATTCTCCTCTTGCAATGAATCTCTTCTTTCATTCATTATGGTATAATCATCTCTGTGGTGTTGAAGTATCTGGTACTAAGAATTACTAATGATCCTGGGAGTTGATATAGGGTGTATGATTTGTGCTGGCCACTGGAGAAGATTAATATTTTGAGTTTGGCATCACACTGAAGTGCTGAAGTCTGCTACTGTATTTTGCAATACGAATTAAATAGTATAATTTTTAATATAATCAACTTTCATGTTTATATGACTACTCCTGTAGGATTTCAATGGTCTCTAGGCTTGGAATTGAGATGTAGCCTGCCAGGGAAGTCCCTACAGACATGTGAGCTTTGCAGCTCTGATCTGTGGTCTCATGGATTTTACCGAAGATAGGTGATATTTGACAAGCACCAAAATCAGCAAGACTTAACTTCAAAAGAAAGAGCATTATCCTAACATTTACAGGATGAAAGGTTTATTGACTAGATTAAGAATATTTATTAACTGTTCTGAGAATGACATAGCTGAACAGTTCTGTCATATTCTCCTAACACCCTCAGGGTAATTAAAAGCACTCAGGCTATTGCTGAGTTCTGTTTGAATTAGCAGCCTCCTTTGTGGCTACACCTGCCACAGCAGTGCCCAGTTCCTCAGAGTGAAGGAGCTGAGCAGGAAGCAGGAACACCCATTGCACTCTGCCTCCCCAAATACACCTGGGTATCTCTCTTGAGAAAAAGGTTGACAAGGAAGGAGAAAAAATGACAAGGTAGTTTACTGTAGAGATCCAGAACCACTCCAGGCCAGGACATGGTAGAGGCGAGAGCAGGTCTTTTCATTATCTTGCCTCCTCCCACCCATGGTATGATAGGTTTTTGTGAACATTTTGTATGATGAGATTGGGTCACATTTTGTACCTGAATTAAGTTTATGCCTTGCAGTGTCTTGATGTTTAAACCTAACACTGGCCTCGCTCCTCTGTGTTGAGCTGAACTGCTGCAACATCAGAATCCAAAAAGTAAAAAAATATATATTTGGTGTATTTGAGTGTTTTCACTTTCTATTTCTAACAGTATATTAATGCTACTTGTTTTTAATGTGGATAAAAAAATGCATATTACATGACAGTGTCCAAAAGCTTAGGACAACTGTGAATTATTTAAGCCACAGTTTTTCTCCTTCCTGCTGAAAACTACACTAGTAAATAGTAAATAATTTGCTGTCAGAGCAGATAGAGACACCTCACTTTCAGAGAACCTTAGCATTTCTATCTCCAATGCTGCACCTGAAAGCATCCCTTCATTCACGATGCAGCTTCCATCAATTAGGACAGCATCACATGGGAGACAGAATCTTTTTCCACTTAAAAGAAATGTGTCCCCAGGAACTAAGTAACAAGATTCCTATAGAACAATACAAAACCAAACTTTACTTGTGCACAAGTTTTGGGCAGTTAAATTAAGTCTCAAGACACACACAGTATCAGTAGTCTTCTCCATGCATTATTTTAAACCAGTGTGCTTCTTAGAAATAATACTGACTGAAAAACAACAGCTCACAGATCAGCCCTTTAAACCTCTCTCTCCAAGTGAGCATCTTCATTTTCATCTGCCTAGTGTCCATCAAACACACTGACCAGGAAAACCTACCCAAGGCCTTTACATCTCCCACCACACTTTGCTCATCTCAGTGCCTTTGGGAGGCAAAAATAGCTGTTACCCCTATTTTATGGGTGAGGAACTGAGGCTGGGAAAGAAAGCACATATCTCCATGGGAACCATATGTCTAGACTCCTTAGAAACCACTCACAAATGGCTTGACAAGATAATGTAATCAGCCCATAGCAGAGCCAGGAAGCAGGTCTTGGGAGGTCAGAATTGTTATCTAGTTGCTTGCTTGTGAAATTGCATGTCTATTAGTAGAAATAGACTAGCCAGTTCCTTTTTGGCAGCAACTATGTTGGAAATTGAAAGTTATACTTGGTCATGACTGTAAGTCATGTGATTTCCCAGCACAGCCATCTAACAGAGGTGACATTTCTCGTGTTATGTAACTGCTTATCAGGAGACAGTACCAAAATATGGGGGAGGGAGAAGACTGAATTACCATAAAAGTCTTCAATATTTTGTGATTTAAGAAAGTCACTGTGAATATGATATTTATTTGGAAAAAAAGAAAACCCAAAAGTCTGTGAAGTCAGCAATAATCAGCCTAAGACTACTGCTAAAATTTTGGTTTGATTTCCTTGTACTTCCATACTTTTAGCTACTCTAAATCCTGTCAGCCTTATAACAACAGTCATCACTCACTTTTATGTGTAACGTTAAAACAGGCCACAAGCCCCACAGATATCTAAGACCATAATTTTGGTTATCGTGGTACCTAACTAACAGCAAAAATTTCACTATGAAGTTTTTCAGAGATTTATTCACTACTTGGATTCTTTGAAGTAGTGACAGTCCATTATGTAGAGCTAGTGGAACTGAAATAGCCATGGGAAGTGTTTACTGCATAAAATTTGGAAAGGAAATAAATTATTCCTCTTACAAATTTGGTCCCTCACTGAAAATTGAATGCGTGCTTTGATATTCACTAGAACAAAGAGACCGACACTAAATCCAGGTGCCAGCCCTTAGACACCGAAGCTGTATCTGGACTGAACTACCACAAGCTTATGACAATCAGTCTGCCTCCAGGCACTAGCATTAGTATTTCAAACATGACGTTTCAGCCTTGGATGGAAGTGCAAAGTTCAGATTAAATAAACTTTTCAGAGGGCCACACTGGAGTTCTCTTCAAAACCTTTCTCCAGAGGGCACTGAAAGATTGATAACACCAAATCTAACCAATTTCAAGAGTCCTGTAACTTGTCATGAATTTTGTAAGGTTTCAAACCTACTTCACTAAAAGTTCAGGCACATACTAGCTAAGAGTCCCAGCATTCATAAGTGCTTCCCATTTTAAAGACACTCATGTGGCATCCAAAGGCCAGTAAAGTGAACATAGATGACACAAATATATCCTGTGTGCAGAAACACATGCCTGGCATTTCTATATGCAAATTCAGCAAGTAACTATCCATAACTGTTTGCCCTCTTATCCACAAGATGTGTGTGTTTTGTCTTCTGTAGAAAGAAGGAGGAAGATCAGTCCTGCAGTGTGTCCTTATTTGTGCAGGGAAAAAACCCATCCTGTGTCTATGTCGTAGGAGAAAAGGATGCTATGAGGTGAAAAAAGCAATTAAAAATAGCAATTTTGCAAATATTTCCCTCTGTTCTAAAACACGCTTGTGCTTTACTCTGCTGTTGAAGCCGCTAGCAAGCTCAGCAGCAGCATTTCTCTGGTGATTTGTAGTCCCTGGACAACTAAACCAAGGCTGCTAAAGAGTAACTATGTGCCTTAGCTGTACTAAAAGAATTCCACTAAAGATCATTAGCAAGGGCCTCCATGAAAGGGCAGCTGTGATTTGGCTGCAGACCCTGCAGCTGCAAAAAGCACAAGCAGCTTGACCTGAGCAGGTTTGTGTCACTGCTCAGTCAGGAGGCAAGATGTCCCTGTCCACACAAAAAAGTTCTGTCAGGGATAAGAGCCAACAGGACAGGAGGAGGACATCAGACTTTGACAGTACTGCTCTCCAAGAAGGGACACAGCCATCACAAAGGAAATATTTTGCTGTTAAAAGTATGAAGCACCTCCTTAGCTTCTTGTTTTTCCCTGCAACCTTATGCCAGGAATGTGTGCTAATAGCCAAAAAAGAAGTTCACCAGCTTTCCAGAACTGATTTTGTCTATGAAGCATCAGTCACCCCATCCCAAAGCACACAGGTGAAATCTTCATAACTGTCTCCCCAGGTGCTGGCCTGACTCACTGACCTCTTTAAAAAGGAGCAGAGGTTAAAGTGGCAGAGGTGATTACAGTGCTTAGAGTGGCATCTGAATTCTGTTCTCTTGCAGGTAAGGTTGTATTTCAGCAGCAGGCAAGCAGGTCTTCATCTCCTCAACCCAGCAATTACCTCAGGTTTACCAACACTTGATACTTTTACAGTGTCAGTGTATCTAAATACAAATCACATGCCCCTTCTGCAATGTTGCTGCTGTCACTGTATCACATGCAGCAACATATGAGTTTTGAGAGGCAGTTCATAATAGGACAGTGAATTTTGTCTTCAGAAAAATGTTACTGTATCTAAAAGACAGGATGTCAGCAGTAACTCCACTAACCTGCTCCTTGGTGCCTCAGACTGGAAGGAAAGCAAAGACCATCTAGCCTTCCCCTTCCAGTGGATTTTGCTGTGAACTGGGAACCCATGAAAACTTTGGACACACTTATAGGAATTAATATGAAATATTTCTAGTTTGTGTCCAGTTGTGTGGCTTTGTGACAGGCACTTACCATTAGGTAAACTACTGCAGGTAGGAAGGTATTTACTCTATTTTGTCCAATTTGTCAAAAACAGATGATAAAATTGTTTTGAGTTAAATAAATGTTTTGTTCAAGTTGAAATACTGTTTTTGAGTTTGTTGGTTTTTTTCTTTTTCTTCTTAGTTGTTATTTCTTTATTTTCCTAGTTATTTTTAGACTCAGGCTAGATTACTTTCAGACTCTGATGCAGGTGTGTTGAACCAAAACAATTAATGATTTCTTCTGATTTGCTCTTTGTTTCCCAAGCTGCTTTTTAAGTCTAAAAACCAAAGGAGTCTTTTCCCATGATTCCCAGCTGGCCCAATTCCTGGCTTTCTGTGGCAGCACAAGAGTGCTTTAGCATACAATGGTGGGAAAATACTGTTTCCAGTAATAATGGAAACTCATTATTAGCCCCACCCAGTAAAAACATGGGTTAGCTCCAGCTGTGGAAAACAAACTGTGAACTCAACTCAGAAGGCACAGCTCCCCTGCACACCTTATCCAAAGAAGGAAGTGTTCCTCTTGATCCAAAGTCCTTCTGACTGACTATCTTGCTATTTTATCCAGATGGGGACCAAGATTGCAAAACGCAGAGAGGAGAAAAACAGATTAACATAAGAGGGCTAACAGGCAAAAGATGTTGTCTTTTTTTTTTTTTTTTCTTTTGAGTAGGTAACGCAGGAATGTGCAGTGTTGTTGCATTTATGTATGGCAAACATAGTACAGAAAAGTGAATAAAATTCTCCATCAAAGGTTAACATATGTGGGATATGAGCTAATGAATTAATTGTATCTGCAATTATGGAGAAATCAGAGACTAAACCTCAGATGGTTCAACTTAAGGGCATGCCACAGAATATAAAAATGTCATTTTGGGACCTAACTGGCTTCACATCTTTTATGTCAGGCCTTAGGTCCTTGAGCTTTATAACCCCTTCAATGGTTGCTTCTTTTAGCACTGGTAAAGCTGATGGTAGGAGCACCTACCCTAGTAAAGCAAGCTCACACCACAAGGAACAGCATGTCCTTAAAGGATGGGGTTATAATTTGTAGTTAATATGTTCCATTCTACATTTTTAATGGATAACCACAACAAATACCTCCTGCCAAAAATAATATTAAATAATGAAACCATTCTGCTTTGCAGGTCAACAATCTTTTACTCATAAAATGCCAATATTATTTGCTAAAAATCAAGAGGACAAACAAGACAAGAGGTTTCCTGGTAGCAGTGAGCTGCCAAGAGAGCGCTTTTTGTTCCCATGTGGGAAGAGCACAATGGGGCTGGGAGTAGACACTTCCAGAAAGCTTTTGCTGTTTGCAGCTTCTTTAAGCTCTGAAAGCCAAGTATTGCCAGAAGGGTTGAAATTTCAAAAAAAATCGAGACACTGAGTAGCAGTGTCTGAAACTCCATGAGGAATCCCAGGAATGCCTATGCTCAGCAGCCTCTCTAAGGAGTAAGTTCTACTTGTTTTCTCAAAAGTAGTGCTGCTATTGCAGTAAGCTACTTTTTGTCTGGAGCATCTCCCACCATTAGGAACTGCATAATGCATTTCAACAGAGGGATGCAGCAATGGGGTGTTACAACCACAAATACTTTACCAATATTCAGCGAGGTGTTCAGTTTACAGATGGCAGCCATTTGTGCATGGGCAAGGGGACAGAGGGAACATCATTGTGGCTTTATGTTACTGCAGCAGATTCCATGCTTCCAGTTAATTTAGTTGTAAGCAAGAGCTGGTTACTGCTAGAATGGGACAGCAGTGATGAGTCAACCCTTCATTTTTTTAAGTCACTGAGTCCTTTAAAGGTCAAATGTCCTGGACATGTGTCCACTGCAGTTTCCTTCAGAGTCCTCGCTGCTGTCAAATGCTGGATTGCTATGGCCTCCCATATTTCCTTCTACTGTTACTGCCACAGAATCTGAGAAGAAGGTTTCATTCAGAGGTGGCCAGGCTGAGTCCTGCTCCAACATGTGCTGCAGCCTCTTGTAGTGGCTCTTTGAGTGGTACCGGAATGATTTCTTTAGAAACAGCCACAGGAGCCTGTTCTCAATGACAGCTTCCTGTAAAGGGAAAAGCAAAAATGTTTAAGAGGACCTGGACAGCAGTTTACTCTTCATCCAGAGTACACATATGGGGCAAATAGTGAAGATCTGGATCTCCCACCTGCCCTGCTCATCCATGTCTCTTAAACAGCCTTTTATTGACCACATTTCATACCAGCTCCACCAGAGCTCTCCACAAGAGAACTGTGACCAGTTCCTCCTGAGAGTCTTCAGCATCTGAGCAGGAAAAAACACAGACTGCCCATATTTTTCTAACCTGGAGCAGGGCCTGATAGATCCCACTCGCCAGAGGGAAGATGGCCAGGCCTTGCATCCCCTTATCATTCAGACAGAATGGTTTAGAAAAAGAGAGCAAGGGTGAGGTAGCAGAAATTACTCCTGCTTTACTAGATATTCCCAAACTGGGCTGAGGAAGAGGGAAAAAGAGCAAGACTTGACCATTTTTCCTCTTCAATTAGTGCTGACCAGCACATCCAATGATGCACACTCACCTCAACAAGGAAGGACACAGCAAGTGTGACTGCAAGCATTATCACCATGGAGATTCGCCACGAGGTTGGGGTGCAAACGAGCTGGGGAAAAAGCAGGAGAAGTTACTCAGTAATGTGTCCACAGTAAACACTGGTGGGTACTAGTGTAATAGAACACAGAATCATTGAGGTTGAGAAAAACCCCAAAGGTAATTGACGCCCAACCATAAACCTGGCATTGTCAAGTCCACCATGTTGCCGAATGCCAACTACACTTCTGTTAAATACTTCCAGGGATGATGGCTAGACCATTTCCCTGACCATTCTGTTCCAGTCGGTAACCGTTTCATTTAAAAATTTTTCTTAATCTCCAGTCTGAACTTTCCTTGGCACAACCTGAGGCCATTTCCTCTCTATCGCTTGTTACATGGGAGAAAAAAAAGTGACACTCACCTTCCTTCAACCTCCTGTCAGGTAACTGCAAACAGAATTAAGGTCTCCCCTGAGCCTCCTTTTCCCCAGACTAAAAAACACAGCTCCCTCAGGCACTCCTTACATTACTTGTGCTCCAGATCTTCAGCAGCTTCATATCATAAAAAGCCTGACTCCCAAACTGGCTTACCCTGATGATGAGCTAATACTGCTATTTGTCATGACGAATTACTGATAAAGATGCTTTTAAATCTATGATACAGTAGAGAAAACCATTCTTTAGCATTTCAAGAGAAAATCTAACTGCCTTTTTACTTTCTAATATTAAGAAATAGTTCAAATTGAGTAATTCAGCCCCAAATCCAGTTCCAGCTTCCCAGAGATGGGACTGGCTTTCTGGTTGTAGCTCAACTGGTTTTGGAGATGCAGCTCAGATCCACAATTTGGATAAGCAGCTTCTCCAGGGCTAGGCTATTGCAGAAGTTTTTATTGCTAATGCCTCCTTTTCTCTTCTCAGCAATTCCAATGAATTTCCTCCAGACTGCTTGGGCTGGGAGTTTTGCAGTTCTCCCCAAAAGCATTTTATCCCCTTGCAGCTGGAAATGTTCTGTGCCACCACAATCCGCAGCAAGATGATGACTTGCTTTAAAGTGCCATCTCGTGGCAGATTCTTTAACTGGTGTGCCCGCTGAGCCGAGCTCTGCAAATGGTTACAGGCAACAGTGAGGCAACTTTAAGTGGGCTGTTTGACATTTAAAATCGACACCCAGACCCTTTGAGTCCCTTTCTTTTTCCATATTTCATTAATTCCATTTCCAAACCGACTTGCTAACTGACATGCAAACATATAGGACTGGAAGCTGCATTGTGTTCAGCACTTGTGACTCAAAGCCACTGCTCTGATTGCAAAATACATGTGTGGTGCTTTTCTTGTTTTGTTCCTGTAAACCCTACAGCAAGATTGTGAGATTGTCATAGTAGAGGAGTTTATCATCTCCCAGCCTCAACATATTAATTGTCAGGTTCACTGACAATCCCATCCTTCAGCTGCTGTAGATCTTACCCTTCCCTCACATTTCCCTTGGGATGGATTTGCACAAGACAACTCCTAGCTTGTGTTCTGCCATGCTACATAAGTCAAGCCCTTATTGCTATTTATTAATCAAGGATCAAGATAGATCCTCTCTTGCTATGGCAGTCCCACCAGTCTTTCTCTACAACTGTTCTAAACCCAAATCCTGCTTTGGGAAACTGCAGGCTTTCTAAAATTTAAATAGGAAGACTGAAAAGACTGGGGACTGGAACTGAGAGCTTCTCTGAGTGCTAGCTGGCAGATTTTGGGAAGAGGACCTTTGTTCAGAGTAGCACAGCTTGAGAAACACAAGAACTTGGTGCTTTATTTTAAACTTGCAGAGCCCATCCCTGTTCTGCTCCTGGCTTCACAAGCCACCAACATACCACACATAAGCTTAGTGATGTTATCTTCTGTTGGACAATATGCTGAAACAATCAAAATTACACGTGTAGCTGTCCAGCTGAATACACAGATACTAGTTTGGAGTCACCATATTTGCAGAAGTTTCTACAATCCCATCATTTAATATCCACCTCTTTAAATATGATTTGTCTTTAGAGGTGCTATGTCTTCCTGCAAAAGTCTGTTTGCCTTATGTTAAAAAAATTCCAGTGTGCTTACAATGGACTGGCAGTAGGAAGAAAATCCCCTTTGGAACAATACTCACATCCATCTTGGAGTAGAGATCATTGATGTCAGCAAACATCAAGAAGAGGCAAATGCCCAGCTGACCTATGAGCACCAGTATGAACATATCTAAAGGGACAAGAGGAAAGAGAGAATCCCACAGGTTTATGAAAAAACTCACCTGCTTGCCTTTACTGTAGAAGATTGAAATAATTTTTTGTATTACACAGTCATCAAAAGAATCCATGATATATAAAGGAATTTTGAGCAAAAGAAAAATGAACAGAGTAAAACCCCAGATTTACTCAATCAAGTAGCTATGCATGAGTGTGGGACAAGCATTGTAGCCACAGATTTAAAACACCAAAAGGGTATTTTGAAGATTTGATTTGACCTTTTACATCTGAGAAACTTTATAGCCTTTCAGTGTGTCTCTCTCTGATCACAGTATATCCTGTGATTCAGAAAAATCTCCAGGATATAGTCTTGATCTTGTTTATATGGTTAGGAATTCTGTCTTCAACTTCAGTGACGTCAAGACTTGGCTCTTGATCAGGATCTAAAGAGTCTAAGTAATGGAGAACCTATTACCTTCTCCGTCTATAGGAAAATATTCCAATTATGAGTAAATTCTTTTTCTCTTCAGCTGGCATGCACTGAATTTCATCTTCCACCCACGCATTTGTGTTCTGCCTTGTTCTGGGAGACTGATCACCCACTTTCCTGCTCTCTACAAGGAATGTCCCCTCCTCACTATTACTATACCAAAATATCAAAGCCATGAAACCTCCACCATTATATTAACTCTTCAGTAAAAAAAAAAACCACAAAAAAACAACAAATCACAAAACAAAGATTAAGAGCTTTGTTTAAGAGCATGCTGCTGGATTTGTCCTAAAGAGAAAAAGAACAGCTCTTCTGGAACCATCACAAACATATGTGCTCATCTTCCCTTCACATGACAATCTTTCTTCAGACTTTTTGGCTGACATGATTTCAGTCAAGTTTAATTTTTCCCGATTAAACTGACCTTCTTCTCTCCCCATACTTACAGTTGGTGTAGATGGGTTGCCTGAAAGGCTTTCCCTTGGAAAACACTAGTGCTACAATGAGGCAATTGATGGTACTTAGCAGCCACACTGTGGTGTTTTCATAGCTCTTGAAGCCATTGTCTATTCCCTCATGGACTCCATCTCTCACCCCGTGGAGCCCCAGGCTGGAGGATGAATTCCTGTCATGGTTGTTCACTGACAGGCAGGCGCTGAAAAAGAGTGTCACACTGGTCAGGGAGTCATTGAATCATCATTGTCCTGGCTATTTCCCCCAGCTTCCACTATCAACTATCAGGAATCCTCCCCCACATCCATGATACAGGTTATTGGCAATGCCCTAAATCTCACCACTAGCTGAGCTTGCTGAACTTGAGCTTGAGCTCAAACCTGGTGTCTCCTGTGATCAGCTCCTCCTCTCTGTGCTCAACAGAAGCATCCTCACCAGGTGAACTGTGCAAGGCAAGTTGCTGGAGAGCTTAGGAACCTCAGACAACACTGGTTAAGGTGTTTGCACCCTGTGGGCAGCACAGGGTCTGCTGCAGCTGTTCATCAGCCCTGCAGCTAAGCTGATCAATAGTTTCACACAGATCTGCCCCACTAGGGCAACCCCGTGGTACCCAGAGTCCCAGCAAGGGGTCCTACCTGTGTATATCAGTCTTGGAATACCAAGGTTGCTCCTGGACCAGCACAAACCCGAAGATCTGCATGCTGAGGCTGAAGAGGATGTTAAGCACAACAGAGAGCAGCAATGGGGGTGAGATGAGCTGGCTTGGAGGCCTGTAAGGGACCAGCTTTGGATAGGCACCTGTGAAACTCACTGAAACATGCACAGATGGGTTCATTGGTGGGTTCAAAACACAAGCAGTGATGCTATATAATACTGACTGCATCAATGACACTTTTGTAGCCTGTAATATTCTTAATAAAACATACAGAGATTGTATCAAGTACAAAACACAGAGCTGTTTTCTTACAAAATCATATTGACACAGAAGAGGCTAATTAATGTAATCTGACTATCATGAGGCATTTTTGAAAAATAAAATATTTGGTCTTTATTTTATCTGGCTACTGCCAGGCCCAACAATACAAACATAGACTTGTGCTCTTGTGTTTTCTTTCTGTCACTTTTCAGCTGTGGCTTGAGATTTTTTTGCTGCCCATATTCTGTTCATCTTCCTGCACTAAACACCTAGTGGCTGGTCATTTGAGCTGGAGAAAGATAACATTACCTGACACAACAGGTTTTCCTCTGTTCTTAAATTTAACAAAGTTATCCAGACTTGGAGTAAAAGAGCTATGCACAAAGTTTTGATGCAATTCTGGATAAACTACTTACAGCAATGTAGCTTTTGGCACTCAGCATTGTTGTGGCTGACCTTTTTAGGCTTGATTTCATCAAAGTCTTTTCCTGTTGCCTGTGTTCCAGCAAGGATAGAACATACTAGAATGTGGTTTTGCTATATGCTTTTCATGGCCCTGTCCTTGCCATTCCTGCTTCTAAAATTCTCCCTGCACTTATTCAGTCTCAATAACGTTGTATTTCTCTCTCTGCCTCAGCACTGTTTTCTCCTCTTATTCTTGGCTTACAACTCCCTATTCTGTAGTGTCTGACATCTGTAATTTCTTTCTTCATTTTCACCTCTCTTTTCTTTCAAGGCTCTGGTCTACATGGCTTCAAATGTGAGCTGGACTCAGAAAAGTTAATTCCTACATTTTCATTTGGACATGGAGTCAGGCATCTTCTTAATCTGCCTTTCTAAGTCAACAGAAAGATGCTCAAATAGACTTTCCACTGCATTAGGTATGGGTTTACTCCTTGATCCTAAAGATAACACCCCAGATAGCAACAATCTTCACACTCAGCAAATGCACCACTAAGTACTTGGCATCTTCAGGGCTTTTCACAAACAAGACCCCTCTTCTACTAATCTAAACATCCTATATTCTACTTAGAGGATGTTTATTCTGCAGGAAGCTTAGCTTCCATCTTCTTCCCTTCTGTGTGTAGAATTATGCATGTCCAAGGAGAATAATGTTTGAGAACATACTCTCACTAATACATAGGATGACTAAGGGGCTTACTTGTCACACCAATTACGGTGGTAATAGCCAGATCTTGGAACAAAAATTGATAATTTCCAAAGGAGTTCAGTTGCTGAAAAGAGGAAAACAAAATAAAAAAATCACAAATCATACATTTGCCATGGGCACATTTATATCACCTCCAGAAAGCTGTGTTATGTCCATGGAGCTGCTGTGCTGTTTGTTCTGAAATGCTACTCTGCAAATAAGGAGACCACACATTTCACCACCCTGACAATGGGTTCCTCACCATTGGGCCTGTGGTAAATATTCTCATTTTGCACATTGTTCAGACTAACTCTAGGCAATAAAAGAGAAGAATATTTGAAGAGACTGCTTTCTCACTGCTGGATTACTTCTGAACACAAAGCTCTCCTCTCCATCTGGGAAAAAGCCATGCAAAAATGGTTTAAGGCACTCCAGGGGATTTGCTTACTGTCAAGTTAATTCGTGCTTTAAATGCTGAATAAATTGTAGCAGCATATGCTTACACCAGATTCTTCCTTTGCACAGACATATTCCCTCATCCAAAACACCATTCAGTATCTCAGCTTTCTTTTTGCCCAGTTTGGATCTTGAGCCCTCTGGCTGAAGTTAATGGGAAGAATCTTGCCAGTTTTCTGCTGAGGGTATAGGAGGACCATATGTTCACACCACTGAAGTTTGCAGTTCAGGTAAAGGTAAAGCTCCATCTCCCAGTTTCATGTGGCTTTTGTGCCCTGTTTCTCCTACAAGGAAATAGCTTATCCAGTTCCAGCCGATGTGTTCCAAATACATACCCAGTAAAGCAGGAGAACACCAAGGTACTGGATTGTGCTGTACAGTGCCATGTACTTGAACATGCAGAATGAAGTGACAAGAGCAGCACGGCCTTCCCTGTGTGAAGGCATAAATAAAGTACAGCAATTAGGTCAGGGTGTCAGCTCTCTCAAAAGGCTGTTGAAAAACAAGGCATGTCACAAGCAGAGAGGCCTCTATCAGTATCTTTCTCAGAGAAATCTGCCCTAAATTAAAATAAAATCTTCACTTGCAGATATCTTGTTCAATGAATTGGGCTTGATGCCAGTCACCTGTGTTCTGTAGTCTACAATTTACCCCAGCAACTTTTCCTGTTGACATTAATAGTGTAGGTAACAACTCTGTATGAGGGAAGACTTGCAAAGCCAAGCAGCTGCTCAGTGAGTTCAGAACTAACAAGTCCTCTCCTCCTACAGTGAGCATACAATACCCAATCAGGATAATTCTCTCTCCCTGGCTACTCAAACACCTCAGTAAGCAAAATCAGAATCCTGGTATAAGAGATGCCATATTTTACTAGCATATGGTATCAGGAGGTAGGACCTAAAATTTGTATACAGGTTGGCTGGTGGATATTTGATTCAGCTTTGTGGAGCATTGTTTATTTTGTTATTTCTTTTGCATTAAAATAATTTTGATGACATAAAGTTCAACTGTAATTGTCCTCCTCTTGTGATAATTACCATATCTTAAAGGAATTAAAGGCAAATGGCAATTTCAAGGTCAAAGACATTTATTTTTCTCTAGATATGCACATTGTGACTCAATGAGAACATCAAAGCATAACATTTGAGAGGAGTGAGAACTTTCTTCTTTATGAAATTGGTCCTTACCTGATTAGCTCTGGAACACAGGCTATGCTGGGCGTTCGGGATGTGAAAGGTGAAGCCACAGACGCCTCCTGCTCTGACAGTGATATCCCTGCATGTGCCACTTTCAAAGCCTGAAAGTCACATTCCTCCTCAGTGCTCACCAGGAAGACACAGCAACTTACATGTCAGCCAAGCAGTGACCCCTTATTACAGGATGTGTTCTGTGACAGCAGTCCCTCTTCACTCCCTGGGTGTGCTCCACCCTGAGGGTTCCTCCAGTGAAGTGCCAAGTCCCAGGAAAGAATGGGGAGGAGAGCATGGGAAAATTCATTTTCCACAGGCTCCACAGCCATTCACCACCAGCTGCAGAAGACAGGTTTGGCTCTGCCTCCTTTTTTAGCACTTGTTTGCTCCCACATATTATTCAGCTAGTCTAGGTTCTCTGCTTGCTTCTTCCAGGAGAAACTTCTGGTGGATTTAGCAAGGAAAATGAACCATTCTTTGAGATCACAAACTGAAAAATTCTCTGCTTAGGACAGCTCTTGCATGGTAAGGACCACACAGTGAGATCAGGTATAAATCAATACTGGTGATAGAACAGCTGCTCTGTGAATAAGTGATACACTCCCATCTCCAGCATGTGCTCAGTTTGGAATATTCTACTGGTATCGCATTGATTTCTCAGTTTTAAAAAGTACTGTAAAAAAATTTCACTTACTCCACAGTCATTGGCTCCATCTCCACACATGCCCACAAAGTAACTAAAAATTAAAGTGATAAGGCAATAAAGTGAGGAATCAGAGCCTGCTCCATGCAAGTCATTTATGCAAGACATGAAAGATTTTTGTTAAGAGCCTTTCTGGAAAGTTAAAGCCTGTCTGGCCAGACAGCAGTTGAGGTGCTCACAACTGCACACACCAGGTTCATAATATGAAATAGCCTAAAGTTCACCTTGCTCTAGGACAAGGCCTGGGGCTAGATAGGTGAAGTAAGGGTGAGGGTCTTCAAAAGACTTGGGAAACAGCTGAACAACAGGCAACAAGATGCTTGCAACTCAGGAATCTATCTATCTATCTATCTATCTATCTATCTATCTATCTATCTATCTATCTATCTATCTATCTATCTGTCTGTCTATCTATCTATCTATCTATCTATCTATCTATCTATCTATCTATCTATCTATCTATCTATCTATCTATCTCTCTCACTGTGGCTGTGAACAATCCAGACTGCCCTGCCACATTTTCTAAGCCATCACATTGAGCCAGCTCAGAGAAGCTGCAGTGCTGCAAAAGATTCTTAAAAATCTTGGGGAGACAAGTGTCAATCTTTCAGGCCCAGAAAGAAGTAAAAATTAAGGATGGTATGAACAAGCAAAAGCCAGGACCATGGAAATATTTGATCTCTGACAGGCTGCCAAACCAGCATGGAGTTCAGCGTCTCTTTTTTAAAAGACTTTTGGAATTTAATTGCCAACTTGCAGATATGTGGAGGTTTCAGTCTTGTGCAGTTCCATGCAACTCTATGCTAACAAAATCTAGCTTTTACTAGACTCTTTTCAAGCCTGGAAATTCAACAAACACTTTCAAATTCATTAGGAACTTACTCCAGTTTTTGAAACTCTTCTACAAGGCTGGATTTCTGACTAGGAGACATTCTAGCAAAAACTGTTCCATTCAGCAAAAGCTATAAGGAGAAAAATAAGAAATTATTCTTTAAATGCTTGAAGTAAGTGATTTCACTAATAATCTGAATCAAAATCACCAAATATCACGTTTATAAAAAACTGATTCTAGACTCTAAAGCAGGAAAGGCTGATGATCAAAGACAAAAGAGATCTTAATCGATATTTTGAAAAAATAACAATGACAATAAGGACAAGAGGCCTGGTATGCCACTTGAGTTACTTGATGAAAACAGATTGCCAGGGAGGGAGTTACTAGAAGTTTATGAGACTATCCGGTCCATGGAAAAGACAAGCTATGCTGAATTGCACCCTGAGTAATATCACATTTTCTCCTGTTTTCCAAAACTAGTCAGAGTCAATGATGTGCCAGGGGTAGGAATATGGCCACAAATGCTTTAAATCATGTCCTCACACCATGAGACCTGCCTGCTCCTTTCATGTGCAGAGAAAAATACAGGGATTTTCATATCCTTCCCTATATAATAATATCAGACATTCATCCAGCCTACAAGTATTTCAGGGTTGTAATTGTTCCCAGAAGATGTCCTGATACAGATCTCTTTAGCTAATTGTACCAGGACAATTCATATTTCCTGAATGTCAAGGCTACTCCAGTTAAATAATCCAGATCTTACCTTTGGAAGTAAGTGCCTGAAATGCTGTGCTACTGTTCGGTATGATTTTCCACTCATGGCAAAATGATACTGGCCTGATCCCAATGCTTGCCTGATTCCTGGCTCAGTCTGACCATCATCCTCCTATAAAATAAGACAGAATGAGTGCTGTGCTCAGGCCCTCAAAGCTACTCTGGAATTACACAGGTGCTACTACAGACAAAGTAAAGGACATACTGTGAGAAGGATGCTTTTGAAGGCTCTAGGAGACTTGGATTCAAGGCCCATTGCCTTTGTTTGGCCTTGTAAACGGATTGAGGCATATAATGCAAATAATTTCAGTGTTAGCTGGGTGTTTGTTGCATGAGCTCTATCAAATGGATTGTGGCATTTGCTAGAGTTCATGCAACAGTTCCAATCTGGTGAGCTGCACTAGAAATGAGAGGGACTAGAGATAGCAGATGGGCACCACATCTAGGCAAGTTTTCATGCAGTGAAACACAGGGCAGAACTTGCTCAGGCTCAGGAGGCACTTAATAGCCCCTGCAGATACTCCCTACCATCTGCCTGACTCTGTACTTCCCAGAGAAGGATCAGCACCTTCAAACTAACTCTTCAGGGAGAAAGTAGCTGGCCTTCATCCCAGCTTCTCTGTGGAGATGCTTGATGAGATAAATTTCTTAGCCTGGTTTGCCGATGATTCACTGTGTGAATGCAATTTCTCAACAGTGGATCCATGTTCTAATTCTGCAGGTATAGGAAAGTGTTAACATTCTACCTGAATGAACAGGGCTAGTTCGTTCAATGCAGCTCCACAGATTTTAAGTTCACATCCATACCATCAAATTTATCTTGCAGGGAAAGGAGGAGTTTAAACTGGTGTCAGCTAAGCACGAGGGCTAGAGACAAATCTTTCTGGGATTTCTGCAAAGCTGGTGTCAAACCCAGCTAGGCAAAAATGTGTTCACAGGATAATATGCTTGGAAGTAAGCTCTAGGGGAGCTCATTTTTATAAAAATTCCCTCTTTGTAAACACTCTTCTAGCACATATTCTGATGGTGAATGGCAGTTCTCTGTTATACCAGAACAATCCCGTTCCTTATTTAAAGCATTCTATCTTAATTTGTTTATCTGCTGCACAAAATCTGCTTCTGATATGCTCACCAGGCTTCTGTAATCTTCAATTTTGTTTTCTTCTAGGGATTTCCAAGTTATAGATGCTGAAAAAGATCCAGGCACTTTGTTTGCTTCCACAAGAATCACTCTGTGTGTTGGAGCAATAATGCCAGCATTTTTGGCAACTGTTACAGCTGTCTGAATGTTGTCCCCTACAAAAATAAAAGGAAGCATTATCTAAAAAATGTCTGCAGTAAGGAATTGTTTATTCATTAGCCTGAATTCTGAGTTTTCAAATGCATACAGAAGAATCAGTAAGATTTCAGCGTCTGTGCATAAGAAAGTTTTTGATAAAAGATTACAACTTTGCAGATGAGGTTTGTCTCAATTGTTAAAAATATTTTCATTTGGAAAAGAAACATTTTGATCTGGACCTGAAGTATATTCATATTCAGCTCGAAGAAATCCATATGGGGAATGTGCTACTATATTATTTGTTTTAGACAAAACACAATAAGGGTGCTAAGTTTCTGCTGGTATCCCTGATTCTCACTGATTGGCTTTAGTGTATGTGGGCTGAAAGGGGTGAGGCCCAAGTCTTTGGACAATGGAGAAACTTGGGGTTGTTGTATCCAAATCCTGGTTTGGATTTGGAAAGAATAGCCCTTCAAGAAAAAAAAAAAAACAGGCACTGGTAGGAATGAGTTACAGATGTCAAAATATTTGGAGATTGTCCTGAACACGCATGCTCCATGTCTGCTCATTTCAGGAGGCCCTATTAAAAAAGGGATCTTGCATGACATGCTTTTATTAGAATCAGACACAGCCTGGGGAAATTGCCAGGGACAACGTGGTTCATCTTATGTCATTATTAAAATGTAGATGCTTCTTGAGTAAAATATCTGTGCCCTTCTACCAGTGGTGTTGACAACAGCAGATTTTTCACTTAAACATTGGCAGACTCCCTGCCTGGGTCAGTGGCCACAAAAAAAATCCCCCTTTTTTAGATACCTGTGACCATGACACTCCTGATGTGGGCAGCACTGAGCTCTTCCAGAACAGGCTTTGTCTCCTTCTTTAATCTATTCTCCATTATCAGCAGACCCAGGAAAGTCAGATCAGATTCTACCTCCTCCCTAACAGCCAAAAAGAGACAGATAGATTTAATTATTTATTAAAATTATTTATCACCATTGCATTTGGTGACAACCTGTTGTAACTATCAACCACCCCACTTAAAAGAATTAAAATAATTTGTCTGTTTTCTGCAGTCCCAGGATGTCTGTCTTTTGTGGTGCTATTTCAATAGCAGCAATGTTAATTCAGTACCAGAACCTTGAAATTTCTGCAGGACTCCCAAAATATGGTGGCCTGATTTGGAAAGTTCCTGTATGCTAGACCTTCTAATTTGAGGACTGTACAACAAAGAAACACACCTTAGTTAATGTGTCTGCTCCTCTTGACAGTTTGACCTAAGCAAACAGCCTCTGGCAACTCCAGTTCTGTTTTCCCCTACATTTTTGTTTTCACCTGTGCTATTGCTTTTTTACAGTTGAACACATGCAGCTGACAGCAGAATTTAGTAGACACCCCATCCCTGAGTCATGAACTAGAGGTCTCTCAGGGACACAGGTCGACTCTGAAGAATCTGAAAAGAAGAAAAGCTTTCAAGCACTTATTTTAGACACTAAGGAGATGCCAAACGCTTGCATGGCAGAGTAGCTGAGTCAAGTGGTGCCTGATTAGTCACTGCTTTCACAGCAGATCTTGTGTTTGACCAGCAGCTTTCTCCTTTCTCCTGGAAGCATAAACACCACACATGCTGTAACTGCATGCACAACTGCAGAAGCTGGGCCATTTCACACACATTTGCTCATTGGGTTGGATAGGTCTGTTATGACACCTGCCACAAGAGTTACATAACCACTTGCACTCCGCCTCAGTGTCATTGGTCCTTTCAGCAAAGCAAAAAACCCTGTGAAAAAAGCAAGTGAGCCTCACCTGGATTGGGACCTGCAGCTAGTAAAGACAGAGGACAGCAGATGCTCAGTAGCTGCAGATATTTCAGAAGTGGTGTTTCTGGAGAATCACAGGCAAAAGCAAAAGGGATTTGGGAAAAGCTGTGTGGATTCATGTGTAAGTGTTCTTTTGTGAGGCTTGTAGAAAACAAATGCCCTGAGAGCATAACAGAAGAGTTTGCTGACTTTCTTAGAAACTAAACAGGGCCAAAGCTAGAAAGCTAAATGATTGGACCAACACAACAGCAGAAGATAGTGTGCTGACTTTGACTGGGCCGGAGAACAGTAATGGAGGTCATATGCCCAAATCAAAGAGTATGGATAATAAAAATTTGAAAATCCTTCTCTTCAACCGAAAGTATGAGTAAACCTGCAAGGAGACTAGTGTAAATGGTGGAATGAATGGGGGGTGTGTTCTAGTCTTCAGAGTGCAATGGGATTATGCTTCCTGTGTTAATCCAGAGCTAGGAAAGTTAAGGAATGTGCAAGGATTCTGTGCATGTGCTATAGAATGCTCTCTATCTATTCCCAGACGTAATTTAGATTTAAATTAGATTCCATCTGGCCTAACAATACTCTGTGCTAGGACTGTGCTCTTGGCAGGGGTGATGTGGTGATGGTGCTTTGTGAGGCACCCCTGGCCCATGAGCATGACCAGAAGCAGTGTTTTTTGTGGCTCACCTTGTTAGAGCAGCAGGTGGCTTTCCTGCCCGCAGAGATTTACAGGCCAGTCCAATGACCCGAAAGCCCTGTGCTGTGTAGAGCAGGAGCTTGCTTCCAAAGTTCGATGGGACTGTGCAAAAGAGGAAAGGACAGCTTATCACAGCATTTAACTGCTTTCTAATAAAAGGGAGCCTTGGAGCAGGGAAGGTTTGTGTCCCAGAGGGCCTGTAGACCTAGAGTCTATCAGCAGGCTAAGCACATCTAATTAAGGAGCTGAACTTAATTTTGTTCAATAAGAAAATCTTTGCTCTACTTTATAATTTTGAACTTAGGTCCTAGACTGCAAAGATTTTCCTTCTTCCAGGGTGTCATGAAGGACCTGTGCTTGTCTAGCTGCTCTCACAAGATTTGGAAAAAGATCCCCAACTTTTTTGAGGTGGGTCGGACCTGTAGACAACTTTTCCAAATTTCTATTCTGTCAGAGACTGTACATCTTGTATAGGAGTTGATAGCTACTTTTATCTCTTTTCTTGCTCAAAATCCTTCTTTGTTGAGAAGGGCTCAGCAAAGAGCTCAGCCTTAGACTTGGAATACAACAGAAACACTTTTCAGTATAAAGTCTTACACTTTATACTTTATACTTTATACTTTATACTTTATACTTTATACTTTATACTTTATACTTTATACTTTATACTTTATACTTTATACTTTATACTTTATACTGAAAGACTTTTCAGTATAAAGTCTTTTAGTATAAAGTCTTAGACAGAAATCTCATTTGGGCCTTCCATTTCATGGCACCATCCAAAGTCAATTTTACATATCTGTTCCTGGGATGCATTTAGAAATGTTTGTTACCTGTTTCTGCTCTACACAGCATGGCTACTACTTCAGGAGCCCCTTTCATGAAGGCCTGTGGATCCCCACCAATTTCCTGGGCAATGACAGACATTCTTTGCAGGGCTGAGGAAAATGGGAACTGATGTAAAATGGTAATTCCTTCCACTGGGGCCTAGGAGAAAAGCAAGTGGATTACACACTCTAGCAAGGATTTTAAACTCAGACCAAAGGATTTTAGGTCTGTCCTTTGAACTATAGTAAGAAATTAACCATGTAAAATGGGCTAATAAGTCACACTTAGACGTAAATGACTGGTGCATAAAGATGAGATTAAATTTGTGGAGAAATATTTAGCTTAAGCAGTAGGAAAAGTTCATTGACAATTTTAGCAGACTACTAAATATAATTCACTGAAAGGAATTCACTAGTCCTGTTTCTTTAGTAAAACTCTGTTACATCTTACACTGGTCTTGCAAAGGGAAAATATTTGTCAGAAAGCGTCCCACCAGTGTAAGTCACCAGTAAGGATCTGACATCATCCACCAGACTCCACTGCATTTCCCTTTCAGCTGAGTTTGGACTGAGTCTCAATCCATGAAGACAGGCAAATCCCTGAGCTGGACAATCTCTAATCCAGTATCCCCCTGTTTCTGGTGTGAGCAGCAAGCTCCCCCAGGCATCTGTAATCAGAGAGAGCAAGGCAATCTCCCTGCAGGCAGTACAGGGAAGACAAAGTGGGGAAGAGCTCTCTTGGACAAGGACACCCAAGCTTTCCTATACTGAAAAGTAATTCTTACATTGACAGTTTAACTTGATCATGGATGTGAATCTTGCAAATGACTTACAGTGGTGGCTTTAAGTCCAGGTCTAACAACTGTGGCATGTGTGAATCCCTGACCTTCAATCTGGTGCCCACTGGAATCATCTATCACCTGTGTATTGAAAGACAAAAATATTTCAGATTGCAACACCGGTATAGTTGAAAGGAATCTCAAGGATCCATTTAGAGCTTTTCCTTGCCTCTAAACTAGGTGTCTTATCCATTCTTAGGAGGGGTCTGTCTGGTGTCAAACTAAACACTTCTAATAATGGAAAATCTACTGTCTCTCTTAGCAATGAAGTAGAAAGCCTCACCAGGTTCACTAAGACACTGCTGTACCATTGCACAGCAAATAGACTATGTCCTCTCACTGACAATAAATCCTGTATTCATTACAACACATTAAATAAAGAAAAATTTTTAGGTATAACATTGACTCAATGAGAAAACAATACACAAGGATTTGTCTTAATGTAGAAAGTTCTGCTCTTGAAGCATTCCACAAATCATCTGGACTTTTTTATCATCACAACTTGATTGTGAGGAACAAAAATATTTTTTGGTGTCAAAAGAAACTCAATTATTCCTGTTTTACAAGAGTTATTTAACAGAAACCTGAGTTTTTTATAACTTTGATGGGTGTCTGATTAAACCTGAGATGGCAAGGTGATCTCCCCACCGTTTGCACAACAACAAATCACAGCTTTACCCAGTTAGTGGCCTCGAACATTTTCACATCCAGTGGGTCTCCTTGGATCTGGCCCTCCCAAACAATTAATGAATGACAAACTGCCAGTGCTTTGAACACTGGGCCCCAAGGCAGGACATGGCCAGCAGGAAAACTGTGAATATCCTGAAAACTAAAGCAAAAGAGAACATAAAAGTTACTCTCAGAAAACACCAAATAACATAAGACTAACAGAAAAAAAAATCCTAAACTGGGGGCAGTAAAAGTCCCATCCTGTGCCCAAACCACATGTATGTTCTGGGGACTTGTCCTCCCTCATGAACTGCTTTTTATGCACCTGTTAAAGCTGGGATGCACATGCTCAGACCAGGTGTGTTATGCCTAGTTAGGCAGTCCAATGGGATGAGGAGAGGAACAGATTATTATAAAATATCTTCCTTGAGGCTTGTGCAAAGATTCTTTGAGTTCTGAAGCTGATACAAGTTTGAGCAACTCTGTGTATGCACATTTCTGGAAATGTAAATGGGCAAAATAAAGGCCACTGAAAGAACAGAGTGTCAATCTTGTGGGTAACAGTGACTTTCTGTCATCAAGGGCTGGGGTTACACTGCAGTTTTTAACCCAGCCTGACTAGAATACTGTCTGCTCAGACATGCTGTGCCAAATGCTGGCAACAGTTCCTGCATCTTTCCATGTGCAGCAGGACCACTGGGATAAGGCAAACAATTAATTTTCCAGAGGATATAGAATTAAAATTTAAAATCTAAACATGAGGAACGTCAAACTGCTTAACTGTTTACCAATAACTGTGTTTCAGATTTGGCTCTTGGTCTAGTAGAAGAATCCAGTCACTACCCTACCAAATTCTGCTGCCATTGGTGTGTCAAAGAGCCTTACCAGTTTCTTTCAGAGGGCAGCAAGCCCCAAAGATCCAGGCCATCTTCTGTTAAGGTGCCAGTCTAAGTTAAAATGTACATTTCAATTAACATCTCACATGAGAGCTTCAATAGGAATAAAAAACAAGACTTATTTTATGAAGTTACTGTCCGGAAATTACCAGCAGAGTGCAGAGCACAAGGGCTACCAGACAATTCCTAGATTACAAGAAAAACAAGAATTTGCCACAGCTTCTGTTCAGATAACAAGAACTTAAGTGCACAGCACTGGTCATTGTGTTTCTAAAATACAATGGAAATGCTCAATCAAACCCCATCCTCCCACCCCAGCATGGCTCCCATTACCAATAGGGTATAACCTCCACACAGCCATTACTTTGTCAAAGCAAACAAGGTTCAGCTGTCCACACACGTTGATCCTCTGTGGGCTGATGCAAAAGATGCCCTTTTTCTTCAATCTCTGTTGGGTATAAATGATTCCTGTTGTCAAGGCAGCTGGCAGAGCTGGTGGGACAGCAATAGTGATAACATCCAAAGCCTTCTTCACCACTTCTCCTGTCTCCTCCTGACGTAAGAACAAGGACAGTTATCAGGAAGAGAGTGGCAAGGAGTGCTGCTTGTGCTGGTTGTAGCCCTCTTTGTCCCTCCTCCCCTCCACTGAGGTGCTCCAGGCTGTGCTTTTTCTGTCTGTGGTCCATCACGTATTCATCTCCATAAGAAATTAATAGGCTTGATGTAACCAGAGGCTTTAAAGCCTCATCACTGCTAAAGAGCAGCCTCTAGGCCTTCATCCCTTCTCCATGCAAACAAACCTGCCAGGTAGAGTTCACAACCTCCTCCAAAACACATGTTCAAACATGCCAGCTAGATCATTGCACCCTCAGTCAAACCCATTTTCCCATGACACAGCACATAGGAATGTGCTATTTATATGGGCATTCATCCAAATGCCTACAGGCACAGCTCTGGACTCCATGTTAGGGTGAGAGGTGAGACACAGGGATGATGCTGAAAATGAGGGCAGGATGTATGAGCTAATGATTTCTTCCAACCTTATGTTCTAGGAGTTGTGAAAGAAAATTGCTTTTACCTGCAGGAAGAGATATGGGAGTAACAGTTACATTTGTAAAAGCAATTTGTAATTTTGAAGTTTAGAGGTCAGTGTAAAACTGACTGCTAGGATGCTGAGTGTGGGCACAGTTATTGTGGGCTGTTGATATGAATGCTAAAGAATTGAATGCTTTTCAAATTGGGGTCCTAGAACTGAGACACTGAAAACTAGAGCAAATTTGCAGTTCAAAAACACTTGCAAACCATCATAGAGATCTACTATTACGACCCCTGAACTTGGGACTTTGACCACAAACCATGCTGCATTTGATGTGCTGACTTTCCATCACGTTCTGGTTCTTCCTTCATCGATATTGTCTCAGACCACAGAACACACCAGTTTGATAACATTTTGTATCTATTTTATGTTTGAATGAAGTACTTACCACCCACCTTTAGATAAACCCTCACAGAAGATAAAGAATTTAATACATCCTGTGATTCAAACTTAAAAGATTGACAAGACAATTTCAGCGACTGAGATAGCATCAGCATGTATTTTACATATTAAAACGGGGAGGTTAAAAAAAAAGAAAAGGAAAAACTGAATAGCAGACACAAGAATATGTTCTTAAAAACACTTTCTTTGTTATCCTAAGGGGAAATAATCTTCTGAGCCAACTGATTGTAGATTATTTCCCAGGAGAAAAATTATTCAAAATCTGAATTACAGAATCAACCTTGCAACTCATTACTTGGACTTTACATCGGCAGATAATTATGATGGCATGAAATGATTTCTTGAAAATTTCTGAAAAAGTTCTAAATCAATTAGGCTTTAAAATTTGCAGAACTACTCTTCTCACATTGACCTTGATGCATGAGAATGAGTGAACTGTTTTAAAAGGGTTTCAGGTGAACCATTTCTTCTGCATTTAGTAACTCACCCCATTAAGTGCAAATACACACACTGTGTAGATCATTCCAATGGCTGCAAATGCTATCAGGCACATGAGGAACCGGAGGGCATCTCTGTACAGCTTGAAGTTCATGGGTTTAGGGTAGAGAATGGACCTCACCAGATCCCCCTTGGCTGTGCTGAAACCTGGAAAGACAAATTAAAATAATTTCAAGGGGAAAATATTTCAAAAAATTCTCTGCAAAGAATGGGGGCCTTCAAAATTATTAATAATTTTTGTGACTTATGAAAGAAGGCCCAGATGTCTCATTTTAATGTATGTGACCTTATCTGCAAAATATAGAAAAGAGGTCTTTTTGTCTTAGGGGGAAGAATTTTTTCAATGTCTTAGAAGCAAAGCTCTTCTTAGTAATTATATGCTGTAAATTTTTGCAGAAATTATGTCAATCAAAAGAAACAATGCATAATAACTTAGCCCAGCCCCATATAAATATTCTCCATCTGTATATTGATGGATGAGTACCTTTAACTTAATGTGATTTGATAGATTGTCAGACTGTTCCACTGAGAAAAATCATGGAAGGAAAAATGAAATCAAGTGTTGACTGACCAGTCCTCAGCACCACAGCTTTCACTACTCCTCTGTCATCTGCCTTGGTCTGGATGACCTCTGTTCCACAGAAGAGGACATGTTTTTTGTAATCCTCTGCACAGTACACTCTCCAAGGCTTGAAATTGTCAGCTCGGGGTAGATGGGTCTTTGTTACTGGAATGCTTTCTCCTAGGGAAGATTAGCTCAGATGAGGAAAACTGCAGTACACTTAATAACAGCCTTTCAAATAACTACCTAGACATCTAGGCAGTAAGTTAAAGGTATTTACTAGAGAAATCAGTTTACAGAAATTTTATTTTTGTATTTTGACTTCTTTAGAGTGAGTAGAGCTTAAAGCCTAGCAAACAAACAGATTGCCAGAGAATAGTTTTCCTCTGCATCAGTACAGCAGCTTCATGTAAGTCTGAGAAATGAAAGCAGACCAAGGACCCCAAACCCTGGCTATAGATGTAGAGACTTGAAAAGAGGCCTGAACTGGTGTTGCATGACTTCCTTTGAATGGCCACAAGTTGTTTAACTAATTTGAACCTCATGTGCAGGTCACTACACATTCCCTCAAGCAGATGGAAACATGATATTCCTTATTTTCCCTCTCTAATAAAAAGGAGGGCCTATAGCTCAAAGCTTGACAGGTGACAAATATCCTATTTATGTCAAAGAAGACACTAAGGTAAAAAAGAAATATTTTGTGACAGCTGAAGTTTTCTAAATAATAGGTATTTCTGGAATTTCTTATTTATATGAAATTTCAGAACTGTCAGTTTCAGTTTGATTCAGACCAAGATCAAATTTAAAGACAAGAAATAGAATTGTGAATGCCTCCTGCACCAAAAATCCTGCTTTCCAGTGACCTCTTCCACCTGGTGTATCCTTCACTGCTATCACAGGAATGTGAGGCTGAGTGTCTGGAGGGCTAGTCAGACACTCCTCAGGTTGGGGATGTTGCAGCGATGAGATATCCAGACAGAAACCTCAGCAGCCAGAGTGGAGTGTGGGCCCTGTGCAGGACCAACTTTGCTTCATAACCATTGTCTTCTCCTGTCCTGCTCACTCCTCTTCACTGTCTACTCTTTCCCTTCTAATCAGACCACCTCTTCCTAAATGAGGCACCCCAGGAAGGTAGGAAAGGATAAACTGCTCCAACAATTCAACCTCTATTATGCTGAGCCAAAAGAATTCCCTTCTCAGCCAGCTATGGGCTGTCTCACAGAAAGGGATGTGCACAGTAACACTCTCTGTCCTGTGCCACGGGCTGAAGCCATGGGGCAATGATGGTGGCACACCAGGGAGGGATGAGCTGTACCTGTCAGCATGCTCTCATTTACAGTGCACTGCCCACTGACCAGGATGGCATCACAAGGCAAAAGGGTTTTGCCCTCTTTCAAAATCAGCAAATCTCCAGGAACAAGATGATGTGATTCCAGCTCTTGGAAACCTGAAAGTGATAAGCAATACAAACTTTTTGCTTCACATATTTCTCTGTAGCAAGGAGGGAAAAAAATACAGGGAATTACTTGCTGAATAGAATTCTTTATAATGGCTGATAAACAAAGGACCACAGTAGGACCTAAGTATACAACCTCCCATATTTGAGAAAAGCCTTGTCATCAGTTCCAGTTGTAGAATTCCTCTTTCTCTGCCCAGGAGCCCAACCAATGGTTACTGTTCCAATTCACTGACCTAACTGAAGAGCCTTGGATCTACATTTCTTCATTTGACTTCATCTCTTTGGATTGTGCTCCAGACACCATGCCAATGAACTTCGCATGGAGCAATTAGGTGGACTCACAGCCATTTAATGGATATGTTGTTAGCTGTGTCAGCACTGCTTTAAGAAAAATTACTTTGTTTTCCTGACAATTTTCTGCTAAGGCTGCACTCAATTATAGCATGTTTGATGAGCCACAACATATTTCTATGTCAAATTAACTAAGCTGAGAAACAGAAGAGGAAAAGCACTTTAGAATAAATCTGTTACTATACATGCTTGGGTTTGATATAAATTGCTATAGAAACAAAACACATTGAAAAAAAGAAGCTTAGAGGAGTCACCTTCCTCATTTCTGCAGACAGTGACCATGATGTTGTTATGAGACTCAACCAGTCTGTGCAGTTTAATGGATTGCTATAAATTAAAGAAAAGCATACAAAAGTGTTACATCTTACTTACATGATGCAATTTGTGCACTAACAATTATTTATTTTTGTTATTTGTGGTTATGAGAGTTTTCAGAAACTGGATTCCTGCTGTACCAGGAACTATGCAACAACACAGAGAATGAAATTCCCCACCCTAATTAAGGAAAGCATAACAAAATGTTACAAAGTGAAGCACTGGAATGGGGAAGGGAGGATGTGGGTAAGGTACCACACAGAGATTATGATGACTAGGAGCCCAGGCTATTGCCCCTGCTACCACACAATGTCACAAGACTAAACCTGAGTAAGTCTCATAGCATTGTGTGCATGTTGTAACATGCTGGCTTTGCGGAAAATGTGAGATGTCTCACCTTTCTAAGATCGTATACAGTCAAAAATATTGAGAGGAGAGACATTATTATGATGGCAGTGGCATACTCCATGTAATCTTCAGCAAACCACAGACACACACTGAACAGTTGGAACACGTAAAATGGATTTAGGACCTGTTTGGAGAGACAGCAATAGTGAAGATCTGGCCACATTTAAATGGCTCAAATATACTTAGACAATCCAACCTGTTAGAAAAGGTCTGGAATAAGAGACATTAGATATTGTGACTTCTGACCTCCTCTGTAATTTTCTTAGCAGTCACTTTAGTCTAATCAGATCGGACCATCTTCATCTGACAGAAGGCCAAACAATATGAATCAATAGGATATAATTTGGGATGTGAAGGACTCAGCCCAATCCTCGTTTCGTTTGCTTCTTACAGGAAATGTAACAAAGGTGAGAGAAGAGCAGGTTGTGCTGTGAGCATGGAGCTCACATTCCATGAGCACACTGCCATAAACATCCTGTTTAGGCCACAGATAGGCTGTACCTGTCTGAAAGAGGTCTTGGTGCTTTGGGTAGTGCTGTGCCCAAAATCATGAGCTCATTGGATCTCTCTGCAGCTGTAGGCATGTACCAGGTACTGCTGTTTACTTAACCTCTGTTGACTGAGAGACAGCCCTTGTCTGAAAGGTCTGATTTCCAGTGCAATGGCCCCCAGAAGGCAAACAGAATGAGCTCCCAGGGCACAGATACTAAAAAATACCAAAGAGACACATAAGGCACAGGGATGGGGGGTAGGGAACAAGGGAGAATGGATGAATTTATGATGATTTCATGGAACAGCTTTCAAGAGGATTTGAAAAAGAAATGTGCTTGAAGAGTGCGTAGTGGGAAGTTTAATCAGATATAGAATCAATTACATGCACCCACAGCCACCCAAGCAGCTTAGAATAAAAGCAACAGAAACTCTTAACCTCTTTGATGAGTAGTTTCCAAATAGGAATCACTGGAACATCGATAGTGTTTGGCCCACATATAACTCTCCTGTATGAGATAAAGGTATATCAGATAAAACAGTGACAATATCACTCGCTCAAGAAAATGCAGATTTCAGTAGTCCTGAGAGTTTCTTTTGATCCCAGTTTAAAGACTGGAAGGATATTTCTTCAAGAACAAAATGATTTCAATGTCCCTACAGTGCTTATGTCAGAAAAGATGGTTATACCAGTGACATTTACTTATGCAGACAAGAGGTGTAACACAACCTATTAGGCAAAGGTTTCTATTATACAAAAATTACTTTGAGATACCATAAACAAAGTAATTCTGCATCTAAAACTAGATGATCCAAACCCAAATAATTTCACAAAAAGTTAAGAGTGATTGGAATGTAAGATTTGATGCGAGCTAAGGTCAGGAGCTGGATTTTCAGTATTCAATCAACTGAAGATTATTCCTCTATTTAGCAGTTTCATAAATACATGTTCTGCAACTTGCTTAATGATACAGTATTTTATGAGAATAAGTTTAATGATCAGAACTAGTCAATTTGGAGCCCTAGTGAAGAAGTAAACACACAACTTATCTGCACTTTTTCACAGGGACTTTCTCTTACTCCAAATAAGAATTGCTTAATGTTAGTTACAGGACACAGTTATTTCCTAATTGAGAAAAATAAAAGTAATGAACACTGAGCCACTTCAAAAACTTTGACAATGAATAAATAACATTCTCTAGCACTTTTCATTCAATATTTCCATGCATGTGTTTCATCTAAAATTATGTGCATATTAATGAATACACAAAAAACTCCTAGAAAGAGTACCAACAGAGGGAATTTACATCACTTTGAAATCCATATGTTGAGTGTTCATATTTTAAAAATGTGTACCTGACATTCTGTTCATTGAAGGTGAGACCAGAACCAAATTTATCATGTATAGCTGAGCAAGTGTAGTGGTCATCTAGGACTCTAAAATAGAAAGGAATATTTTCCTTAGGACATTTTTCACAAAGATTCAGACTTCCTCAGAGATTTGTGCAACCATTGCAATGAACTCACCCAACTTTTTGAAACTGTTTTGCATAGATATTCCAGACATAGCGGATTTTTTGTACTTTGATAGTTTTCACCTGGAAGACAAAACAGGGACAACAATACATGCAATACAGCAAAAAAAATACTCTGAGACTTGCTCACAGAGCTCACATAGGCATTCTCACTGGAGTCAAGTAAAGATAAAGGGAATTTTATGAGGGTAAGAAGGAAAGAAGACAGGGTTGCATACGCTGACTCCATAGTTAAATTATAGATTGGGATCCCCAGATCAGTGCAGGTTCTGCTAAGCTTTACAGATCTTTAGTGCAACAAAATACAAAGCCGTGTTCTTTGTGCAAAAAGGAATAATCTTCACTCTGATCTCACAGAAGGAGCTTAAGAGATCACTGATGCCATGGTGGGTACACAGACCGCTGAAAAAGCAGGACTTTCACCAACAGCTCCCTTGTCTTCTGTCTGGCTTTGAGGAAAGCAGGGGTCTTTGGGCCATTTCCCAGCATGGTTCTGAGTCCTTCAGCTAAACAGATGTGCCAACAGACAAGAAAGGCCATCCCAGGATACTGAGTCACTGCTAATGCTCAGCCCTTGCAGTGCAGTTATCCATTAGGAACATGCTGTCATTTATAACTTGCAAGAGGAGTCTGTCCTGTCCTGCACAACAATAACGAAGCCTATTAGAGATAATGGCACTTCCTATCAGCTGGCAGAAGGCAGGGCTGTACACCTGTAAACATGAGTGATAAAGAGATCAGTTCCAGGGAACTCTCCCTACCCATCACAATCAGCATTATTATAGGCCAATGAAATCCAGACTCAACTCATCCACTGACTCAAAATGGAGCTATAACCACAGTCATTAACTTAACAAGAGGTCTAAAGCCAGGATTTCATGCAATAGGAGATGCAATATCTGCAATGCTAAAAACTGGAGTAGGAAGTGAAGGGCTCATCTCCCTGTCGGAATAGGTCCTTGGACAGCTCTTGGGCACCACACATAACTCTGGACTTAGGCAGCTTAAATGGCAAAAGCCCTTTATAACTGACTTATGAGTAGGGGCTAGTGAATTTCTGGGGAAGGATTAAACTGTTCTCCCTTTGCTAATTTGAAATCCAGACTTTTCTATCTAGAGGTTTTGATTGATATGAAAGTGGTGTCCAAAGAGCCTATTATTTGAGGCTATATTTGGCTTTTTTATGTCACTAATTTGATCCCCTAAATAATGCTACAGACCTGTCTCCAGTTTCTTCATATTGTGCCAGATGATTAAACTAGTTGGCACTAAACTTTCCTTTGTACATTAATATATGTCTACAGCAGAAATAGCAACAGCTTTGCTCAGCTGAAGTTAGGTTTATATTGAAAATATTTAATAAAATTTGTTGTAGAAATAAAAAGAAATTCTAGTAAGTCATAAATTTATTTCTTGAAAGGGAAAATAACTCTCTTCTGATTCCTTGGTTCAGTGCTCTAGTGTCTATAATCAAGAGCCATATAATAGCAAATGTATAATTTGCATTCCTATTGCTTACACAAATGTAACATGTAATGCTAAGCAACATACCTAACATAACTAAGCAACAATGCTAACATAACTGAACTGTCTGGTAGATGTTTTAGACATGGGATAATTACATTTACTCAGGTCATGAGGGACATTGAGATCTGCTTGGATCAATCCATTGTCTACCTTCTCCCCAGTGTCTCACTGGGACCTCAAATCTATGGAACTGGCAGAGACCAGGATACATTTTTGCAAGAACAGTTAACAGTGAGTCTTGTTTACCTGACTGCAGCAAATGCACTCTAAAGAACAAATTGGTGCATACAAAGGCAAGGAAGCAAAACGTGTTGATGAAACATTTCTGGAAATACTGATGTAGCTCAGGCATTTTTCTGTTCTATTCCCTATTAGCTGCTTTAATCCCTGTTTTCATGTTACTGGAGCAGCTGTGTTCATTTCTGACAGTCTCCTTTCAGATGCACTGTCACCTCTAAATTTCCTGATTCCTATTCCAGGAATAACTTTTATTTAGAACTCTGATTCTCCACCGCCAATCCCAGTCTCCTGAAGCTCTCCTACTTCTAGATTTCTCTCAAAAATAGTGACACTTCTCATTTCATACCCCCCTCAGAAAAAGAGAGGATTTTTACAGTGGCGAGTAAAGTTGAGTACAGTTCTTTTTTTCCACAGCTCACTGTGTTCCTCAAGCTGCAAGATTCTTAGCTGGATGTGTTTCACAACTCACTTTCAGTCCATGAAGCATGGCTGAGATTTGCCATCATCTCCAAGATGCTGCAGGGAATACTTTACTTACTTGCAAACTTGGCTTCATTATGGCTTTGCTGAAGATTGAGTCTTCCTCAGTGGCTGGATAATCTGATCTACTTTTGATGAATGCAGACACAGAGATCCATGTCACAGTCTCACGAGAATAAATTCGAAAATCATCCTAAGTAAGTATAGAAAAGAATTGTCATAATTTGCCCCAAACACAGACCAAATTCACTTTCACCTTGGAGTCAGTGATGGCAGCAGCCTTTCTAGAGTGCTACTCTGGCTTTTTTTAAAGATTACCCAACAGAAGCCTCCCAACACTTGTGACTTTGAGAAAAATAAGAATAGCAAAAGAACCACTGTCCTGTCAAAACGTGAGCACTGCAAATACTCCAGTGACCACAGGTCTGGTGTTTGGCTGATAAGGATGGAATGTGAACACCCAGGTCAAGACCCAGAACAGGCAAACAGCACAGGACAATCTGAGATGCAGTGACCGAGCTGTAAAGGGAAGATCAAAAGGAACACAGAGCTGTGCTGCAAAATGGGTGTTTAGTGCCAGTACCTTTACACAGACACTCTTGAGTTAACACTTCATTGAAAGAAGTGTGCCAGCACTTATGGCACCTTAGATAAGCTTTTACCACAAACTGATTCATGGCCTTCCCATTTTTTATAAAGTAAATTGACCATTAGAGCTTCCTGATAACAAGTGTTGGTAGTACAATCTGAGAGATTAGAGCAACTACTGTAGCGAGCAGCCTCCTGCAAAGTTTCAGTCCCAAACACTGAACTACATGCACTGAGGCCAACAATGAGACTGACTTACATACTGTGTGGGAGCAGTTTTGCAGTTATGAAACTTTAATTGGAAAGAACAGTAAAAAACATTTCTGTACCAAATGTGAGCCCTTTGGAATAATTTAAGTCTTAAAAATATTATATTTATATATCTTATTTGCCTGCTTTTCTTCTTAAACTGGTCTTTTGAGTAGAATAACATTTATTTTCTGAGATTTATCTTTAATTTATATTTCAGAATGAGCAGACATTGGGACGCAGATTGAGATGGGAACCAGTTAATAACACAGGTGCTCATCATTCAAACTAAAGTGAATCAAAATTCAATATCAAGAGTGAGTTAATAGATTCTTATATTGCAAATGCAGAGATAATGATGACTTAAGAATTAAGTTTTTATGTGAAGCTGAAGATAATTCCAAGGACCAAGCTGATGGGATTACTTGTATCCTCATTAGCAGTATCCATCATATTTGAAAACTGATATAATCACAGTGTAGCAAAACAAAACAAAACTGTCATTTTAACACAAAGAATCATGAAGGAAATCTTACATTTCCAAACACCCAGAGCATATTTGAGAAAGTTTCTTGATAACAAGAACATACAATTCCTGTTTAATTACACCAAAAATCATTTAAAAACTCATTTATTTGAAAAGTATTTGGCATGGCACATCGTTTTAAAATTGCAAACAAGAATAGGTAATAAAAAATGCAAAATGAATTGAAGATCAAAAAGGGATATTAAGCCTAATATGATGTTTTTTAAAAAAGATTATCCCCGGACTATTAGGATGCAGATTGTTTCATTATAAAATATTCAACAGGCAAATCTGTGTTTTTCAAAATGTGGGATTTTAACTGCATGCTGCTCTGCTTGTTTAAGAAGGCAGCACAAACACAGAGGCAGTAAGTGATCCATTTGGCAATTGCAAACATTGAAAATGCCATTGTTCAGGAATCTTTGAAGCAGAACAAATCAAATTTCTGAAAGTAAACCACCCCTGCCAGCTCTGGAGCATTCAGGTTCAGCTGGGATTCAGACCCAAGTTTCAGTTTGCTTCTTTAGTGTTGTGGTTGCTTCCATGAAATAAAACCAGGGTTCACATGTGTTGCTGTGCTTCAGTACAGTCTCATAAACAGATAGAGACCTGTATCAGGAAACTACTGGCAAAATGTACCAGCTCTGAAAGCATTAACTGCAGGACTGCAAGCTTATTGGACATGGGGAAGGGCTGACGGAAAATGGAAACAGAGCCAAGAAAACAAGCAGTGTAGGCTTGGCCTCTTCTGTGTACTGATCCCTCATGACACACTTGGACACTACTGGGAACACTGCCAGACAAATCTTTAACTTTGGCAGAGAGGGGCATATTCACCAGAACAGCCAAGTGAGGGAAACAGGATCTGCTGGATATTGCCAGACAAACAGATGCCTTAGAACCTGGAGTACAAGGGTACAATGTAGAAAGCACAGAGATGGTAGAAGGGAGGAGGAAGGACTCAGAACAACAATCCTGAAACCACAGATATTACGGGTTTTATCACCCCAATGTCTTTTACCTTGTCTGATCAGCTGTTACCCTCCATTCCCATCGTTATCATCCACATAGTTTGTGGAACACTTTGAAGTTCTTCAGATCAACAATGGTATACATAAGACATTATTGCAGGAAATCAACAATGTATAAGATTTCAGCTAACTGGATACCTTCCAAATATCTACCTACTAGGGACTAATTAAAGGATTAAAGTAGGCACCTACTGTTGTTCTAAGCAGAATAATATCTGCTTCTTCCAAGCTGCATTGGATGCAGTTTACCCACACATCCCACTCTGGCTTCCAGTAAAACAGCAGCCTCAGAGCCCCACAGGACAAGATGTATCCAGCAATGCACAAGGCCTTTCGACAGCCTTGAGTTTTGTAGCCAAATATATCCTGCAGAGCAAAAAGAAGAGAAAAACCATTACTATTTCTCCTAAAGAGATACCTGGAATACTGTACCTTCCTGTCACTCACTGCTTTCACTCATAGCAGGTAGTGTTAGGTATGGTACTATGAAAAAACATGCCATAGAACTGGTATTCTGCTGCTTTACGTTTCTTAAGCATGATTAGCAAAAATTTGTATCTTCAACAGAACTTTTCATTCACTTTCACAAAATCCAGATAAAATCACCATTTTTATGCAATTGTGAAACTCGGCATGAGACAGTTTTGTGTGTTTTTTGAGCAAGAATGATAACAAAATATAGAGGTTCAAAGTTCTATTTGAAGTCAGGAATTCAGATTTGACCGTTTTCTTTTTTAAGGGTCAGAAGTTGTAGAGCATAAGAACATCTGCACCAGGGGATGGTAAATGACCAGTGCAGAGCTGCTGCATTAGAAGGGCTGCTCCCCTGCGCTAGCAGTGATCTGCACTAATTCACCTGCTCTTCAGACACTCAGCCAGTGTCTCTGCTTGGTGCTGAATGACTTGGTGCCTGCACCAGCTGGAGCTGCTGTGCACTACTTGGCACAGACACAGCTTTTGTAGCTGTTACCCTCTTCCTTGACAGCTCCAGTATGGGAATTTTGGAGCTTGCCAATGTGCCACTGGCCTAACATATAATAATGATGATGATGATGATAATAATAATAATAATGATAATAACTGTTAGCAAGAACATCTAATGAACCCTTGCAGAATGCTCAACATGTTCAGAGAGTCAAAGGAGGCTACTCATTTCAGTTGTATGAGTAGGTATTATTATTCCATTTTTAAAGCCAGGGAAATCGTTGCACTGAGGCAAGGTGACTTGCCCAAAACATCAAAGAGATGTCTGTCAGCATTACAATTCAAGAGCTGGTTCTGGTACCATGGCCAAATTTCCTCTCAGTACTGCTAGCAGGGACTTAGTAAACTTGAAATGAAATTTATACAGTGAATTTATAGAGGAGATGCAGCCTAAGCTAAGATGGGAGATTCCACAGCTGCAATTACATCAGGTGACCAGGAGAATTTGCTAACATAAGGGTTAAGGTTCCTCAGTTCCCTTCTTCTGAGTATATCTGCAGCAACTGTGCAATCTGCTTCTGAGGATCAGATATCCGCAGCCGCAGATATTGCAAGATCCATTTACAAGGTGAGAAGAAAAGGCAGTGTAATTGTAAGGATGACTAATGCATAATTCCTGGTTCTGTGCTGGTGTCTTTGCTTGTTATGTGAAATGCAGGCCCTGCCCAGTGGTTCCACACACTGCCTTGGCACACCTGCTCTGTGGCATTCTCCAAAAGACAGACTCTGTCATCCTAGGCAATCTCCGAGAGGTTTCTAAGGGGAAGGAGTTGACAACTGTGAGGAAAAAGTATGGTAAACAACCCAGGAAAGCACAGAACCCGGTTATACCACCTGTGAGATGCACATACAGCATTTTCAAAGGCTTCTATAATCTCTGAGCAGACCGAGAGAATAAAGCAACTCTGCAGCAGATAGAAGGAGGCCTGTGAAGGACAGCACACAGGCAAGCTTGCTAGGAGGTAGTTGCTGTGGCAGTCGTGTTATTAAAATTCACATACTCCTATAAAGGTAAAGGGTCTCCATTCAGTTCTCTCTAGCTGTAACCTTAACAAAAAGGTTAAAGAAATAGTGTCAGCACCAACATACAGAATTGTACATAAGACAATGTGAACTTACTCTTCACAGCAATTGCTTACTAGCAGGATCCAGATGCTTGGATCCAGACTTCACAGCTTGTCAGCAAGGAAAAGGATCTCCCAAGGAGACAGAGATACACAAGGGAAGAACTGCCAAAAGAACACACCTTCAGACTTCGTTCAGTATATAGCTCAACCTGGAATAGTATTTTCAAATTGGGATGGGCATGAATATCAGGGTGGGGAAGAACAGGATTGCTGCCATGTGCATCTTGCTTCTGCCCATGAATCACTCCTTTAATTTTCTGGTTTTATGTCTTAGACCCGATGTCTGAGAAGTCAGTAGGGCTGTTCTAATAGAATTAAGAAGAGAGAAGGTAGATGATTTGCAGTCATTTGGGATCATCTTCTGTTTGGCACTGTTCTTCTCCACTGAAATGTTCAATGGTTTCCCAAGCCTGATACAACAGCATAACCACAAAACCAGAGCAAACTCTGTATTTCTCTGTATTTTTGCCAAGGAAAGCATACACCAATATATGAAAATATGTATCTGAGTCCCCCTATGCCAGCATATGTTTTAAAGCCTTTTTTTCCAGAGTAGTTTTAACTCAAAAAGTGATTTGAATCCATAGATTCTAAGATACTTCCCAGAACCATCATGCATCAGTACCCCTCATCTTGAAATACAGAAGAAAGGTAAACAAGGAAAACAGCTCATCTTGGAAGAAAAGATCATGCTTATTGAGACATCCATCACACTGTGTGCTGGATCTTCCTGCTTCTCACAAGGGACTTTCCTGAGACAGAGACAGATAGACAGAGGGATACCACAGAGCTGCTCTGACTCTTCAAGGTCATGATTTGCCATATGAACAGAGATGTTGGTTCAGGTTTGTTGGTTCATGTCTTGATGGGTGTGACATTTCTGTTCAGAAGTTCTACAAGCTGGGAAAGAATAAACATCAGATGCTAACTGATGCATCTGAATGTCCATGAAGGAATGTACTGCCAAAGCAAATAATTTCCCATGCTTTGGAAATGTCTGGAGTGGATAACCTGGGCCACTTCTCACCAAGAAGTAAAGCTAGGCAGGGAAATAGATTGAGCTCCAAATTTGACTAGTGCCAAAGTTCCCTGAGCCAGAACCTTTCAAGCTTAACTTCAGTACAGAATGTTCTGTTAGGTTAGGGAGTTTTTCCTGGTCCTCTGCTTTCAGCTGAAAGGATTATAGCAATGAATGCTGCATTCATAAAAAAAATTAATACATGAATAACTCCTTGTTGAAGCAGAAACTTCACACTCGTCAGATAAGTCAAAACGAAATTCTTAAGAAGAATTCTCAGAGCTATTATCTTTCACAAAAAAGATGAGTATTAGACCCATAACAATGATATCCACAATATGCATAAAGAAGGGAGGAACAGGCACACACAATGCAGGTTTGTTTAGCAACATGAACAACTTATAATGATAAGGGTTTAGAAAATCTTGAAGCTTATTTAGGATTCATTCAGCCTCTGCTACAAAGATCTCCAAGCAAATGCATGTCCACTATGGCAAACAATACTTCCAAGGCTGGCAGAAGTCCTGGTGGAAGGACTGCACTGAGACCATGTCTGTCAGGTTAGTTTTATGTTATTATGGAAATAACTTTTGTTGTGTTTAATTTTATTGTGCTGGAGCAGACATGCTTCCTTTGAAGAGAGTCTGATGAATACAGATTTACACCTTGACAACTTTTCTAATGCATGAACAAGTTTTTAGAGTTCAATGAGTGTTTTTGGCGTATAAAACAGTCCACAGTCAAATAATCTGGGTTCTTGGGTCCATCAGACTAGGAAATGGTGGAAAATAAAGTGAAGATTAGCTGTCTGTAAGACTCCAAAGGGTTTCTCATCTCACAGGAGGAAACACCACCTACAAAATAGGCTGGTGTACAGTGTTCATCTCATCTCTATAGAATAATTTTTAATAAATTGTAGTGTATAGTAAAATTTTGTTTCCTCATCTGTTAACATCCCTTTTCTCTTGAGACTTGCAAGAGTAAGAAGAGTGACTGTAACAAAATTGTTTGACTTGTGAGTGAAGGGACTAAGAAGGAGCTGGGATAATTGGACAGAAAAAGCTGCCAAACCTGCTCAGTTGGCAAGTAAGGTTCTTAGCTGTTCTTACAATCACACAAAGCCAGCATTCAGGGGCTTATCACTCTAGTGTCCAGCAAGTTTTTGTTACTCATGTTGAAAAGAAAAATTGCCTCTAACTGCCGGGTCATCTGCACACCAGAATTCAAATGCAAAAGTCAAACAAATTCAGGCACCTTTTTCTTTGGTGAAAACAAAGCCTGTAGCTACTATCAGGGAGCCTAAACAGGGGCTGTGAATGGTCATATTTCTGGCAACCCCAACACCAGGTACCCTATTATGAACAACCTGTTGCTATAACAACAGATAATAGGATTAGGCTTGAAAGACTGGCTAAGTTTCACAAGCAATTTAATAACTGAATCTCATTCTTACCAACCAGAACCTGTTTCATCAGAGGTTTGTTTCTGTCCTCTCTGAAACCAGTAGCAACATTCACTACTACCAGTAGCAACATTCACTACTGCTCCATTAGCAACAAGATTGTACCTTTCAGATTTTATTTCCATTTTAAAAGTTACATTTTTCAAATTCAAAGTATATAAAATTCCTGTATCAGATTCCTTTCAGAATTGTGGCATCTCAAAGGAGGCAGACAGCTGCCAAGATGCTGCAGTAAACTGTGGTTCACCAGCTGTCTGACTGCAGTTTTCCCATTCCTTCAGCCACAAGCAACGAGGAACACATGCTTAAGACATGGCATGCCCAAAGCAGCAGCCTGCCAAAGTCTATCACAATCTTTTGCACCGTGAGACTTAGGCTTCACACTTTAGGTTTTGTGCAAAGGGAATGATTATTCCCAAGCTGTGCAGAGAAGAACATCAAACTGGCAGAGAGCATAAAGCTGTGTTTTTCCTTCCTCTTCGTATTCCACAGTAAATATACTTTTTATCAAAATCTTCAAGCAGATTTTTCTGAAGGGAAGCATACTATTAGCCCTCTCTGAGGCAAGCTGCTGTGTCCAGAGTTCTGTTACACTGCTAAGATCTTTCTAGTACACTACAAGTTGTTGTGGAGAGAGACTTTATCTCATGCTCTGAATATACTTTGCTAAGTTTTAGCTGCATAGCAGAAGAGTGAATTTTCATTCAAGCAAATGTTCTGCAGCAATTGTAAAGTAATCCCAAAGGCACAGACAAGGATATATGACTTAGATTTCCTAAGTCAGAGTGATTACTCTTAAATCCAGGACCAACTAGCACCTCAGCTGAATCAAGAAATGCAAATACAGAAGAAAACTTGAAAGCATTTCTTCTTATTAGAGTCCTCCTACTTTCCTCAGCAAATTGGACAGCTGGTTCAACACAGGGAAGCACTGCACATCCAGAGTTCAAATAAATTACTTACATGCTTTCAGATAACTTGAACTATTCCACTCTGGAAGAACTGGCACTTGCACAGAGTCAGCTGTTACGTTATTAGACCAAGAGATCTGATCTTGTTTGAGAAGTCAGGAACTGTTTGTTAATAATTTGGTTCAGGTAGGTTACACTGACGGTTGGAAACAACATCAAAAGATATTTTTCATGGCTTTGAATTTAAAAGGAGTAGTTCTCTTTACTTCATATATTCTTATTCACTCCTCTACTTAGAGAGCTATCTTTTTCTTCACAACTACTCTCATTTGCATACTACTTTCTTTGTTCCTTTCACACATTAGCTGTTCTCTTTTTCTATATACATGTTGCCTTTTTTCTCATCCTCTTACAGTACCTCATGCATCCTCAGGGGTATCTTCCTCTATCTCATACTTTTTTTCTCATATCTATGTCACAAACAGACATGTATTCCTGCTTAATTTAGCATAATTTGACTACAGTTTTAATTGCATTTTACTCAAGTGCTTTACAAGTCTTTTTTCTTCAATTTCTATTTGGGAACCCCAGGTGAATGAGCACTGATCATACTCACTGAAGCATGGAGAGCATGGCAACTTCCAGACACTCTGAATTCATAGTGAAGACTGGCTCAACACTGGGCACGCAAAGCAGCTGTGCACAGAAACCTCAGATTCACAGTGCAGATCCCTGAGCACCAGAGTGGGGACACACAGGCTCAGTATGATACTGGCGAGAAACAAGAACATCCTTGGGGCAACTGGCTCCATACAAGCACAGCTTGGGTGTCCCAGCAGCACAAAGGTGGAGGTGAACATCCAGGGTACAAATAATGTGACTGTACACAGCACCAGACAATCCACTTAAACCTAATTAGCCCCAGCTCAAGTCTGGCATGGCTAGAGACAGCACCAAGGGTGGTGAGAGGCTAACAGGGTGTTTATAGTCCTAGAAGGACAGGGCAGGGTGGAGCAGAGGCACAAACCCAGCAGCTGTTTGGAGCTGGGGAGCAGTGGCACATCAGCACCAGGGCTAGAGCCAGGAGCGGGGTGCTGCCAGCAGGTTTAGTAACTGGGTGGCAGAGCCAGTTGGGTTCTGCATTGCATGGAGATAATTAGTCCCCACCCTCGGAGCAAGTGCCTTGTGCTTCCTGCACTGTTCAGTTCATGCTGCTGGGTGACTCTCTAATGCATTCCCCAGGTCCGTATTACGCAAAATGTGGCATCTCCCCTTCCCTGGATGGCTGAGAGAGTTGTCTGAAAACCTGCATTTTTCTTTGCAATAAAACAGGTTTCCATGTTTGCACACTACACAGTCCCTTTCACTAGAACAGAATCAGAGGAGATTTTGAAGACTTGTCCAGGATTTCTGAAAGTGAACAGTTGTGTCAACTTGTAAGTGACTGTGTTTCAATAGCTTTGCTATTGAAATCCTGCAGGCACTCACAGCAGTGCTCCACTGGCTCTGCGGCACAGGAATTTTGAGAAGCACTTATTTTACCTATGATATGCCTAACTGTTGGTGTACAGCTGCATCGTGGATCTCCAGCAGAATCTATTTGAGGGACAGAATCCATGTGAATAGCAGACTCATAACACACAGTAATGCCAATGCAGCTCAGAAGCACTGAATTCACTTCAGTCGTGCACTGGCATTATGTTTAAGAGCAGTTCCATGCAGGAGACCAGAGGTTTTGTGTAAGCATGGGACTTATTTCCAGTTGTTACAAAATCCAAGCAAACACTTTTCTCCCTAGGGAACTCTGGAAAGAAATATAGTAGCTCTGTATTTAGGAATCCCAGGTTCTGAGACAGTGTTGGCAATTCAACAGACTGCATTTGCCAGTAATTCATGCAAACAGAACAGATGTTTTTATGTTTTGGAGAAAGCCAAGATTTCCAGTTCTCTAACTGGAGCTAATCCTGGAGATCCAGCTGTTAAATGGTTGGGAATGCCGGTCTGGCCCATCCCTCAAGCTCATTTAAACCACCTCCATCTAGATTTGTAACACCACATGAATAATCTGTCCAGCCATCATGCCCTGTTGGAGGGGATAACAGATTAAACCAAATGGACACAACCAACCTTATTTTCTTCCTGCTAAAAAAAAAAATATATCCCCTTCTAACTGTATGGTTCAGCTAAGGAAACACCACAACTAGCAATAGCTCAATTAAAGTCTGTAGCATTTTATTGCAGAACATGTGCCACCTTCTGCTTCAAGCTGAGAAAGACCTAGACAGAGATACAACTCACCATCTCATTCTCTTCTCCCTGGTTAAGTTGTGCATAATGGTTCTTGGCAGGATTTTCTCCCATGAAATGACCCTCTGGAGACTTTCTACAGCACCCTCAGAACAGGTCTTCAGCATAGTGTGCTTGAACTCCAACATTGAGGAAGTGCTCTAAGTACACACCTTCCTTATAATTCTGATGATGTTTGAAGTAGGAAGCTCCTCCCTCTCTGGGGTTAGCAGGTAACACTTTATCCCTCCTCCCCCCATTCTGTTGTTGGAGTTTTGCAATTGTGAGGGTTCATGCAGAATTCACTCAGAAACAATGCAAGAATGAAAAAATCTTACAAGTGTTTGCCACAATATGACTCCAGAGCATAACTCTGGTAGGTGCAAGCAAGCGCTGTTGGCACAAAACTTTTAGGGGAGGGCAAGAGGGAAGTATTTTTCTCCAAGAGATTATGGAATCACTGCAGACCAGGAGTGTGTCCAAATAAGAAACAAAATAGGCATTGCTGTTGTTAACACTCTTAGCAACCAGTCTGAACTGAGTGTCCAGCAGTGATCCCCACATAGCCGTGGAAAATAAATCAAGCTCTGGCACTGTAAAAAGGGGCCCCAGTTCAAGCAGGTGGATTTATGCACTGACTGTGTGTCAGGATTCAGCCAGGTAGGATCTGTAACCAGGACCTTTATTCACTATTGAGAATATTCTCATAGAATGTCTTCTGACCTCACCATATAGCTTTGGGAGCCACCACTGAGGTTGTTTACTCACTCCTGGGGAAAACTGGAGTTTCCCACTGATGTCAGTAAGCTGGATAAGATATCTCTGAGCTTTCAATCAGAGCCAAAAGGAAGCTGGCAGGAAAACAACACTGAGAGTTCTACCACTTCCTTTTTTTGGGGGCTGCATTTGCTGATTAGTCTTGTGATTCATTCCCATTTCACTACTATTTCCTTGTACTTTGCTACTTTTTAAGAAGTTACACAAGAAATATTTTAGGAGTGAGGTCAGGAAAGGCAAACCTGTTCTTCCAGCAAGTATGTTGAGAAAACTAAAACATTACTTCTAAGGTGACTGAAACAGATCAAGAGGTATGAAGTTAGTTCCTACTCCTCAGCATTCTGCTGCCATGAGGCATAGACTTGTACAATATCTCAAGCAACAGGAAAGACCACTGCCTATCCTTCAGTGGGCAGGCTCAGAGAAACTGAAACAGAGAAATGCAGGAAACGGAGAAGAGAAAATGAAGGAATTAGGTCAGTTAATACAAACAGATGTGCACCTCTGCACAGGGACAGATGTGCTTGAAAAAGCTGGCAATAAGCACTCAAGCCAGTTCTGCCTTGACACCTACCACACTTCCAAAAGGAGCCAGGACCAGAGGCTGGACTGACAAGGTCTGTAACTAAGCTGTGTAAGGGTGATTTATTGCACAAGATCAAGGGGGAATAAGGCTCTCTCCAGACCCATCTCCAGTGCTACCCTCTCCTTCCTCCCACTGCAACTTGCCATTTTATTCTTCTGAGACCAGGCAGAGGGAACTCCAGTCATATGAGAGTCACTGTACAAAGTAAAACTTCAAAAGAAAGAACATATTAAATTCCATTTCTGATAAACCTGATTACATGGGGAAAATAAGCATTGCTATCTAGAGGCTGTAACAGACAGGAAACAACCACAAAGGTACCTTTTCTAAGGCAGATTTTGGGAAATTACTCATTATTTTGGAAGGTACCAGGGGTGAAAACCAGGACTGTCACACATGCTTTTTCTGCCTGGTCAGCTTTTGCTGCTTTCCCAAACATCACTTTTGCTCTTTCTGGTGTCTGTAGCAGACTATGGTGCAGCAGGGGTCCTTGGTTGCTCTGGCACAGAGATGAGAGATGCAGAGATCCCACCAAAGCAGGGAAGAATAAAGACTCATACAATCTTTTCACTATTTGTAGTTTTATTCCAGCTCCAAGGTGTTCTGCACTCCTAGAGAACACCATTATAGGAGTATTTATACCTTCAGAACTGAAAACAAAGAAAAAACAGGTTAAAGGTGCAAAGAGTTCATCATCTCCATAGTTTGACAATCTGTCATAAAAAATCATCAAAGTGATAATCTAGAACCAAAGAAGATGTTGACATTTGTTCATTTTCTTAAGCACATTCACCATCTCCTGGAGAAAAAGCAGCCTGAATTGGAACCTTTGGTTATATGACGCTCCCTACTGTTAGGAATAAGAATTACATATTATTTATTCCTAAAAAGTTACTTATTAGCATGTCCTATGGAGTATCATCATTCATATTTTTAAATTGAAACTTGCCTTAAAAAATCATACATAAATTACAAAAATAACTGGTCAAGCTAAAATATAAAAGCAAAGGAGGATTTAAAAAATAGTCCCTTAAACTTATAAATAGTCACAAAGTAGGCAAGTGAGAGAGAAAAACACCTCTCACCTCATCCCAAAAACTTCTCAGTCCTGAAAATACATGTACGTATTATGTCATCCTTATGCAATTTACTTCACTTTGAAAAATCTCACAGTGTAAACAGAAGCCTGACCTCTAAAGCACCTCAAATCTCATTTTCTGTTTCTCAGCATGTGACACCCAGTTCTGGCCACATTACAGAAAGGAAGCTGTGAATCAACTGGTGACAGTCCACAGGAGAGCACTGAGAATGACAATCACTCATAAAATATGGAAGAGGTACTCAGTGTTGTTCTATCTAAAGAAAAGGAGACTGAGAAGAGTCGTGGCAAGAGCCTTCAAAGGTGTAACTGGAGAATGTAATATTATCCATGTCCACTGTGGACATGTTACAAGAAAGATTCAGATCAGGCACAAGGGAACACTTTCTATTAAAGTCAGCAAGCACTGGCATTGCCAGGTGAACACTGCAATGTCTGTGGTCTTTAGGGACAGGTGTGGTATGCACTGCTCAGAAATGACCTTACCAGAGGTGATCCTGTGTGAGATGGATGGATGGAGCTGATGGACTCCTCTCGTGCCTCCTTTGCCTCCTGCTTCATTGTGGCTGGGAATAAAACTTCAACAATTCACAGAAGCCCACTGGGAAACACCTTGTGTTTTCCAACTTTCAAGGCAGCGCTGCCACCCTTGTCCTGCACTCTCCAGGCACAACAGCAGCTGGGGACTCATCAGCGTCTCATCTGTAACAGCGTGCAAGACCCTGGTACCACCATCCGGGCTGGCCACCACCTCACCACCCTCTCCAGCCCTGCCCCGCCGGGTGCCCGAGAGGGGCCAGGGGCACAGGCACAGGGCCCCGAGGAGATCACCGGGGTGTCAGGGGGCACAGAGCCCAGCGTGGGGGATCCAGGACCTGGAGTGAGGGACCCGTGATCCCAGGGCAGGGATCCCTGATCCCAGTGTGACAGATCCCTGATCCCAGTGCGACAGATCCCTGATCCCAGTGCG
>VZTB01014395.1:621036-645342 GCA_013397245.1 Thryothorus ludovicianus | reverse complement strand
TCCCAGTGTCACAGATCCCCGATCCCAGTGTCACAGATCCCCGATCCCAGTGTCACAGATCCAGCCGTCCCCGATTCTCCGCCCCGGGCCGACCAACCCCCGCGGTGCTCCTTATAAACCCTCCCCCCTTGTCCGCCGCCGTGCCCGGAACCTTCGCGCGGTGGGAGCGGTTTCGGGCGGGGCGGGCCGCGCGGACCGCGGTGCCCGGAAGCGGCTGCCGCTGCCCTTGCCCTCAGCGCGGCCGCGCTCCCGCGGCTCCCGGGCCGCTCCCGCTCCCTCCCGGCCCTTACGATGTGGCGAACGCGGGCGGCGGCGGCTTGGTAAGCGGGACGAGCCCCGACGGGCTGCAGGCGGGCCTGGCACCCGCGGGGGAGGCGGAGCAGCACAGCGGGTTGAGGTGCCGGTGTGAGTGGCGCAGGGCTGGGCCTGAGGCTGCTGCAGACGGCAGCCTGGTACCCCCGGGCTGGGCAGTTCCCCACCCTCCAGCTCCCCTGGGACCTGGAGGAGGCGGTGCATGTAGAAGGGAGCTGCTTCTCCCGCATTCTCGCCCTGGGGAGCTCGAGCCGCTTTCGTGTCCAGGCGTTGTCCCTCCCAGCAGCTGCCTTGCGTCTCGCTTGTTTTCCACCGTTCTACTGCACCATTCCAGGCTGGAGCCGTGACAGTGAATGGTGGATAATAGCACGATGTTCCTTGGCAAATTTCATGGAGTCATGGAATGGTTTGTGTTGGAAGGGAAACCTGGAGATCGTCTAGTTCCAATCCCTGTTTGGGAGCAGCAGTAGAAAATAAGCGTTGTCTAGTGCTGTATGAGAAAGAAAATACCTCCGTGCTTTTTGTTGGGTTACATTTGCTTTGTAGTCACGGGCATAACAGGCCACTTTTTTGTGTTTTACAAGACATTTATAATCTCAGTGCAGTGCTGCAGGTTGCAGGCCTGTAATCAGGCAGAGCTACTCCTGCCTGGAAGGATAGTTTTTGTTATTGTTAAAACCAACGTTGCAGAGGCTCAAAATTTGAAACTCATTAAGTACTTCATTTAATTGCATTGTTCTGCCATCCATTTCAATCTGGCTGTACTTTTTGTTGAAGATCTCAAGGTGATTTTTTGGTCAGTATTCATCAGGAGACTTAGCAGCAGGAGGAGAGAGGAAATAGAAAATGGGATTTGTGGTGTAATGGAGGAGTAGTGGGGGTTTTAATGAATTATAAGATTTCAGATGTGCAAGGAAAGCAGTTGAGTTTGAAATATGCAGTAACAGTCAAAGAGAAGCTGTGGATTGAGGTTTTGCCAGAAGACTGCAACAGAATTCAATTTTTCCTTCAGTTTAAGCACACAGACTGAATGCTATAAAACAATGTGTTCTAAAAGAAAAATCAAAGTAGAAAATTACATATGTTACACAAAATGCCTTTAGCCCAGGTGAAGATGAATAATGAGGAGTGACTGCCACAGTATGTACTACCACATGGTCTCTGCTGAAAATAATAAATATCTGTGAAATGGTAATGACTGTGAAACAAAATAATGAACAGCCCACTCATTTGCATGCTTGATACAGGTTTATCACACCCTGATTAAAAAACCTGGCTTCAAAACTGGGAAATAAAACATTTCAAGTGTGGAGGCACTTTTGTGTTGTTCTACTTGTAATTAATTTCTGAACCTCTTGTAATTGTGTGTCCAAGAGGAGAAATGCTTTACGGTTTAGGAATTGTTCTGCTCCTGGTTATTAATCCCTTTCTAGGTTCTAAGTTTCTTATTGCCAAAGCCTGGCCTTGCAGAGATAGTTTAGTATAACAGCCACAGTGACTTAGGAGCAAGGACTTGCAGAGCAGTTCCTGGAGTTCCTTTACTGAGCTTTCCATTGCCCTAAAGGAAATTTCTAACTTAAATCTTTGTCAAAATTGGTCTTTAAGAGAGAAAAACGTCTGAATTCTGATTTTTAACTTACCTTCCAAAAGATGGGTTCATCTAAAAGCTTAGTTTCTGGATTAAAAATCCTTTTTATGACAAAGTCTTTCACTTGGACATTAAGAACTTGCCTGTCATCTCTAGCACATTGATGATCTTGAGGCAAAGAACTGTATAGATCATGGAGCATGTTATTAGAAAGTGCTGTAATACTTTCCACTAAGAATGATTCACTTGTTCATCTTAAAATCTGTTAATTTTAAAGGTTTTATGTTTATGGGATTAATAATTTGCCATTTTATTGATATGAAGCACTTTTAAATTTTTTTTTTATTTGTCCCATTTGGAAGTAAATGCACTAGATAGTATTAAAAGCACTGAAAAAAGCTCAAAGGGCAAGCTTTTATTTCAACTTTTAAAATTTCAAGCCTGTAGCTTCACACGTGTTTTGCATTCACTAAATGATTTAATATTAACCATTCTGATATGATGGTACCTCCAAAAAATTACAGAAGAAATCACTTTTTTCAGAGCAGCTGTCTTTTCCCTAAACTACCAAAATTACCTCGGGCCGTTGCAGTGTGCAGATAGTGTAATCAAGAGTACACAGGTTTTATTCCAGGCCATGTGTTTGCTTAACATAGGCAGGATTGATAAGGCTCCTGTGTTTTACCATGTGCTTTTCATGGCTGAGCTCTGCTTTCAGAGTCAACTCTTCCAGACTTCTTTGTCTTAAGGCTGAATTCCTTCATGAAAGCATCAATGCACATGGTGCAGTCATCTCCAGAGCTGATCTTGTCTATGCATGACTCAAGACAAAACTGTAGTCTTGTAATCCTAGAACCACAGCAAGTGAAGGGAGCTGAAAGGTGCCATTCAGCACATGCTTGGCCTAAATAGGACAGATGTATTCTACAAAGGATGTTTTTCTGTATTACGTTTTCTTAACGTTTGGAAATCCTCTGCTAACTTAATGTTCTCTAGAAGTTCATTTAGAGAATAAGACAGGCCAAACTGTTTTCTTGTATGTTGCAAGTCTTCTGTGGACTCTTTAGCCCAAACAATGCTTTACCACACGTATTTCTTGTCTTACTGCAGTCTAAAAGTTAAATGTAATCCATAATAGACTTCAGAATTTGTAGTTATTTTTTGTGTCTGTAATCATTAAAAATACTCTACCTGTTAATGATGTTTGCAGCTTTTTATTTTCCTGATAAGAATAGCAGTATTAGCTGGAAATTGTGCATTCAAGGTGTTGTAATAAGATTATCTGTAACCAGCTAAAATATAATGTGCTTCTAAAGAGTTGTTTGAGTTAATGGTGTATTGAAGAAATCAGTTGAAGTTTTATGTCTTTCTTTTAGTGTCATCTGCCGGAGTTTAGCAAATAGCAGCTATGGAATAAAGAGAAAATCACCACTTCAAAACCTGCACCTTGTTTCCCGAAGCATACATCATCCCTACTATCCAAATTCAAAGTTCCAGAGACCTCCATTAAGGATATCTACTCAGCAGTTCTCTTCTCTGAATCGTCTTTCTCTTCACAAAACAAAACTTTTAAATGTCAAACATGGATACCAGTCCCACAGGAACTTTTGGCTGGCCAGATTAGCCTCCAGGCTTCTCAAAGTTCGCTATCTCATCTTAGGATCTGCAGTAGGAGGTGGCTACACAGCTAAGAAGGTATTTATTATGCATTTTGTCTTTGTTATTACATACTTCAAAAGTTCTTGTTATAGCCACAAAAATACAAGATGCCATTGCTTGATTGATGATAATAAAGATGAGTGAATGTGGAAAACATTGTTTAGAAAACGGCTATAGATCTTAAAAGATCAAAGTATTACTCATAACTAAAGATGATAGGTTTAGTATGCTTTATGTGTAGGTAGTAGTTGCTCATACACTTCTCTATGTACATTTCTTTTTCTGTTTCTACCATGATTTTTTTTTCCTTTCTTGTTAGACATATGAGCAGTGGAAGGACATGATTCCAGACCTCGAGGATTATAAGTGGATTGTTCCTGACTTCATTTGGGAGCTCGATGAACTTGTTGATTTCGGTATCACAAAGCCCTGATGTTACTCTGTCTAAAGACTGGCATGTATAAAACTGAAACAAAGGAGTGTAGCTCCTCAGGGCCTCACTCCAGGAGTAGCTTTTCAGATGTAATTTGAGTGGACTTTGATTTTTGGGGTTTGATGTGTGCTTCACCAAGGCATTTGTATCAGTGTGTTTGTAAGAAGAAATTAAGCTCTGTTTAGCATGGATATTCCTTAATGCATCTTTTCATTTGAGAATGTTCTTTCATAAAGCCATATAATCCCATCAATGAAAGGAGAGTTGCAGTGTGATCAAGGGGACACTCACAGGTTTTGGTAGTATTATGCAGAGAGTTTTTTCTTTCTATATGAGTGAATTACTGGTGAGGATTATAAATAGACCAGTGAAAAATGTGTGAGTAAAAGACCAGAATAGTGAACCTGCCTATCTACAAAATTATCTTGATGATACAGAAGAAAAGAAAATGAAAAATAGACTTGCTTTCCTGAGTCTTTGGGTTGCAGTAGAGACTTTTTTGTATTTTTAGATGAAAGACAGAAATATGAAAATCAAGCACTGACTTATATTTTATATGCAAGGTAGAAACGTTCCTTTAAAAAATAAAATAAACCATCTCTATGAAGATTTTACTGCATAGAATCATAGAATGATTTAGATTGGGAAGGACCTTACAGATTTTAGTTCCAACCTCTGTGCCATGTGTGAGTATTGCATAGATAAATGCAGAGATTGAAAACTGATACAGATTTTTCTTGTTCTTACTGCAACTGGACAATACATTTTTATAGTTCTTTACTGCCAATGATTTTTACTTCTAAGGATCACAAATTGGGCTTATGAAATTGAAAACTAAGGTTTTCTTGAAAAGATTCAAGACATGAGCGTAATTACAGTTTCACATAATTTTAAAACATCCTCTATGAAGTATGTGAAAGAATAATGTATGAAATGTGGTAAAATGCAGCAGTAAGTTTTCATCAGTTATAAAGTACCTGAGGCAGCCAACTTATCAGGAAGTTCAAAGTCTAAAAAAGCAAGTGGTTTTTCACATCTAATAGTCTTTCCCAACAGTAGTGGGGGGAGGTGTATGTGGAAAGAGACTTCTTCGTACTTTTTAAGAACAAATTTTTAAAAGCCATATCCTGGAACAATTGCTAGGTTTTATAGACTAAACCATTTTTGTTCACAAAAATGATAGAAAAGAGCCCAACTCACTAATTGTTGTACTGTTTTCCTAGAAAAACTTGTCAAAGCCCTCCCTGATGCAGATGACCTTGCCAAACTTCTGCCTGACTTTGAAAAGATTGGAGAGAGCCTCGCTTCGCTGAAAGGATTTCTTTCTCCTGGTGAGAACAAATTTTCAGCTAAGTTTTACTTTCAAAAGCTGAACCTATTTCATGATGAGAGTGTAGGTATGTCCTTAGATGCTAAAACAGAGCAGACCCTGAAAATGTTTATGTTTGCATTGAATATCTCTTCTGAAAGTGTTGTGGACACAGGTAAGTATAATGTATTTTTAAAAGCAAGAATTCTAGTAGTGAGTGCAGAGAACTAAAATATGAAATTGAATAGAAAAGTAGAATTCTCGTACAACTCTAAACTAACAGCTTGAACGCTTAATTCTTCAGTGAGTCAGAGAAGCTCGATGTGTCCTGCTAGAACTTGGTGAGAGTGTCACTGGACAGTAGCAATATCACAGGAGAAAAGAGTTGGATTTTTAAGAGCAAAGGTTTTTAATGTTGCAAGCATGCGAAACAGAGGATTTGTAACAAAGGTATTCTTCTGGGTTGAATGATGTTTTCCATCTGGTCGTGGACCCAGGAAAACTTGCTTGGAGATTTAGATTAGTGTTTCAAAGGAGCAGGTAAGAGTTTTAAATCCTTCAGAAAAGGCACAGGGATGGTTTATCTATTCAGTGTACCCAGGCTGTAGGAGGCTTAATGGTTTTCACATTTTGGCAGACTCAAATGAGACATTTCTATCACTGGACTTTTTAAAACTGAAAACAATTGGATTTGATCATCATATCTGACTTATTAATAAACACAACTCAAAACTTCATTTATTCTTATAATAAACTGCAAGATTATTTGTATAATATACCTTAGTAATTATCAACCACATAAATTTGTATTCATGAAAGATTCTATTGGGGTTATATTGTTCTAAGTATGTTTGAAAATATTTTCGTATCAGTGTGCATAAGAAGAGCATTTTTGTTTCTTTAAAATACTGTCAGTGGCAGAACTAATTTATTAATCTTACAAACACAGCAAGAATCTAAGTAGGGGCCAAGTTCAGCAGAGTGACAAGTAGATTACAATCTCCTATGTATTTTAGCTGTTAAAAATTTTAACAGTTTAAAATTGTGTTGTTATTGACTGATAGTGAGATGTCGCCTATTACTTGTTATCATACTCACACTGGCCTATTGGCCGTTTATGATTGTGTGGTCCTCCAAATGAAACAAAGATCCCTCATCTTTATTCTGCATTTTGTTTTGTGTTTATAATTTTTATTTCCCCTCTTCTGCTGATTTTTCACAGGTTACAATTTGGTTAGTGAAGTCATAGGAGCTTCTGATCTACTTCTGTTGTTAGGTGTGTAAAAGCCCTTTTTCCTGCCCTTAACTTGCATTTTTACACCAAACTGTTACAGCTCTACTATACTAAGAGGATTGAATATCAATATAAATACAATTATTTACAGCATCTTAATATGGATTTACAAATACTTTCCAACTATTTTAAAAATACTTCATAGAATCACAGAATTGCAATTGCAGAATATGCTGAGTTGGAAGGGACCCATCAGGATCATCAAGTCCAATTCCTGGCCCTTTTCAGGGATATCCTAAAAAGCACACCATGTGCCTGACAGAGATGTCCAAAAGCTTCTTGAGCTCTGCCAGGCTTGGTGCTGTGACCACTTCCCTGGGGAGCCTGTTCTTGTGCCCAGCCACCCTTTTTCCTGACCTAGGTCCTCCCCTGTGAGAATGAATAGATGAATGCTTGATACATCTCTGCCACAGTCCTTAGCAGATGCTCTTTATTTCAGACTTGTTCCAGAAGCTTCTTTTGAAAACCTGCCATTACAATAGGAAAGATTTTTTTTTTTTTGGTCATTGCAGTAACATCAGTGGATTTTATATTATCCTTCTGTCTTTCTCAAAAATTAATACTACAATATTTTGAAAACTTTTGATAGTCTAACTGAAGCTGCTTGCTCCCTTGTGATATAACTAATCTAAGTCATAAACTAGATACAAAATTTTCAGATGAGTTTTAAACTGATTTTCTTCTTCAGTTTTTTAAGATGAATTTTTTTTTTATAGGAACTTCAAAGATTTTTTTAATTACTAACTCATAGGGGTTGAAGCTTTAATTTTCTAGTAAGTGTAGTTTGACAATTTTTAAGTGGCTTTTGCATCTTATTATTAGTTTCTCTAATTGTGTCCTAGGTTCTCCAGGAGAAACAGCATTCCGGGCTACTGACCAGGGGTATGACAATGACAAACAGTTCAAGAAGGTAATTACTCACTTGCAAACCTGAAAATGTCTTTATAAGCAGGTATTCATTGTTTGAAGGTGCATCAGTAGCTCATTGCAGAAGTTCATTTGAGGCAGCTTGAAAAGAATTTATTGTTGAAAATTAGTTCATTGTGCATTATTGCTTTTTGTATATAAAAGCAGTACAGTGATAATAAATATTTTGATGTAAGGAAATACAAGGCAGATATGAAAATGTTTAGTAATTGCATTATTAAGAAAACTGATCTGTAATAAGAATGTGATTTTAGGTGTTGTATGTGCATTTGCAATTTTTGGGGTAAGGTCTCCATGACACTTGAGTTTGTAACTTATTACTGAAGTTGGTTTAGGTGTTTACATTTATTTTTAAGCATTTCTGCTTGCAACCTCATTTCTGTTGACATTTTCACATTTGTAATTCTTACTTAAGAACTTCTGCCATTTCTTAAAGTAGTCTGGTTTTTACTTTCTTTATCTAGATAAAGTATGCATAATATTTTTTGTTACTGTAAAAATAATGTTACTGTATTTTAATAACTTGAAGTTTCAGCACTTTTTTCTTGAAGTTGAGAAGGTGAAGTTTATTTTTTTTGTTTTCATAAACATTTCTGTTAAATTCCTGAATTATCATGTTGCTCATTCTTTAAAGTTTTTTTGTTTTTCCTGTGTTTATTTTTTAAAATTGTTTTACAAAAATGGAAGGAAAACAGTATATATCAGGGAATTTGTAAATTATAATATAGTTATTTTTGAACTGAAACTTTCTGAACTATAACTGGGGTTTTTCCATAAACCACTTTTCTATATGCAGGCATGTATACATTTATTCTACATTAATTCTGCATAGTGATATATAGTGAAACATGTACAAAGCCCAGATCTTAGAACCATTTTTCCCCCTGTAGAACAGTGATGGATTTTTACATGAGAATTAACCTAGCTTTTTATTTCCCCTTTGTCTCTAAACTGTTTATATATTTCTTTAGAGTGATTACTTAGCACAGGTTTTGCTGTGTAAAACAAAAGAACACCTTACTGTTGATTTGTGAAGAAGTGGCCATCTTACTTTGTTGTCTCTGATAGTTGAAATAACTGACACTTTTTACTGAAGACCTGTAATATCATTAATCTTGTTACAATCCTGTGGTTGTTTTGGATGCAGTGATATCTGCATTTTAACTTTGTGATATGGAAAATATCACCAGATTAAATCATTGTGATTAAGAAAATTTTATCTCTTCTAATAATTATATCTGATAAACTGTTTATTTGCTAATTAATATGATCAGTTTGGTCAGAATATTTCAAACTAGGCACATATGAATATCTAACAGAGTGTAATCACCAAGTTTACTGGCAGGCAAAATTATTATTTTCAAGACAATGGATAAGATGGCCTTTTTGCATTCAATGCTTACCACTGCCAACCAATGCTAGTTTAAGAACTGTAATTGTATGGGTTCATAAAGTGATTGTGTGGGTGCTGTAGTATGATATTAAATGTGCCTAATGAGCTGGTTTTCTTTGTTTCATTGTGAAGAGGTTAGTAACTGATAAATCTAGAAATTACTTGTTTGGAGGAATTTTCTGAAGAACTGTTAAGGGATGTGATCCTCAGACAGGTCTATAAAAGCTTTGAGTAGAATGAATGAGAAAGCAGTTGTTTTGCAAAGTAACTTTTAAGAGAGTGAAAGATGTCCTGAACACCAAATCAGGCTGTACTGCTTCTTGTCAGCTAATGTGTTTATCTCATAATCTCCCATTTAATCCAAAAAGTACAGAATTTTTAAAAGAGAATTAAATTAAAATTACTGGAGCGTTCAGATAAGTCATTTAAATGTGTGGTGTTTAAAATCTCTTTTTACCTAGATTAAATAAGAAATTTTGTTCTGGGAGAAAGAAGAGGGAAGATAGGTAAAGAGATCAATTTTTAAGAAATTGAATAAATGTAACAATTTTTTTAATATAACTATCTTATTTTCACTCCTTTGTATTCCTTTTAAATTAGAGTCATACTCAGCTGCAGTACAGTATATTAACTTTTAAAGTAAGATAATAGGTTGAGGGAGAAGTTCAAAGAATGCACAGTAATAATGTCAGGGTTTTTTTCCAATATGTCAACTACTGTAGTCTGTTAACTCCTGTTATTCTCTTTACACTGTTTCTTTGACAATGAAAAGAATAATGTAATGATTGTAAAGAACTTGATTTCTGAAATTGCATTAATTGATTGGTGTTGATTTTTGTAGCAGAAATTCTTTAAAAGACAGATTGATTTTGGTGGAGGGAACCTGCAGTGACAGTGTCCAGTGACAGACAAATATAAATATTTTTGTTTGTGTCTTGATTTATGCCAGCTGAGGTGCTGTGGGTATAGTTCTGTGCTATTTAGGGTTCTTAATTTTTTTATATTAATTTATTTTTAATCTAAAACAGTAAATTAAGAACTAAAATATAAAGGAAATAATATTAGTAAGATTGATTAATACATGCTAAGAAGAAAATGTTATAGTGAAGCCTTTTAAATGACATATTTTTTAATTGAATATTTTAGTAAACGGTGTGACTGTAGTTGAAAAGGATTCTTTTCATACTTTATTGTGAAATAAGAGTCACATATACCAGATGTCTTTGAAAGGAATTGATCATTAAATAATTAGATTTGATGATTTCAAACTTCTGTTACATTTCCTGTTTAAATGCTCAAAAGCCTTCATGGCAGATTTTGTTCAGTTTTTGTTCATTTTTCTTGTAATTTTGGACCCATAGCATAATGTTTAAAGGGAATGTGTTGGGTCATACCGAGAGTTTCCTTGTCTGCAAAATAGCAAAATATTGTTATTATTCTTCTAATACCAAATGTAGCCATGAGGCTTCCTCTCCTTGCTGCTGTGTACTAATGAAATCATTTTCTGAGTTCCTGGCCTAGTTCTCGTGCATTTGCTAGTCTGGCATTAGAGGTATTTATTAAACCTGAAAGTGGCTCAGTAAAATGCAAATGAAAAGATTTTTCTATGCTTCAAATTACACAAATCACTGTTTAACAAATGTTTATATTTGGTCATTTGATTGTGTCTCTCCTTTTGTCCATTCGCTTGTGTTGTTTATCATTATGTGTACATGCCTGTGTGTGTATTTCATGCAACAAATGTGTACCTTGATGATGGATGTCTTGAGTTCTTTTACCAAAGTTCTGTTCCAGAGCTTGTTTTGATTCCTGAAGTACGTTTTTGGAAAAATTCATTTCAGTGAATGTTTTCTTAGAAGATGTATTATTTTTTTTAAGAGTTTTATTTAAATAGTTCATTTATATTCTTTTCTGCTTTCTCTGAAATAAACAGTTCATAAACTTCCAGTAGATGCTGGCATAGTATTTCTCAACCAGTTTTGAAAGACAGCTCACAATTATAGCATTGTTTGTTGTGGAGGGAGAAGAGAAGAAAACTAAGCTTTGTGGAAATGCTGAATGAATAAAAGAATAAGCATCAAGTTTTAGGGATTTTTGGAATGATCAGGAGGGCTATGACAGCATGAATTTATTAAACTGCAGTGTGTTACAGAAGTGGAGAGGGAGCTTTTTCTTTTTTTATGCTTGAGAAATTATTTTTCTTCTGCTAGTTTGAGAAAGTTAAATAGCAGGCAAAAATCATCTTTTTATAAACTGTATTTTGTTAGAAATAAAAACAAAGCAAAAAAACCCCTGAGGAACTTTTACTGACAAAACTGAACTGAACAGTTTGATAATATTTTAAAGCTGAGATAATTATAGATAGATTTTTAAAAATATTTAGATGCTTAGTTAATGTTGAATATAATTGTAAAATGTAACTAAATATTGGTTGCTTTGTTCTACCTGGATTTGCAAAATGCCTGGTATTGCTGGCTCTATCCACTCCAGCTACCAAGAGATCTTGTAAATGAAATTTTACTTTTGTTTGAACTGACCCGTTCCTGTGTTTTTCATCTGTCTTTGTCATGCATTTTGGTTTAACTTTGTTCTCCTTACACCCCAAATTTTTTCCTCTCCTTTTTATTACAAACTCATGGCAGGGCCTGCTTGGGGAGCTCATTCTGTTGCAGCAGCAAATCCAGCAGCACGAGGAGGAAGCGCGCAGAGCCGCTGGCTTCTCTGCCCAGCAGAAGCGAAAGGTGATGGCTTAAGGGACGATATGTTCTGCATTCACTCTAATCAAACACCTCAGCTCTCTGCATTTGAGCTGGAAAAAAATCTAACTAATTAAATCATGGACACAAATAATTGGCCAGCTTCGCTACGGATGTATGGTCCTGTTTCAGTTTAACCAAGTTGCATTTAAAACGTTCTGTTAAAAGCAAAACAAGTACTTTGTGTCACTTTGAAATTGTATTATTTCTGCCTCTATAGAAACTGTTATTTAGAGTTCATACATTAAAAATGCATTTGAAGAAAGTACATGAATTAATGTCAAATCTGTTTACTGTTGCTTGTTTATAGTAACTCTGTCTTGTAAGAGTGTAGCTATTTACAGGGGATATATCTGGGAGCTTTTCTCCCCTGCTTTATACTGCTGCCAATCTGAAAATTACAGCAGCTCCTTAGTAATAATTTTACACAGACAATTGAACACTGCTGATAATAACAGTATCTACTGTATATTCATCAGTGGTAGTCCCTTGTCTGTTTTCCATCTTAAAGTGGAATTTTTACTTATTTGTTGTGCTTTTTGAACATCTGCACTTCTCTTTACTTAATTTAAGCTCTGATCATATTATTACTATATGGCTGATTGAAAATTCCTCTCAAATTGGGATATTTTAATTGTCTGATCTGTTGCAATCTGTAATTCTTGACCACATTGCTTTGTTGGCTGCTTTTGTGCCTCCTTAAAAGCTTTCTGATTAGTTGCACTTTTCAACAGCTTTGGAATTGAGCAGTGAATACAGAACTTGATCTTACATGCATCTGAAGATAAATCCCACAGAAAGAGGAATATGAATATTCCTAAATATGAATTAATCATTTAGACATATTTACATAGCTGTAATTGTAATTTTTAGTCCATCAACAGAGGAAAATCAGTGTTCTCTGAAAGTATAGTAGTACTTCAATGTTGGTTTTTTTTGCCATATTATTTTATATAGTTTAGAGTTACAGGCTCCCTTGTCAGAATGTATATAGTTTATTGAGAGAGCTAGAGTATGGAATAGTAGATTGCAGTAATAATAAAATGCATGAACTTGTAAAAATTGCTGGGAAAACAAGACATATTTGATATATAAAAATGTATAAGACTGATAAACACAATAAGGAAGAAAAATGAGCTTGATACTACATCTGTTTCTGATTGAGTTTCTACTTTGTTAATACTTTGTTGCAACTAATTCCACAATTCCCAAGCTGTGAAGAAACTGCAAGAGCTGTCTTTGTAAATGTTACCCTGCCCTCCAGGGCAGGTTCTCTGTTTTCAGAGGATTGAAGGTCTGCCTTCCTCTGCATATAGAAGGTTTTCACTTAGCACTCAATGTGCTATTTGGCTTACATGCCTTATGGCAAGAAATGAGCCTTGTTTGTCACACTAACCTTTATGTTTGACTCAATTTGAAAGAGATGGTAGACTGGTCTCTTTAATACCTTGATATGAGGATAGGGGTCAAAGAATCCAATCGTTGATCCACATTCTCCATTGGAAGGACAAATTGTGTCTGTCATTGAAATAAGTCATTGCAGGCCCTTCTGACAGGGCATTAATTAACCTTTTTTATTTTTTAATTGAGTTGGCTTGTTTGCATGTCTGTAAGAAAACATGATTTTATTTCTGTGCTTGAAAGTCTTCTTGCCCAATTTACTTGCATATTTTTCCATTTTAATTTATTTACTCAGTATTAAATCTACTGTAGTTGTAAATTGAGTAACAGTAAAAATATCTCACAATCAGGAGAAGATAGTAAAACCAAAAATTTAATCCTGTCTTGTTGATTTTTTTTGGGGGGGGGGCAACCTGTTGATAAATATTTAGCAGTAAAATTGTTTAAACAGGTGCACTGTGCATGGCTGCTTGAATGCAATTTGTCTGGGCCTTGATATTTTCATTTAAATTATTGGAAATCATTGTAGTTTTGCACACAATCAATTTTCAATTATTTGTAGTCTAGTTAGAGAATATACAAGATGAAAAGCTGTGGCTTCAAAGGTACTGAATTTTCAGATGCACATAATTATTTTATGCAATAAGTGACAAAGGCTGTTGAAAAGCAACTGCTGGGCAAAATGTGTAACTCTATAAGGAGCTTTTGAGTATCTGTGTGCAAGAGCCCTTGATTAAGAAGAAGTCTCCAGTATTCTTTTTTCATAATTTTTTATGGTGGCAATGAGGAAAAGGGGAGGAATCTTGAGTTACAAATCATATTGAACTGGATTAACCAAATACTCATGTGTCTTTATAAACATACTTGAAAAATTGTTATTTTTTTGGGGAGGGCAGATATAAATCAGAGATCAGTCTTATGTAACTGTTAGTACTTCAAATTATATACTACCTTTAGTTTTTATTGGCAACTTAAAAAAAATCTAGCAATAGTATGGATCACTTACTCAAAATATTGTATGTACTGACATTGAAATCACACCTGCACCAAGCACTGAGGCAAAGACATCATTGTGTGTGAGGTGCATCATGGCCCCACAAGTCCTTCAGGAGGAGCAGAGAACAGGAGGATGTTACCTCCTTTGAAAGTCTGCAGCACATGGAAACACTTTGTTTTCCTTTTCTTTCCTAAATTTTCTTGCTTCTTTTGGCTCTGCACATCATTCTCTTTGCCTTCCTGTTTTTATTTTCCCCTTATATCTCTGAGGTGTTGGTGTGTGTATATGTAAATGTTTATTTACATATAGCACCTTGTGGCTGCATGCATCAAGTCTTCTGTTCAACTAACCCTCTTTCTGATGTACTTTTGCTACCACTGAACTAAATAACAGCAATAAAAAGTTAATTTACAGTATTTTGTCTTTGCTGTTTATGAAAGAAAATAATTGGAATAAGATGGAAATGTCAGCTTGGATTTCTTTCCATAAAGTGCAAACACAATTCTTCAGGCTTAAGAACTAAATTATATTAATCACTGTGAATAATTGTGGATTATTCTTGTTTAGTCTGTAACAACTGTTGTAAAGTTTTAGTAATGGAATTAATTTATGTCTAAATAACAGCTGCCCTCTGCATATTAGATAATGTGCTCTTTCTCATCTGAAGCCAACTTGAGTTGTAAATGTCTAATGGGCTTTATCATATGAACTTTATTTAAATACTGACACAGTAATTGTTTAGATTATTTTTTTCTAAATTGGATATTTCGTGAGTCAACTATTAGATTTTGTTGTTTGTAAATATTTACATCCTAAGAATTTGTATTCCACCATTTATGCTTTTTGTCTTTGCGTTATTAAACGGGGATTGTTTAAAACAACTATTTACTGCATCTTGATGGACACATTTTAGGAACATTTGGCTTAGAATGCTTCTTAGTGCGTGATCTTATTAGATTAATGCCTTGAACCTCAAGATCTTTTGTACTATAACATCCTAATTTTTCCGGTTTTAATGTAATTTAAATAATTTTGAAATAACCCTTCAAGACTGTCCTGCCTATTTAAAATGTATGAAGTTGTGCAGCACACTTAGAATTCTGACATAGAAATATGAAATAAGAATGCTTATGAATATTAATAAATAATGAATACTCACCTGAAAGTATTTTCTGTAGCAAACAGGTGTTTAGTGATTTTATCACATTAAGATGGTGCTAATTCAGAAAATGAATATGCAGGATCCTGAAAGTTTGGCCACTAAAACTACATTTAGTTCAGTGGCCAGAAATTGCAGCACCACATGAAGCTGCTTTTCCTTAAGTCCACTTTCCAGCTATTAAGTCTTGAAGGATTAATTTTTACATTTGCATGTACTGAAATTCAGGCAATTCTCTGATGTGAGATGGGACTTTCCATCAGCTTTACGTTTCAAATGCTAATTGAAGAATTGTACTTGCTGTAAAATGCATGTCAAGTCACTTTTCTCATGTGGGATGAAGTCTTCAGTTTGTAATTTGGTTACTTACAGTGCTTAAACTAAACAAGTGATGGTAGCCATGATTATTTTTTGTAGGTTTCTGACAAAGAGAAGATCGATCAACTTCAAGAAGAACTTCTGCGCACTCAGGTGACTTTTCTGAGTTATTGGTGCCTTAAGTAATGATTTATGTGCAGCAGACTCAGATTTACTAGACAAAAGCACACCTGAAGTATATTTGGTAAAAATGCAGTGCTGTTTTCAATCTCTGAATGTACCAATGCAGAGTCCCCTGTGCTGGCACAGACCAAAGGTCAGTCTAGTCTGTTTTTCTCTAACAGTAACTTACAGAATGCAAAACCTCATTCCAACCAAATTTTAATCTTTCCTTGATTAGCAAAACACAACTAGTTATTTGTAAGCTAGATTTTTTCAGGGATGATCCACATTAGTCATATTTGTCAGTGTTCTGGTTTTCTTGCTTGTATTAATGTACAGTTTTTCTTTTATCTACAGGCTTCTAAATTGATTGTCTCTTTGGCTCAGCTACATTGTTTTATAGGGGCTTTCATAAACTCATATATTTGCTACTTTTGAGTGCATTTATTAGTTACCTTTTTCAATATATTGAAATTTGATTTGGTTTTAGAAGTACACGCAGGCCAAATACATTTCCATTTCCACATTGTAGAAAAACATTTTCAGAGTAGATATCAGAACTATATACATCTCATCTTCAGAGTACTGTTGCTATCTCCTAAATGGGGCTAAGCTGGTACAGTTGGGTCTCAGTCTGAGATTTTATGCTGAGGAAAAGATCTAAATGAGGCTTGCTCATTTACATTCAAGCTCCATTTTGATTGAATGGCCTGTTTGCACTGACACTGATTTTTGTCTGATTCCATATGTGTAGCTTCTTTGAAAATGATGCTCAAGATGCTTAAAGATTGATCTTTGTGTCCTGAGGTTTGAACAATGTGATTTTATAAAAACTTTTGAAGCAAAAGAATTGCATTGAAAAAAAAAAAATAAAGAGTAATTCTGACACTCTTCTTTTGGTGACCTTCTTCTTTTGTATTCTTAATAACTAATGATCACAAAAGTTTCTGTATTTTCTATTTCTGAAGGATTATACCTTTTTCATAGGTTAAGCTTTGCTCATGTGAATCTCCTATGTCCGTAAGTGCACAAATATATTTGTACTACTTTTTATAGCTCAAATACCAAAGAATGCTTGAGCGATTAGAGAAGGAGAACAAAGAATTAAGAAAATTGGTACTGCAAAGAGATGACAAGGGAATTCATCAGAGGAAGTTAAAGGTATGTGCTATAAAACCATTGAAATATGCCATATTTTCCATTATGCTATTCTTAATTACATTTGTTAATTCATGTATAAACTTTTAACATTTGTTTTAAGATACCTCTATAGATTTTTTGAGTCATCAAAACTTTTAAATATACTTTATTTTTTAACTATGTAACTTTTGGAAGTGGCTTCAGTTGAAAAATGCAAAGGGGTTACCATGTCTAACTAAATAACTTACCTAAGTGATTGAGAAATGTGGCTTGGTTTTTTCATGTAGCTTCACTGTATTTTTGGATAGTATTGCTTCCAGCTCTTCTAGCACACAGAATCTGTTACCTTTGTGCCTGTCATGGGTCTCGTGGAGTTTGGTGGGATTGAGTTATGAGGTCAGGGAACATCATTTTATGACTGTATAAATCCAGTGAGACTGGCTTTTGTTTTTGTCTGCCAACATCCTGAGCATTCTAAAAATGGAAGTTTTCTACTTCTCTGTGTCATTTGTTAACCAATATGGATCTTGCTCTTTCCTCTGGGAACTCAAAGATGAATCTTGTACAGAAGAAGATTGATAACTCTATATCCTTGTGAATGTTTATTGTTCATTAAACTAAATAAGTCTCTTATGCATAGGAGCTCTCATTTTCCTCCTTCATCCACAGGAGTCAGAGAGTGACTTTACTTGGTGTTACATTTCATAGAACAGAGGTCTGTGGTGCAGTATAGACAGCTGTGGTTTTAAACATCAAGAGAAAGTAAAAAAATTTTTACACAATTTTACAGAAGTAGTCTGAAATCTTTGTTCTCTTATTTGGCTGCATTTGCTCTCTGTACTTTTTTTTTTTTTTTTAGAAATCCTTGATTGATATGTATTCTGAAGTACTTGACATCCTGTCTGATTATGATGCCAGTTATAACACTCAAGATCACCTGCCTCGAGTAAGTAGATAACAAATTCAATGGTTTTTATGGAAACACCAGCTTTATAATTTAATAGAGCATTTTATTATATTCCAGAATAATCTAGTGTTAGTGCTAGACTATTTTCTTGTAACTCCATCTTTTTGCTTAAGACATATCTTTCATTTTAAAAGCAATAAGATAATTTTGAAAATAAACGATTTCACCAGGCTAAGCCTGTTTTGTTTCTTAGGTAAGCCCTGTCTAGATTCAGTTACTGCTGCAATGCTCAGCTTTTCATTTTAAATTGTTTCAGTCTGTGCATCACATCCTCCTTGGCTTTGTAAAGTGGTTATGCATGTGAGTGGAGCTGAGCAAGTAAGGTGTCCTGTCCATCTCTCCACAGCAGTGCTGCTGTTGGGGGAGAATTTGGGAAGGGTTTAGCCTGAGTGCTGGTGTAGGAATGTTTCCTGCTTGCACAACCACCTGTAGCACTGGTAGCTTCTATAGGAAGCTGCTAAGATGGAGAAATTCAGAATTCACTTCTTTCCAGGCAGAAGCAGCATCTACCAGATGAGTAGTGTTTTGCCTGCTAAAAGGATTTTGTACCAGAAGAGAAGAACTGCCTGCCATGAGAGCAATAAGCCCTGCCCTTCCTCTCTTCATTAGATGCCCTGGCAGGGTGCTTTGTAGACTGTGCTGTCTTAAGCACAAGTCAATTTTTTTTCTTGTCTACAAGTTAGTACTTCTTCAAAGATTCCATCTTTAAACCAATATATTTATTATCATGTGAAATACAGCTGGTGTTGATACAGATTTATATCTTCTTAGTCAGCTATTGTCTAAATTTCAAAAATATCCTTCAAAAAGCCAATGGTTGTTTCAACTTTCACTTAAGGTGGTGGTGGTTGGAGATCAAAGTGCTGGAAAAACCAGCGTGTTAGAAATGATCGCCCAGGCCCGCATATTCCCTCGAGGCTCTGGGGAGATGATGACACGTTCCCCTGTCAAGGTAGGAACCATCATCCTCTCTCAATCAGCATTTGCTGTATTGTTCTCCCTCTGATCGTGACATTGGTTGAAGCATATGTGTACATAGGTTTATAAAATGCCCTCTAAGCAAGGGAGTTGTTTCAGCCAATGACAAAAGCTCTGCAGGTCTGTGCATGATCCGTGTGTACTGTCTGTGTAGCAGCAGTACCATTTAGTAACTTTGTGCTAAATGAGCATTACATAGAATTGTGTTTCTACAGGGGGAAGTGTACATATACCATGTACTTTTCATGTTTCTGTGTGTTAGATTTGCTATACTTTCTCATCAAAGCTTTTAATATTTAGGTAACCCTTAGTGAAGGTCCCCACCATGTGGCTTTATTCAAAGACAGCTCTCGGGAGTTTGATCTGACCAAAGAGGAGGATGTAAGTATAGAAAAGTGACTGGAAGTTAATGAGACTTCTATTGATTCTCTGAATAATGTGTGTCTCTGTGATCTCTAAGTCCCTGTTTAATTAGAGTGAAACATATTTAGTGGGGCAGGGCATTGTGTTAGTTATTAAATTAGCTCTTTGGCTGGTGCTGAAGTGGATAAAATGTAGAGTACTCCTTGTGCCAAGACAGTTTCTGAAGCATGAAGGGATTTGCAGTTAATCTGTCATTTAGTGCCCTCCCCATTTACCAGACTTACTAAACGTGCATTTGAAATAATACTTATAAACTGAGATCTTCATCCCTAACTAAAAGTGTTTCTGTGTAGGTAATTTTCCTTCTATCATAATTATAAAGAGTTTTGTGCTTGATATTTTGCTTTTCTTGTAACAGCTTGCAGCTTTGAGAAATGAAATAGAAATCAGAATGAGAAATAGTGTGAAAGAAGGATGCACTGTTAGCACTGAGGTAAGGCTTGTGAAATATTTAATGGAAAATATCTGTACATGTATATTTTTTGTAAATATTCTTCAACTGGGAAACTGTGGTGAATCCAGTTTGCATATGCTTTGTATTTTGCAGTATACAAAGTGTATTTGGACTGTTAAAATCAGTTTTATACAGTAATTACTTGCATTTAAAGTTGTACTTACTATTTAAAATGACAGGTTGTTGCTGATTAAAACATGTCTAAATATGTGTTCATAATAGTTTTTTGTATGTTTGTCTGTGTAACTACATTCAAAGTAGGTGGTGTATAAACCTCTAATTCCAATTTTATTTCCCAGACCATCTCCTTAAGTGTGAAAGGTCCTGGTTTGCAGAGAATGGTCTTGGTTGATTTACCTGGAGTCATTAGTGTAAGTACACAATAATTTAAAAAATGAAGACATATAAATAAGGTAGTGTTGCTGGTGAGAGCATTAGATATTGGGAGTTTTTCAATTTTTTTTTCTTTGTTTTTCTTTGAATATTTATCTCCATATGCATATTAAAGACTGTGACGTCAGGTATGGCTCCAGATACAAAGGAAACTATCTTTAGCATCAGCAAGGCCTACATGCAGAATCCTAATGCCATCATCCTCTGTATTCAAGGTACTAAGAGTTTAAACAATTATCCATTTATATTTTAAGCATGGTTCTTATGTTACTCTGGAGTCTGTTCTGATGGTATTTTTTCTTTTATGATAATTTGTGTTGTGTACAAACCAGCATGCTGTGGAGTGTCTGTTTATAACTTAAGTCAGTCTGTGCAAAATCTGTGGCAAAAAGCAACTTTTTGCTAAGAGTTTTTTTAGCATTAAAGAAAAATGGTGGTGATAATAAAATTCAAGTTTTCCACAAATGTGATTTGGAAGTAGCATGCAATAATATTGGATATAATATAATGTGATATTTTGAGTAAGCTGATACTTGTTCAAAACTTACAGAACTACAACAAACTGGTTTGTTTTGATTGTGGGAACAAAGAAATTTTGACACTATTTGTATCCAAAAATGGAACATAAGTCTAATTTTACTGGGTTAAATTTGTAACATGAAACTTACTTGATGGCTACGGTGTTTTCAATACTGTGTGTCAGATTACATAGTTGCTAAAATAAACTTTGTATTTATTTTAGATGGGTCAGTGGATGCAGAACGCAGTATTGTCACAGACTTAGTCAGCCAAATGGATCCCCAAGGAAAAAGGACAATATTTGTGTTGACTAAGGTTGATCTTGCAGAGAAAAATGTGGCTAGTCCAAACAGGGTGAGTTGAAACTCTTTTTCTCTCATTGTGCTGGCTGAAGTCACACATGGTAAAATACTTGAGATGCTGTCAGAGATATTGGACTTCACCTGCCTGTTCTAAATGATTTTGAGTGCTTATTTCTGTATTCAGTATGGTTTTGGTTTTTTTTTGGTGGTGATTGTTTTCATCTCTCTCAGGCCTTACTTTTAGTGATCAGCTATGGGACTTCAGTCTCAGCTTGCTGTAATACTGATTTCTTTCATGAAGATGACCTGAGCAAGTTCCATTTCCCAAAAAGGCTTAAGGATGTTCTGGGATAGGCATTCTTGTTGTGTTTTGTGTTCTGCTGTGTTATACTTTATTTGATTTATGCCTTTATTTTTTTTGTTTATTTTGCTTTCAGTCTCAATAGAACTCACAGTCCCATGACAAACTGCAGTAGTCTGTGTATAGATATAAGTAGCTGGCCTTAAGACTGTGCTGAAGGAAAGGATGTCTCTGTGCAAAGTTGATGATTTTTTTTTTAATCCTTTATTTTCATAGATCCAGCAAATCATTGAAGGCAAACTCTTCCCAATGAAAGCTTTAGGTTATTTTGCAGTTGTTACTGGAAAAGGTAAAGAGAGCTCTAGCTCTGCTCATTTTATCCTTGGTAGCCCAGAAAGCTGTCTAAATGGAACTGTTGCAGCACTCTTTTCTTTCTGCAGGAAACAGCAGTGAAAGCATTGAATCTATTAAAGAATATGAAGAGGAATTTTTTCAAAATTCAAAGCTGTTAAAGTATGTTGCTAATTTATTTCTTCTATTAAAATAAGCCTGTGTTGGTAAATGCTAACATCAGTTTTTCGTTTTGAATTTTAAAGGATTGCAATGTGGAAACAGTGAAATATATAATCTGCTTAAATTAAGTATCATGTTGACCAATTTGTCCTTGTTTCCTAATGCTTGCTGTAAGTCACTGGAGACAGACAGGCATCTTCAGGCAGCAGTTGATTCCACTGCAGTTCTGGGCCACTCTTCCATGGTTTTTGTATCTCTCCATCAGCTCTACAAGAACTGAGTTTCAGCCTAAGCACTTAGGGCTGAGGGGAGTGAATCCAGCCCAGAAGTGAGCTGAGTGCCTCCAAACATCAGTTATCTTGGTGTGACCATGTTGTATTCAAAGGGTTAGTTTGTGTGTTCTGAGGGAAGCTCACTGAGTGGAGTTTTGGTTTCACAGGCTGGTATTTCTCAAGAAAGTACAGTACAGTAAAGTACAGTACATGATCTCTGGGACCATAGTACCTACACTGCAACCTCTAGAATAAAAACTTACTTAGGGTCTTGTTTCTGTGTTCTGTTTTGGGGCTTTCCCCTTGCTTTGGTGATGATCTGCACTGAGTAGTTTAGAGGAAGAGGCTGGAATTTGGGTTAGGTACACAGTTCCATGGTATTTTCTGCTCTGAGAAGCAAATCTTTATTCTAGAGAGGAGAAGATGGAGGCCCGAAAGCACATGTGTGCAGAGAACTTTCTCTAACTGTCTTTCTTTACAGGACAAGTATGCTGAAAGCACATCAGGTAACAACCAAGAACTTAAGTCTTGCTGTGTCAGACTGCTTTTGGAAAATGGTGAGAGAGTCTGTGGAGCAGCAAGCAGATGCTTTTAAAGGTAAACATGTTTTGGAAAAAAAAGGAAATACCAACTCGCTGTTAAACTATTATTTCTTCCATATGCATATAATACTGTTCTGCCAACATGCTTAGGCAATTGTTTCATACATTTTATATGATCAACATTTCCTGTTAATTGCTAATTGCCCCAGGTAATTTTTAGAAAAAAAAACCTAAAAAAGTAATTTATGTTGAGAAGTAGTTCTTCCTCTAAAAACTGAAGTACTAAATATGTATGAAGAACAAAAATCAAGTTGGGGTCGTTTTTATGGGCAAAACACAGTTCTTCCACTGGATTAAGATGTTTAAAATGGCTTCCTATATAAAGGTTCCCTCTGGTCAGCCAGAGCAGGGCTGACATGTGCAGAGCTGGAAGTTGAATGTCTCTACTGTGCTTTATTAATGCATCAATTCTGCAATGTATATCTTGACATAGACAGAAGAAAATTCTGCTCATTTGCAGACATGCTTGAAGTTCTTGGATAGTTTTTAATAAGCAAGATTTGTGGCAATTTTAAGGCCTGCTGAACTTCTAAGGTAGTCATGAAGTGCATATGGACAATTTCAAAAAACAAGGCCCTGTTTCTGATTTTTGCAGCCACACGTTTCAATCTTGAGACGGAATGGAAGAACAATTACCCCCGGTTGCGAGAGCTTGACAGGGTAAATTACACTGCTGCTTTCACTGGTGTGAAAAGGTTGAATATTATGAATTAAATGAATTAAAATTTATGTCTTTTAATTTAATTTGTAAAGGTTTCTTAAAGTTAACATAAGGTACTGACATTTCAAAATGTTAGGATGGTGTAAATTATTGTAGGGGAAGGAAATACTGGTCTTCAAAATTATGATGCTTCAGCACTTAAGTCCTTCACTCTTCTAGTGTAGTTACCTGACCTAACTTGCCCCCAAGAACAGGTCAGTATTTCTTTGTGATCATGATAGAACAGGCAAAGAGACATTGCATTCCCTGGTCTTTCAGACAGAGAGAGTAACAAAACAATTGGGATCTCATTTTCTAATTCTTTTATAGAGATCCTGAGTATTGAAATGCCCTGCCTGGAGAAAGGTATGCAAGAGATGGGGGGGAAGATGTATGGTAAACCAGGACAGCTGATGATATGCACACACATTGTTCAGAACATGACCAGAAGCTATCATTTGAGGCTTATAGACCTTATGAGAAAGGCTTTGGATTTTTTACCTTTTGTATGGAAACACAATCAAGCTATACTTAATCTTATTATTTCCTTTTGCACAGAATGAACTGTTTGAGAAAGCAAAGAATGAGATTCTCGATGAAGTCATAAGTTTGACTCAGGTCACACCAAAGCACTGGTATGGTAATTTTTTTTTTTCATACTAGGAGAAATTTGCCTTTAAAATAGAGTTCTAGTAAAACAACATTCTCAAATATAAGTAAGAAACTATTTTTTCCTGGCCAATGTATTGTATTCCTGTGATCTGTAATCTTGTTTTCTGTGTTCCTAACAAATTGTATGCATACCTATTAGTCACTTGTGTACTGGAAACCATCACATGTGTTACAACTCTCATTTTAGGGAGGAGATGCTTGAGAAGACTTTATGGGAAAGGGTATCTACTCATGTGATTGAGAACATATACCTGCCAGCAGCACAGACTGCAAACTCAGGGACATTTAACACCACTGTGGACATCAAACTGAAGCAGTGGACTGACAAGCAACTGCCAAATAAAGCAGTAGAGGTGAGAATT
>VZTB01014395.1:609103-620790 GCA_013397245.1 Thryothorus ludovicianus | reverse complement strand
AACTATTTTTGCAAGGTTAACAAACACCTCAGGTAGGTATATTCACATTTAGTAAATTTATGCAAGTTTAACAGAATTTTACTTGCTACAATACAGTGAAGCAAAGTTTAGTTTTTCTTTTACTAGTAATGGATAAGGCAGCAAAGGAAAAGTCAGTGAATTATGTTTGCATGGGTTTTTTTAAAGTCTCCAGATTTTTATACTTGGACAGATTGTAATAAATGTGTCTTTATCAGCATGGTGTAATGGTCCATTTCAAGAGGAATTGTTTGCTAACTTTCCAGGTGGCATGGGAGACTTTGCAAGAAGAATTTTCCCGTTTCATGACAGAAAAAAAAGGGAAAGAGCATGATGATATCTTTGACAAACTGAAGCAAGCTGTCAAAGAAGAAACTATTAAGCGACATAAATGGAATGAGAGAGCAGAGGATAGCCTGGTATAATGTAGTGGGGTTTTTTGCCTTGAAATGTTTTTGTTAGAGTTGCATAATCAGTATTTTTTGCATACTTTTGCTGTAATTATAAAATTATTAATGTTGTGTCCATCTCACCTTTTCTATATAATGTTTTAATTCATTGTTTCTCAATTAATTTCATTATTATCTTTCATTATTTATTGCCCTAAATAGAATATTAGAAAGCTATTTTGGTTGGTTCATGAGCGTCCTCCATAACTCACTGGCTGCACAAGGGCAGCCAGGTGAGAATTGCTTGGCATCAGCTTATTTGTTCTGTTCAGTGTAACCACATAAAATAACATAATTTCATTTCCATCTTTATAGATTCTGCAATCCAGAGGGATTTCATATCTTTTGCTTTATTTTTTTCCATTGTTTATGCAGGCTGTAGAAAAGAGTCAGAGGCACACGAAAATAATTTTGGCAGTGCTTTGAAAGATGCTTCTTGAATATCTTGTGTGTGTCCAATATAATCTGTTTTAGCAGACATTAAAAAATGAAAAGACTACTAGAAATGGGTTATTAACTAAATCCTGAATAAATGATTTACTGTGTGCTAAGGTGACAATCTGTATTGCAGCGGGTGATCCAGCACAATGCTTTAGAAGATCGGTCAATATCTGATAAACAGCAGTGGGATGCAGCCATTCATTTCATGGAAGAGACGCTCCAAAGTCGGCTCAAAGACAGTGAGTGCTGTCATGTATTCCACTCTTCCCTTTTTAATCTGAGCCAGTCTTACCTAGTTCACCTCACTGATGTGCAGCCTTTATATCAGCCCAGCAGACACAGTGGTGGCTGCTTGCAGTGGTGCTGGTACTGAGAAAAATATTTAGCAAAGTACAGCCTTAAAAGCTCTCATGCTCTTAAAATGAGGCAACTGAATGAGAAGCAGTAGAGATCTATAGAGTCAAAAAAGGGTCTAAAATGCACATGTAGGAGAACAAGATAAATTCAGGGAAAATAGTTGGTCTGTTTATGGTTTCTAGCATAATCAGTTTTGAGGCAAGTTGCAGCCAAGGTAAGATTTGAGTTTTTTTAAATGCATGATTTGGAACCAGGTGGGTGGTCTCAATGGAGAGATGTTGTGGTTTTGATGTACTTCTTGAAGTATCTACTGGTTGGAAGTACTTTTTAAATTTTAGTAAAATACGTCAACCTTTGCTTGAAGTAAAAGACATCTGACTTGACTCTTTGTGGTGTATTTTATGTTCTTCAACATAACGTGTTCATTCTTGTTCACGTACTTAATTTTGAAAGTATAAATTTGACTGGTTGCATATATTTTGTTTGATAGTTAATATCATACCTCCTTTTTCAGCTGAATCTGTTATTGAAGATATGGTAGGTCCAGACTGGAAAAAAAGATGGCTGCACTGGGTAGGCCGCACCAAAGAACAGGTAAAAGGAAAAAAATTATAAAGAATTTATAGTTTGCTGCCTTTAGAAAACTTTGATTATTACTCAATAAATTTTCAAAACTACCAATTCTCTTCACACTATTTAGATGACTACCAAAAAACCTCACTTGTCATTGTTTCAAATAGAATGGAGAATTTCATATAATTTTTCATGCTTCATCAACAGAGTTACTTGTAAACTCTGTATTTTCCATTTTTCAGCTGAATTACATCTTTGCTATTATCCCATTGACCTGTGTATTGAAGTTCTTGTAGTAGAAAGAAATCAATGAAAGCAGGTGGAAATTGGGCTATTCTCTTCTATACTTTTCATGCCTGCCTTCTAAACAGAAGTCACATTCAATTTTCTGGTGTGCTCTATTTGGATTTAATTAGTATGTGATAGCATTTTCACGGGCATTGTGATCACAGTTGTATCTTGTGATTGGCTATGTTCATCCTAACATCTCCTCTCATTTGCTCATAGCTTTTGGAAATTTCCTTTGAGCTTTAATTGCATCTTTTGTTTCATGCCCAGAGATGATGGGCTTTTTATATTACTTTTTCTAGATGTTTCTCAAACTGATTCATACTTTAAAGAAGTAAGCAGAATTTAAAAGACTAGAGTAGGAAGTAATTGTTTCAGAGAAAGGAGTTTTACAGTCAGCTACATGCAGCCAGCTATTGGAGCAAGGTAGTGACTTCAGCCTATATTAATTGATTTTATAAATAGCAGCTTAAAGGTATGAATCCATGGAGAGTTCCTGCTAGCTAATAAGCAAAAATTACAGTTCTCATCAGTGTCACAAGTGCTATATGAATGTGAACTCTACTCAAGGATATTCATGTAGGGGGAATGGAGCTAACACCTAAGATTTTTTTTCCCACCCTTCTCTTCTTGTTCTGCATTTCTGTGTATAATGAAAGAAAAAAAAAACTAAATTGACTGTGAGTTATCCATTAAAAATGCTATATTTGATGTGTCTTTGCATAAATTCCTTTTGAAGTAACTTAAATGTAGTAGTGTCAGAGTTTTTTTCTGCCCTGGTTTATTAAGCAAGTAGAGTTTATTGAGGAGGTGTTGATAATCTCTAAGTCTCTAACAATAAGTTCCAACTAATCATTCCTATCCTAGAATATTCGTAATGAAACAAAAAATGAACTTGAGAAATTAATCAAGTGCAATGAAGATCATCCAGCTTATCTGGCAAATGATGAAGTGACAACTGTCAGAAAGAATTTGGAAGCAAGAGGAGTAGCAGTGGATCCGTGTCTGGTGAGATTCAGAATTGTAACAAGACACATGGAAGCCCCCTGTGAACACTTGAATGTTTCCTAGATGGCACAGACTTCAACTGAGTACTGAGTTTGTAATGCAGATGTTTCCAAATAAATCCCTAAGTGGCTGCTTGCACGCAATTCACAGACTTGTGTTGGCTGGCAGACAAGGGGTGTACAGCACTTTGGAATCTGTCAGTTTCTGCTGAGCAGATTTTCTTGCCTACATTGTAACAAAGCTTGTTAGAAATTGTTGTTCAGATGTAATCAAGTCCTTTGTGAGCAAGTTGCAGTAAAGATATACTGGTATCCTAAAGCTTTCAGTGTGGTTGTATGTGAAGTTTGCATTGGTACAATGAAGAGAGAGAAATTTTTTTTTTAGTACTTAGAAAAAGGCAGGATTTTTGTAGAGTGTCCCAAGGGATTGTACATTTGAAATATTCTGGAAAATGACATATATTGTTGAGTGAAAGGCTCTTAAAGGTAATTAGACCTCTTATGTAATTAATTGTGAGATTTTAAATAAATGAGAATTCAGACACTAGTAAGTAATAGATGTAGATTTTCTATAGCAGTGATTTATTTTCTGCAGTAACTTTGGCTACCTTTGCACCATTAATACATGCACTTCTTCTAGGAAGAAGAGATTCTGTAGTATCTGCTACTCCTTTCCTTTGCAGCACTTAACATTTTTTATAATGCTCATAGTAGTGATCCACATCCTCTGGATCAGGAGGCTGAGTGCAAATTGAGGGGGTTTTTCTAGCTAACCAACTGGTTTTCTTAGTTGTGTTTTATGGGTTTTCCAGAGAGGCATCTTGATACGTATATTTAATTTTGAAGAACTGAAATATAATAAGCCTAATCAAGAAAAGTTACAAATGTTTGTTTACGTAAGACCCATTAAATATTTCTCTGAGCTTTAATCTGGTTTAATTGGTAAATTAATGGGTAAAACTGAAAAACATGTTCTCAATGTTAATGTAAAGAATGTTTTGTAGTATATAATTTAAACGTGTTTTGGCTGCAGACAGTATTTTTAAGTTTATTTATTCAGTTCATGGAAGAGTAGGTTTTCTAAATTCACAAGTCATCTGTAGTGTTTGCCAAGTGTAACTAACACATTAATCATATCCCAGTTGCAGACAAATTGCTGAGAAATATTTAGATATATGTTACACAATAGCAACAGTGGAATTTGGAGTTACATTTTAAAATTAAATGCAATCATTAATCTAAGCACGATAGTGAGTGTATGTATTTATTTAGTCAAATTTAAATACTCTTTTCATAGATTAAAGACACATGGCACCAAATTTATAGAAGATTCTTCCTAAAGTCTGCTTTGAACCACTGCAATCTATGTCGAAGAGGCTTCTATTATTATCAGAGGCATTTTGTGGACTCAGAGGTAAATTGAAAAACAGATGTTCTTTGTCTACACTGTTGTTTTGCCTTAATATTTCTATTTCAGTTGAAAAAAAATCTAAAAATACTTCAAAGTAGCCTGACCAAAGTAGCTGGTGATCTCAGGTATGTTTTACATAAGGCTTGTAATAGATGAAATGCCATCCTGGTGGTAATTATGTAAAATGACCACTAGGTATCAGCCATGACCTAAACATCTGTTTCTAATTGATGTGTATTGAAAGTGCACAGTTAAAACCAGTACTGTACAGCTGTTGATGTGTTGTTGATAGCCATTTCTCCTGTTTTCCCATTGATAGTTACTTACTTCACTTTTACAAAAAAATTCAAAAAACATCCCTATGTATTTATAGGAAAACTATGGTCAGTAAATGTTTATGGTTAATGCTTAGACCCATGTGTGATCAATGGGAAAAAAAATGAACAACTATGGAGTTTCCAAGCAGATTTTTATAAATAACTTTCCAGTTTTGTGAACCTAAGCTTATGCAATAAATAACAGTATGCATCAAGTCACACAAAGACTACACTATTTCCTTACTATTATATTTTAAATCAAAGAGAAATTGCTGGAAAGGTAGAGCTCCTCACTTTGTTTTTTCTTAATGAGCAATGAAGTCAGAATTCTTTGTTACTTTAGAAATACCTTTGCCTGTAAGAGATAAGAGAGAATCAGATCACAATATGAAGAGCTGCTCCTTCACGACACTTAAACTCCTAATCGTGTTCCTATCATTTTTAAAGGAGTCCTAATGTGATCTTAATGCTCCCTCCTGCCATCATTGCAGGTGTAGAAACTGTCTCTACTGTTAACAAATACAGCCCTTGGCCCAGCCCTGTCTTCAGAGGCATTTGTCAGGCAGGGAGGCGCAGCCTGGAGCTCAGCTGTTGTCTCTCAGTATTTGTTATGAACAGTGGTGTTCCAGAGAGCATTAGGTTACACTCCCCCGCCTGCATAAAGGGTGTGCAAATTGTTTTTCCATGGTTTCCCATGATACAGCCCTTACTGTTGAAAACAGCAGATTTTCAGTGATGCAGTGTGTTAAATAAGGCTGATGTTGTTCTTGTGAAATATTTTTGTGAAATAATCCCTTGTTGCCTGCACCAGTAATTCTGTGGGATTTTTGTGCAAGGTCTGGGTTGCAGTTGCTGCTAAAAAGTGTCAAAAGAGATTCTTGTGTGTGTAGAATATCAGAGGTCTGACAGCACAAATTCTGTCATTCCAGCTCGAATGTAATGACATCGTCCTCTTCTGGCGGATACAGCGAATGCTGGCGATCACAGCAAACACACTGAGGCAGCAGCTCACTAACACTGAAGGTAAGGCTCAGTCAGTGGAAGGGTTTGAAACAAAAATTTATATCCTCCTAAAAAAGTCGTCCAATAATAATTCTGCTTACAGGGGAAATAGCCTTTGAAATTTAAAAATCTTTCTCAAAGAATTTCCATTCTTAAAGGCCCAAAGAAGGGGCTTCTGTGTTCAGAAGTTTGCCTTTTCTCCTATCAGATTAATAAGTATGGTAACATATATTGTGTCTCCAACAGACCTTCCCAAAATCTTGTCCTTAGGTCATTGGAGTTGCAGAAGCATTGCCACTCACTTTTTTTTTTTTTGTTGCTTTGTTGTTTTGTTTTTATACAGTAAGGCGCTTGGAGAAGAATGTAAAGGAAGTACTTGAAGATTTTGCTGAAGACAATGAAAAAAAAGTGATGCTCCTAACTGGCAAGAGAGTCCAGCTTGCAGAGGATCTCAGTAAGTACCTACTCTACAGTGTTTTGGAATGAGCTTGAAATCAGACAAATTCTGACCACCATCCTTGAGAATATTCAGTGTGATGTGGGTTGTTCATGTGCTGGCATTTATTTAATATCATACATTTTTAAATATGGTCAGATCTTACTGATTCCAAAGTGGACATGGGTAGTATAGTGTGATAATATAGTTTACACTAGAAGTAACTTCACTTATATTTATATATTGAAAAAAATGTAGTTAAAACAGAGTAATATTTAAAGGGAGATTCCCCTCCCAGAGGGATTACAGTAGTTTAATGCATTCAAAAAGTGCTCAAAAACTGTTAAGGTTTTATGATTAATATAATAAGATTTTAAACAGTGCAAGTTTTTAAGGTGACAGTCCAGGTTTAGGTTGTCTTCTGTTGTCTGCCTGTACATCCAGTAGGATTTAGGCTGACTTTTAGCTGATGGACCTTGTCTTGCACACGTACCATTGTCTTTTTGGCAGCATTCTGCTGTTCTGAGAGGCTTCCACTTAAACCCAGCTGTGCACCTGGTCTGGGAGAGGAAAATACAGTGCTGTGCAAAAGGGAAAAGAAAAAAAAGCTAGTGATAAAAAGTTGCTGTAGTTACATAAACACCTGCATGTTCACATCACAGGTGACCATTCTTCTTAGACCTCTATTTTGTGTTTGATGGTAGAAACTAATTTTTGTCTTAAAATACGACTCAGGATATTTAATTCAGAATAAATTAATATTGTGATCAGTGTTTCTTCTTTTAATTAGCAAGGTAATTAGGAAAGTTCATGTATCCAGGGTTCAGTGGTACAGAGAAGCGTGTCGTACCTGTTAGTTACCTGAGCATGAATCATATTTTTCATTTTCAACATCCAAAATGTAATATAAATGTTTTTCTTATAATAAACTGAAAATCTAATGATTTCTTTTTAATAGTGCTTGTTTGGCTACACTGAAAATACTGTCTTATTGGAAGTATTGTTATTGAAATCCCAGTGAATTGTATTTGTTGTCTTTTAGAAAATGTAATATTTTGGAATTGTGAGTAGGAGTTTTAGTGATCTAGGGCAAATTGTCAAGGTTTTCTTGACTGATTTCTGAAACAGGTGCTATGACTGTATAATTTTCATGACAGGTACATTTTCTCCAAACATCCTGTGTTGCTTTTGAAATCCTGTATGAATTAATGTAAATAGTCTTTAGAGTAGGTAGAATGTGTTTTACAGCATAAGAGGTTCTTCTCCTCTCTATGTATGTTGGGGTAAAATGAGTGCTAGCTGCATAGTAGGATGCAGACTTTTATGGAGCAAGTTCTCCTTTTCAAGCAGTGCTGCTTGCTTTATTGCTTTGATGCTGGATGCTGATTTTTTGGGCTTTTATCCTGTGCAAACACTGGTATAGAATGAACCTTGGCGATTTTGATTTATCCTCAAGTAGTCCATGTTTTAAAACAAAATTTAAAAAACCTAACATGCCTATGATGTTTAAATTAACGTGTCTTTATTTATTTTGCACTGAAATTGACTTAGAATTTTTGTATTTTCAACTTTGCTTTTTCCCAGCCTCAGTAATAGGCTCCCATTTCAAAGCAGTGGCAGCTGAGGTCATTATTTTGTAAACTAAGACTAGACCTGTAGGAGCAGCCTGTATATGTTCATAACCTGAGGTGTCAGTGCACTGGTAAAAATGCTTCAAGTGTGTGGTTTGCATTTCATAAATTACTGTGTAGCAAAAACATGTCACTGCACTGTATTTCTTTAAATTCAGGAAGTCACAGATCCCACACACATTATTCTAAAGAAATAATGGTTACTCAATACAAAACAATGTATGCTGACATGTTCTGCTTTATTGTACCTGTGGGAAGATTTTAAAACTACCAATGCTTAGCTCAGTATTCAGATCAGCTGTGTTCTTTCTGCATGCTTTTATTGCTGAGGGATCTTTATGGGAATATGACAGGAAAAGGGGGTTTCTTTGCCTTTCCCTTGATGAATAGAATGCTTTTCTGTGGGGCAGAATTTTGTTTTATACCCCTGAGAAGATTTTGATAGCATAGAGCATTGGACTCTCAGATGGCTATAATTTCCTTCTTGTAGCACTTAGTAAAGTACAGGACTCCCCTAAAGGGAAAAAATTCTGACTTCTGTGACACACATTCATAAAGTATTGGTATTTTAATTAGGAAGGGAAGTGATCTCCTGAATCACAAAGTCCAGTCTCTCTATTCCATCAGCTGTGTTTATATAACCCAGCTGATTCGAATATCTTGTGCTCTGTCTTCAAATCAGTTACTTGTTGGGGCTCACTATTGACACTGAAAACATGTTCCAGGATGTCATTCTTCTGGTGGTTACAAATAGACTTCTAATTTCCAGTCTAAATTTGTAAATATGGGACTGGGATTCACTTCCTGATTAGAAACTCTACTTGCAAATGTAAATTATTTATATACCTGAGGTTGGGATGCCTCCTTTTGATGCTGATTATATGAGAACACTGTCTCACTGCTGTTATATCAGTCTTTTAATGCTGAAGCACTGGAAGTGTTTTATTGTTTTTTCAGGATACTGGTTAATGGCTATTACTAACATAGGTGACTGAGTCTCATGGTGAGAGCTCACACAGGACTCATAACTTACTTGAGCAGGTTTTGTTGTCTGTGTTCTACAGCCTTGAAATGGTACCTTAATTCTATATAAGCATATTGCTTATATTACATTTATGGCCTGAATCTTGCTGCTTTGCACTGTTCACATCTCAAGTTTTATTCTAGGTATTTTAAAGAGTTTAAACAGATCTTTGAAACAAACTATTAATTTTTTAAGATACTGAAAGTTGTTTTTTCTTCAAAAATAAGCTTTAAATGTAATGTAAATGTCGTCCTTAACATGAGTATTGTCATGATACTTGTACCAGGGAATCGTTACTAAATTTGTGGGAATAAAGAAGCCCTAGGATTAGAATCCTTTCAGAAGAAAGGATCATAAGGTGCAAAAACAGGCAGAGGAGAATATGAATAGCTAATTGGAAAAATTGACTTCAGAAATGTCCTAAAATGCAATCACTCTATAGGAATGCTTGTACTGAAAGATACACCTGTGGTTGATGAATCCCAGTGTTCTGACCCTGGCAGTGAGCAGGCGTGGGAACAGCATAAGCATACAGTAGTACTTGCCTGTTATGCTCTCACAGCAGCCCACAGTCTGTGGCTCCAAGATTTCCTAATCCTGAGGTAATATCTTTGTGATTAGTAGGCATTCATGGATTTTTTTTTTTCGTCCTGTGAATTTTTCTAATTGCTTTTTGAACTCATGTAAACTTTGGCATCTGCAACATCCTGTGGCAATTAGTTCCAGGGTTCAACTACACATTGTGAGAAAAATCCTTTTGTTTGTTTCTGAGCCACCTGCCAGTTTCATTTGGTTCTCCTTAGTTCTTGCACTGTGAAAAACATTCAGTAATCTTTTTCTATTCATTTTTTGCCATTCATGACTTCGCAGACGTGTATCCTACCTGCACTTGATGTTCTTTTTTCTGACTTGAAAAGTTCTCATGGTGTAGTTGCTCTTCGCATGGACATGGTTTTCTGGTTTCAATCAGCCTTGTCACTCTTTTCTTCTTCCTTAGTTCCACTAAACCCTTTTTGAGGTGAAAGTGCAGACCTTGCACAAAATATTTGAAATGTATCTACATTATGGATTTATACACTTGTGTTATGATGCTTTCTGGGTTTTATTCTTTTCTTTTTACAATGATTCCTTGTAGTCTGTTTCCTCTTTTGCCTGTTACTGAACAATGAGCTGATGCTGCAGTGGTCTATCTGCTACAACTCCCAAGTTCTTGTGTGAAAAGTAACAGCCATAATATTTTTCTTTTTATTGTCATGTTTCAAAACTGTAGGTACAGTTGAGATAAGTTTATAGCTTTTTATTATGAGGATTCAGAAACAAAAGAAATTTACTGTCTCTTACGTGTCTAACTGGATACTGTAGGCTTATTCAGCAGTTGATAGGAACCTGTTTCAATGCAGTTGTTCACAACATCCCTCACAGCTCTGGGGCTTTATATTTATTGAAGTTCTTCACCAAAGTTGTCAGTCATTTGACGAACACAACCCTGACTTGGATAGCTGCTTCACCAGAAACAGGGGGAATTACATTTACTTTCCAGTTGGTGCCTGCATCTTGATTGTGCTCATTGCTGAAGGACAAAATACTTTGATTTGAAATTTATATTCCACACAACTAAGTATTTTCTTTGCTATATGTGTGTTTTAAATATGCTGTGTTCCATAAGAAGTGAAAGGGGATAGAAGGAGCTAAAAGTATAATAGTAAACATGAATACTTTAAAAGGAGAATTTCACAGAAAAGCCTCTTGGCAAGCCTGCCCTGTTTGTATTGCAGGCTTTAAGGCGTTGCTTCAGGATGGAGGGAAAATCTAATGGTGGCAAGTCAGTCCCTTCAAATTCCTGCAGCTGTTACACACAATTGTGTGCAGTTCATTTTTCCCTTTATTTCTACAGTACCTTTGAAGATGGATGAGTCAATATATATCCTTTAATTTCATCAGTGATCTTCTGCAGTATTTGCAAGTTCGTACTGTTTTCTCCTGTATTTGTGTTTAGCTTTCCAAAGTGAATGATACTGAACATTCGTGCAGGCTGCCTCTGAAGTTACTTATGGTTTTAAAAGTTATGTGTATTTTAAAATGGTGATATGGTTGGTTATTTATAAAAGACAATTATTTGAAGTCATGCTTTCCCTAGAATTGTATCTTTTTAATTGTGTTCTTCAGTATTGGGCAATACATTTTTTTTTTTAAAAAGAAAATAATACATAAGTGAAAGACTTCAATTTCAACATTAAAATTTTATTTTCTGCTGGTTTATTTTTAACACAAATGCCAGATTAGTAATTTCCACAGAAATATCTCATAGCCTGTGGATAAATCTTACCTTTCTGTGGGCGGTTTATACCATGGTAGTTGTTGAAAATGTTGAGTGAAAGGCTCGTTGGCAGTAGCTCTGACTGCAGGGTGGCTGCGCTGCCCGTGCTCTGTTCTCCAAGGGCCGGAGCAGTCGCTGAGCTCGGCCGGTGCCGGTGGCAATGCCGGTGGCAGTGCCGGTGGCAGTGCCTGTGGCGGTGTCGGGGCCGGTGGCTGTGCCGGTGGCAGTGCCTGTGGGTGTGCGGGGAGCAGGGCCTGTGGCGGTGCTGGGGCCGGTGGCGGGGCTGGTGGCGGTGCCTGTGGCGGTGGCAGTGCCTGTGGCTGTGCCTGTGGCAGTGCCTGTGGCTGTGCCGGTGGCAGTGCCTGTGGCGGTGTCGGGGCCGGTGGCTGTGCCGGTGGCAGTGCCTGTGGCTGTGC
>VZTB01014395.1:567197-608833 GCA_013397245.1 Thryothorus ludovicianus | reverse complement strand
CCGGTGGCAGTGCCGGTGGCAGTGCCTGTGGCGGTGCCGGGGCCCGTGGCAGTACCGGTGGCAGTGCCGGTGGCAGTGCCTGTGGCGGTGCCGGGGCCGGTGACAGTGCCGGTGGCTGTGCCGGTGGCTGTGCCGGTGGCAGTGCCGGTGGCAGTGCCGGTGGCAGTGCCGGTGGCAGTGCCTGTTCCGGTACCGGGCGCGCGGTGGCGCTGAGCGGCCGCACCGCTCCTGCCGGGGCTCCCCTCCCGCCTCTGGGAGGAGGGTGCACTTCCCTTCCTTGTCCCTCTTCCCACTCCCCCTCGGGGTTTTCTGGCTTGTTTGTGTGATATGTAATTTATGAAGATTGTAAAGGACTTTTTTTTTTCTCAGCTGCACATTTCTGGTTAGCAACTGCATGGGAAGTACTAGCTTAGTAAGCTTTATTAAGAAAAAACTGTTAGGAACTGAATCCTTTAATCATTTCAGAAAGGAAGGGGATCTTGCACTGTCTTACCCTAAAGCTAAGTGCCGTTTCTCCCTGTGACAGTAGCACCTAAAGCATGCCAGGTGATGCACGTAAGTGTTGACTGCTTCAGGTGAATCCAAGCTTCAGGCAGGCAGCAGGAGCTTTGCCATTCACTTCACTAGAGTTGAAATCACACAGACCCAAAAGGAATACATATGCTTTGTCTTCATTTATTTATTCTCCTTTTAGTCCTTTTGGACAGCAAAACGATGAATGTTGCAAAGCCACAGGATAAACAAAGCATAGTACATACAAAGCATCTTTCCTAGGTCAGCATACTATTCATCCAATATCCTGTGTCCTCACAAGCTGGAAAAGAATACCCAGTTCTTCACCAAATTATAAGTAAAACCATGTGCATTGGAGAGTCATTGGCAGGAGGTGGGAATGCCTGTGGAAACTTGATGCTGAAATTGCTAGGTATGAATGTGAATGGATCAACCTCCAAGTCCATTTGTCAGTAATGTTGACACCTGTACAGGTGTCATGGGCTAGCTGAGACTTTGTTCTGCACAAAAGCTTTTTGAAACATTTGAGGAGTAAGCCCTCACATGAAGAAAATACAGCTTAGGGCCATTTGTTTCAATTCTGTCATACATTTGTAAGCTATGAAATGTTATAGTTTGCAGAACTTAATTATTTTCTTGTAAAGACTAAAACATATAAAAACCAAACAAACCAGAGTTACAGTAAAATTCTTTCAAGTTTTATATCTAAAGTTATTGCTTTGAAGTCACAGCATTAAATTTTTTTATTTACTTTTTCTCTCGTTGAATGTAAGCCATTTGCCAACTTGGAGCATGACTGATTTAATATCATATAGGCATATAAGAAACTTGCCATTTTAATAGAGTTAGAAAGCTAAGGCTGGCACTTCCATATGCAAGTTGCTGACTTAGGACCTGAAGTTCCTGGGATTTGGCTAAGCTGAGTGGGTTCTGTTGTGTCTGTTCTGTGTAACTAACTGGTTTTAATCCAAGTGAGTCCCTTTTTTGTGATGCATTTATGCAAAGTTGGGGATAAAGTCTGTGAAGAGTACTTTGCATATAATTACTTGCTCTGTGGTTACATTTTTCCTTTCATTACTGTTAGCTGCAGAACAAAAATGTTGTGTGAAAGTAATCCTATACTATGGTCATTACTGTAGCCTAATTAAATTTCAGTTCCTTCAGATGACTGCCAATCGTGTTTTGATTTGACCTCTATCCTTCATGACATTGTTGATTACATGTGCTCCTTAAAATCAGGCTTCGACTTGGCTTTCTAAAGCCTTTGCTTCCATTTGCTCTTCTATTATAAGCTTTAACTTTTTTTTAAAAGGTCACAGTGTTTCATAGGGGCAAAGCTCAGCTGTAGGGGGAAAGATCTCTCAAATAAGCAGATCATAGGTAATTTTCCTGTAAAAACTAATGGCAGACACAACAGCTCAAAAGGCAGGAGTTAGTAGTCCTTAAATCAGAACCAGTGTTATTTTCAGTGTTTACAAGATACAGAAAAAAGGTATCATTTTCAAGATACTTTGAAGGTGGTGCCCAAATGTCACCCCTGCTGCCCAAAGACACATATAGGAAAGAGGAAAGCATCTTAGGAAATGCAAATGGAGAAGGGATTTTTTTAGAATCTGAAGAATTAGGATTATTTTGTGATCTTGTTTCTTCCCCAGTGCCTAAATATTGGAGTTTTAGAAGCTACTTAAGTAAAAATATGTTTACTTCGTAGTTGTAAGACAATTCCAGAGGTGTCAGCAGTCTCACTTTCATCTCATTCTCCTTTCACCTGGTTATAGTGATGAGGAGCACTCACTCATGTCATCCTGGGCTGGTAAAATATTACACCAGGAAGATGGTGTTGCCTTCTACCCAGACAGATGCAGAGCAGCCATTTCCCTCTGGGAATCACCAAACAGATCTCCAACTTCTGCTAAGCATGTGCAGGGTAGCTGCTGTCTTCACAGTGCCCTGCCAGCAGCTTCCCTGAGGATGTTAGTATGGCCTGTGTCTTATCAGAGGCTGCTTGTCATTTAGAGCACATTCATTTCTGCCCAGATCTCAGTCACAAAGTGTGGGCTGCCTGTTTCTTAACGAGTTCAAGCTTGTGCTGGTGTCACCAGTGTGCTGGTGGCAGCATGACTCCTCTGCTCCCTCTGAGCTCTGTACAGGTCCTGGTGCTCCAGGATGCAGGAACTTGGGGGACAATGTGCTTGGAATCAGTCTGTACAGTCGTGTCTTCGATTTCCCCTAATTTTGAACCAAAGCAATGTCTCACAATAGACTTGCAAACTTCCTGTTAGAATACAAATTAATTATTTTTGCATGACTATCGTGTTTTTAATTCCATGTAGATAATTTAAGAAATCAACCCAAGCAAGTGTGCATTGGTGTGAAAGACACTGCTTAAATATTCAAGTTTGGCTTTTTTTTTTCCTTGAGTTTTGGGGCAGCAGCATGAAGCTAATAAATTAAAACCAGAAGAATGTGTAGGATGGTCTGTGTGTCAAAGTGCAGATAAGGTAGTTCCTGCTTTGTGTCATGGCAGAAAGTGCTTTAGAAAGCTGCATCTTCTCACAGGGAGAAGTAATCCTCGAGGGAGAACATACGTCACTTGGTAGACATCCTGTGATGGAGTGATGGTTTACTTAACTTAAGAATCCCAGATGACCAAAGCCTGTCTGCTGTGATTTCTTAGTTATTGATGAAGAGTTAGGCACTGATGTCCAGGTCCTAAAACGGATCCTTACAAAGTTCACCACATTTGTCACTGACTAAAAGAAGCCTATCACTTAAAGTTGACTTTGAAAAATAGTGATAAACTGCTACATGAATAATGACATGTTTAATGCCTATTAATCTTACTCTAGACCCATGTCTCTTGTCCTTGAGGGTCATTGTGGTGTTGTCTGCTGAATTTATTTTTTTCCTATAATTTTCTGAATGATGCAAGGATCAAAAAATCTAATTGGATGCTATTTTCTCTTTAGTACTGGTTCCTTGTGAGGGTACTTATTAATCAAAATTGAAGTACTTACCATGGAGAGATTTACTTATCATGGAGAGATTTACTATTGATATCTATTACAGGCTTGTAAATGGACCAATATATGCTTTTGTTCTAAAGCAGTATGGAGCTGTGAAATGGAACACTCCCATTTCCAAAAGCTGGAGAGGTCAATGTCGTGTATGTTGCACATTGTCAATTGCAGTAGACTCCACTTTGCCCATAGGAATGATAGAAAAGAAAAAATAGTAGAACCATTTGGATATGGTGATTAAAGTTTCTGACTATTAAACATTATTGTTATTATCTAAAAAATTCATCTAATCACCATTTCATTTTCCACTATATTCTAGAGAGGCTTTAACTTAAATAGTCCTGATGGCACATTACTTCATTATCTAACTGATTACTTAATATGCTTTCTTTTGGGTAGAAAAACAACATATGTCAGGTATTTTTTATGTTAAAGTCTTTTTACAGTTTTGTAGCCTTAAGGTTACAGTAGTCTTTACGTAAGTAGTTTCTCTTCATTGCTGTGTATGTCCTTTCTGCATAAAAAGTTAATCTTTCCTTCCATCACTGAATGAATCATTGGCTAGTATTTCTGGTTTGCCTCTATGCTTTTCACTATTTGCACACAAAATAAAGAGCATCTCCATGTTCTGATCATTCTAGTTTGACAGTTTTGATTTGGACATTCAATCTTTTGTATCTGTAAGTCTGATTCAAAGTATGATTTTTTATAAGGTTGTCTTGTTATTGTGCTACTAAGCTCCTTCCAGCTGTCTAGTAAACAACACAGCTAAGTTCTGTTGAAAGACTGAGTTATTAGAGTAGTTTTAATTAAAAAATCTGAGATGGAGACAGAGGACTGAAAGATGCCCAAGTCCTACCTTGATATTGCAGACCTTGTGACTCTCATAAACTTGCAACTTAATACCAGGGTAATGATCACTGGTACATTAGGCTAACCTCAATGACAGTGTAGAAATAGTTTGTGACCTCACATCACAGTTTGGTAATATTTAGTTTCCTTTCTGTAGACAAGCAGGACTGATGAATAGCTCATGGAAATGTCAGTTGTATAAAATCAGTAGTCTATTTAATTGTCAGTTTTGCTTCAGCCCCATAGCTCAGTTCTAAAATGCTCTGTCAGAGACAGAAGCATTTCAAGCTTACCAGCCTGAGGAGCCTCAGGGATTGCTCCACGAAGCACAGCCAATTTCTGTTCTGTTCCACCAAAGAAGAGGCAAACAGGTGCCCAAAACTGTTTTGTTAAACTGAGACCTCTTGCCAGTGAATCTGGAGCAGCTATAGATCAAAACATTGATTAGTAATCTACTATTTCAATAGCACAATACACAGTTCCCATTTCTGGGGCTAAAGATCATAGTAATGCTAAAATATTGTTGCAGTGCTCAGTAGCTTGCAAAAATAACTGAAGTGTTTTCAGACAAGCTGTCTGCTGCTGCTGCCTGGTTATCTTTAGTGTGAAATAAAGGTAATACTGTTTCATACAAGCAGCTGACAGCTTAGCTCAGGTGTGCTATGAAGGGATTAATAATTAATAGGATAGTAATACTTGCAACAAGGTAACTTCAGTGATGGCAGCTGTGACTTGGGGTTTTTTTCTGCCTAAGATTTTTTTCTTAATGTTATTATGTTTCTACATCAGGCTAAATACACAATTTGAAGGTGATGTGTTAAGAGGTGGATTTGCCTACAATGGGAAAACAAAACTGTATCATTGTGAGAAACAGGCTTCTTGATGTTCTCTCCTGTTACAGCCATGCAAAAGAGATCAAACTGCATGTAAATTCAAATGTCATGATAGATAGCAACACATATGAGAAATATAACATTAAAGGACAGCTACTGTAATGTAGCATCAGTTGGCATCTTCATTGTCCAGCTCCTGGTAACTAATGACCATGCCAGCTACGTTCTGCAGGCTTGCATTTTAAAGGCTGTGTATTCTTAATGATTTGTGGATTTACTATATGAACTATTATAAATTCCATTTAAACTTTTCAGGATTCTACAGTGCTTTTATTACACTAATGAGCTAATTGTTTAAGAATCATTCACATGATTCATCCTCCTGCTCAGCCTTTTTTAAAAAAACTTCTATCTGCTGAAACTCTCTTGACAAACAATATTTATAGCAGTTTGACAGCAGGATGAAGAACAGCGTTTGTCTTTGTAACAGCTTAAAGAAAAGGCCTTTCCAGCACCCAGCCATGCAGTTACAATCTTGACCTCTTTCTTTTGCTGGGGACGTACATACAGCATACAAGCAGTACCTCCCATGTGTTTTCTTGACCCTTTGACTGTCCATTCACTTCCCATCTGTTTTGCAGCCTTAAAGGAATGGAGGGGGCCCTCTACTTATAAATCTGTCTTAGCAGCTGACAAATGATGTTCTGTCTCTTTAAGGGCAGCCTGGGTGGTTTTGCCTTCTTTTTCCTTCCCCCTCTTAAAACTTTAGCTTTCCTCTCAGCCTTATCCAGAGGAAAATATGGTATGTGAACAAGAGGAAACTGGCAAAAAATGTGACAGGTAGTTTCAAAGGATTTTCTAAAATTTAGCAGGACATGAGCTTGCAGTGATCAGGGAATTATGGCAGTGTTTGCATGAAGCATGAGTGAGCGTGTTGCTGCAGGTAACTGTGGCTGGAAGTCTGCTTCCTGAGGCATTATTTGGAGTGCCTGGGACTGTGCTGTCTCATACTATTTTAACAAGAAGTAAAGCTTTTGCATGGCCCTTAGAAAATCAAGGAATGTGGCACAAAAGGCAGAACTCCAAAGAGATGATTCCCCCCTCTCTTCTCCACCTGACTGTTCACAGGGGTTGTATACAACTATGGAGTTTGTGTCTTAGATAGCCCTAAGGTAAAAATCAGCTTTCAATAGAAAACTTTGGATTGACATCTCTAGTTTTAATGGTGTGTTTCTGGGCATTGTGATGAATTCTGACTGACAGGGCTTTCCTTTTTTCTAGAGGAAAGATGATGCATTCACAGCAGTAAATTCCGAATTTCTGTCTCTGTGGTTAACTAACCATAACATAGAAGTAGCACAGCAAGCAGTGAGAATGTTTATAGGCGAGGAAGGGATTAAGAAAGGAAGGAAGATGAAGAAAAAAAAAAGGAAAGGGGAAAACTCAAGTCTAAACACAATCCAGAGCAAAAGGAGCAAGAACCCTGAGCTTTCAAATTTCAAAGCCATGTAAACATTAGCTGGAGATAGAAGTCACTTTAATGTAGAATAGGAGGATTTATAATAAGATATTCATACATTTTTGTGGTCATTTCATACTGTAGCTTTCATCAAAGTATAAAATAAAGATGGATTTGTGTTCAGAAAGATTTTTAGAGTTTGTTTTGTTGCTGCAGTTGGAATTTGATATCATATGTGCACATTTGTAATTGGGAAGGGAAAGCTTTTTGATTTGCTTGAAGTACTTATGTACTCTGGCACAGACAGACACAAACATCTTTAAAATTATTGGTTTTTTACAGGTAAATATGTACTTGAATGTCTCAAAATAAATTTATCTTCAGAATAAGCAAGACAGGTTTTGTAGACAGAGGCCACATCTCTTAGTAAACCAATTACCACAGCTGGAAAATACAGGAAAACCTTTTCTCACCTCTAGTAGTGTGTTTGAAATAAATTAGTAGTAGACTAATTTTGTAATTTGTGTTTTACATTATTTGGGATTATTTGGCCTTACCTCAGGAGATTTGCTTGATAACTTGCTTCAGCAGTTTCATTTTAACTCTGATTATTGCTAGCTAAGCTTGGGTATCTCAGGCAGCAATGAGAAAGCAAACCTTCCTTGTGAGACTGAATATTTGGGAGGGTTCCCTTCTGACCAGCTTATGATAGTAGGAAAAGAAAACTTTATCTGTGCCTGCATCTTTCTGCATTCACAGTGTATTCCAAATCCTCATTACAGTTCAATTAGTCTGGTTTTGAGCCTTTTAGATTTGGGATCACGAGATTAATGAAAAGAAAATGAGTGGGTAGCAATATCATTTCATATGGAGATAAGGAGAGACTGAACATGAATGAGGATCTCAAGACATCTGAATAAAGAATTTCCTCATTCTGTCAGTGAAGTTTTATGGGATATGGAGGGAGGATTATGGGAATATTCATGACCAGATCAAGAGGCATAATGAGTTGATGTATGAACCAGCTTATCTTTTAGGTAAACATGGAGTAAATGGGAAATAGAATAACTATTCATGGCCACTAGGCCTGTGAATTTTACTGCTCGAAGATGGAAACAAGGGTTTAATTCCAGTTACTCTTCATTGATTTGATTTGATTTTTGATCAGTGTTTAACAGGTGCTGGAAGAATTGCTTATTTCTAACTTCAGGTCTGCATTAGAGCTAGCAAAGAGCACATCATCTTTCTAGAATCAGTGTAAGCAATATGTGTATTAAAACTTACACAGCACCTTGTAATAAGAGTGTAGTGCTTTTGTTAAAGTCCCTTTTGTTACATGGCAGCATTGTATAAAAGTGATTGAGTAGTTCAACCAGTTACAGAAGTAATTTGCTAGCAAGCTGAATGCTTTTAATCCGTAGTTTACTTATCTGTGGAAAAAAACAGTATCACAAGACCTAGAGCAACAGTTCACTTTTTTCCTACCCCTAAATTTACTTCTGCAATAAGTATTCTTACCTGAAACCCAGACGATTTTCTGTGTCTGGCATGTTGATACATTTTCCTCAAAACACAATGTACTGTAATTTACGAGTGTAAAGGACTGATGGTTTGATCTAAGTGTCAGTCAAAACCCTACAAATCTGGGTACAGAGGGAGGAACTTCCCTAAAGTTGGGTAACATCTGATTCTTGAATTGTAAGAATCAATAGTTGTTCCACATACAAAGTCACATGGTGCTGATGAAACTGTCAACAGTTACCCCAGAACTGCAGGGCCTGCATTTGCACTCCTCTGTTAGAATTCTATCCAAGCACGTATATTTACTAGTTTATTAAGAAGAGTGTTGTGTAAATGCATAACTCTGCCCTCAGCCTATTTCAAAAGTGAACCAATTCAGCAGGCTGCTTGTCTGTGCTACAGAATGGACTTGCAGGAGAGTGTTGCAGGTTGCCTGGGATCTGCTGCTGCAAAAGGCTCTACTATGACTAAAAATGCTGGATATAGCATGAATAATTGCAGCTACTTGGCACTCACTGCAGCTTTTCTAAAAGAATAGCCAGCATATTATTTCAAAGTATTAAATTATCTCAAGACCTCATAATTATTACAGTTAAGTAATCATTTCAATTCAGTCCAAGTATAAAAACTAATAAAGTGCTTAGTATGCAGTCAATTTTAGTATATGTGTTCTCTGAGCAAACACAGCTGATTCAGTATATTATGGAATACATATTTGCTATCCTGTTATTTTAATATGCCTTAATCAGAAAATTAGAATAGATTTGTTGGCACAAGCCTTTTTTTAAGGGTGAAATAATAATTACAGGTTTTTGCTGATGCTATTAATTTTCAGAGCTGGAATATTTCATTATCAAGAGGTTGAGAAAGGAAAATACTTACATTTAATACTGCTAAATTTGCCTGCTTTCACTGGGTCTAATGGCTTGATCAATTCGAAGAACACACTTGGGAAAACATGTTGTAATTGGGAAAAAAATTGCCACAGAAAGCCCCTGAAAGCATAACATAAAGAGATCTTCTGGGTCATGAGAGCTCATCCCCAGTTACCACTGGCAACTGCTGTTCATTTTGGAGAGCAGGGTCCAGGATTAATAATTTCTAAACCTAGAATCACAATAGACTATTTTGGGTTGGAAGGGACTGTAAATTGTTATCATAATATCATTAATATCATTATCATTAATATCATCTCGTTCCGACTTCCCTGCCATAGTCAGGGGCACCTTCCAGGTTGGTCAAAGCAGCATCCAGCATGGTGTGGTCAAAAAATATGTTAGTTCTGTCCAAAATAGTAGTGGAACATTATTTCAAAGGCTGATTTTGTTAATATTCATAGAGCAACTGTATTGGAAGCTGAGCTAAGTAGTTGCCTAAATAAATGCCATAGAAATGACATTTTCTGTACACTGGGGGTTTATATACTGCATGCAATGCATATTCTTTTTTTTCATTTAAAAAGATAGTAGTGAAAATACTTTGAATGTGCTCAGTAAGGAGAAGTGATCATGGGACTACATTTTTTTTCATTGATGACTTTCAAAGATTCTGCTGAAGCGAATCAGAATTTATTTCTTTTTAACTTGGTAAAAATCAGCTACTGCTGTTTCTTAATTTCCAAGGTACAATTTTTGCCCTCACACCGACTTGTAGTATTCATTTAATATCAGAGTATCTTAAAAGAAAAATAAATCAACTGAAATTCAAGAAGATTCTTTGGTGTTTTCTTTAGGAGTTAGAGTGGGATTCAGCTTCGCTGTACTCCTGTTTGTAGATAAGCACCACTGGGGAAGGGCATTCTGAAGTGTTGAAAGTGTCAGTGGCTTTCCCTTCATCACCTAAGAATTGCAAGATCAAGATTGAAGCTTGAGGTTTCTTCATACTCATGCAGGCTATTTTCTATACTTTATTTCAAATGCTAACTAAAGTTCTGTTAGAACAGAACTGCAGGAGTTCGTTGAGTTGTGATTATTATTACTATTAATCTAAAATGGATTTTGTTTGTTTGTGGGTTGTCATTTTGTTAGATTAAACTTTCAGTTCCCATAGCTACTTTAGTGTTCTCTTTAGAGGTCTTCTTTTTCCACTTATGCTTGCATATCCCATTTAAAGCTGATTGTTTTATTTTTCTTTCTGTGTTGCTGTTACTTCAGTTCAGCAAAGTTGATAACGTGGTATTGATAAAGAGAAGAAAACAGAAAAAAATTTCTAAAAAAGCTCAAACCCTGTATGTCAGACAAGGGAACATATGGCTTTGATCCAATAGTATTTTTAGCTTGGAAAAAAAAAATATTTGTCTATGTTTATGCTCATCTAACTTATTTTTGTCTGTCCTATTGCTCTCCCCCTGTTCCTTCATATTTCTGAAGTGTATGTTTTTCATGCCCATAATCACACGCAGAAGGAGCTTCAAATGAGGATGTGGTGAGAGAGAAGCAGGAAATCTCACAGGCTTTGGATTCCAACTGTGTTCTAAATCTTGCTTCATAAGCAATTTAATAAATCAAATAGGTTATATGATGACAAGTGTTGTATGGAATTGAGAAAAGAGTGGGAAAATGCCTAAACCCCTGGATTTTTCGCAATCAATTTTGCCTTTTCATTCCTAGTAACTATTTGTGGCTGTGGTCAAATCGTGTTTTGGTAGGGGAGTAAACTCCCAGATTTAGTTTTTGTATAAAATGAGATTCTGCCCACATCCATCTGGTTACTACCGAAATGCAAGAAAATAAAATGCAAGTTTTCAACGTTCTTAACATTGTGTGTGCCCTTTGGAGGAGGTGTCCTGAATACTGACGTGTGGCTCCCTGAAATTCTCCTGGGTGAAAGGGCATGAGCTTTCAGCTTTATCTAGAATGATTGGTGGTGTTTGTTAGACTTTCTGTGGAGGAGGACATTTGATTAAAATGTAGTGGGCATTATTTAAAACTGAACAGCTCCCTGTGTGTAACAAATGTACAGTAGTTGTGCTGTGCAGTTTTTTGAAATACATTTCTAGTATTAGATTCCTTCAGTAAATTTTTGAATTATTAAATTAGCAGGATAATAATAAAATATATCTGTGGGAGTTCTTTGAACAGGACAGAGTTCCTTTTTTTCTATTGTAGAAAAATATTGTAAACCTCTGTAATATTGATGATAGGATTAATTTTTGTTTGTGTTTCTATGTTTTTGTTCTTAGTTTTTGTGGGGGGTTTTTTTGGGGTTTTTTTTTTTTTCTTTGCTTTTGGTGGCTGAGCTCAGGTACTTAATAGTAAAACAGTAATAGGTGTTTGAACAGTGATTTTTTTTATTTCCACCAGAAAAAGTTCGGGAAATCCAGGAGAAACTTGAAGCCTTCATAGAAGCCCTCCATCAAGAAAAGTAGATTGTTCAAGCAGGTAATGATGTTTTGATCATAAAGAGATTGCTGCAGTTATCTCATGCTCTATATAAACTTAGCCATCTCATTTAAATGCATGTTTTCATACAGACTTTGTGAAAATTGCTACTTGTTTTATTCCATTGTGTGGCTGCTGTTTCTTCTTGTTTCTAATCTGCAGAACAATACTTGCTGGTTTTACACTACAAGCAGATATGAAACTTAGCAAAAATACAATTACTGACCAGTTTCTTAAGTACTGTGAATCGCTGTAGGCTGCTTGATTACTCTCAGTTCAATTTTTTAAACGATATTCAGAGAAGAAAGCATAACTAGCTGGAATCAACATTAATTCAACACTTTTCTATGGAAGCATTTTGGTTCTTTTGTTTTTCTTAAAGACACTATATTGTTAGCAAAAAGATTTGCATGCAGGTAATTTCAAAATCTCATTGCTATTAATTCTCAAATCCATAAGCCCAAGTGCTGTCATGCACATGTTTTAAAATAATTATCATTCTGTTTCAACAGAAACTTTACACAAGAACGCAGCCTTCTCCAGGATACCTTGCACAAAGACTGAATTGAAATGGCTTTTGTGTCCCATTCTCTTTCCTGTTTTTTGGGGAGCATCCTGAAATGTTGAAGGAGAAAGAAAATAATGTCTCGTGGGATTAAGAAGTTCAGTTAAAATCCACCCGCTCATTTAATTTTTGAAGCTACATGCACAGAAGAATCTGATTTGTGTATTAATGAGATAGCTTGGGAGCTTGCTGAAATTGTACATTTAAGGGTTTTTTTCCTGAAAGGGAAAAAAGCTTTTCATTTTTAATATGTGTCTTGTATGGTAGAGTTGGATCAGATTTATAAAATGATTTTATCTGTTGTCATTTTCTTGCCTGCAGATGATGCTGGGAGTTTGACATAACATTTTAGTATTTGTATGTACATTAAAACGCCCTTCTAAGTAATGCCATTTGTATTTGTTATATTGAAGCATTTGCTGATCACTGTGGTACAGATTTAAAAGCATTGTACTGAGATCCTGCGAGGAAGTGGTGGATTTTGTTAAACTCCTAAACTACTGAGAGATGTCAGCCAAGCAATTCTCATAGTTCTTTCACCTGAAAGCATAGACTGCTATTCAGTGATACCACAAAAGGTTTAGGCTCAGGAGATAATGTCAGCAGCTGCTCCTTTTACCTGCTCTTTCCTGATATATGTTTTTACTCTTGAATGTCAGCCAATTACATTTCATTTCTGGGATTGCACAGACTCAGATCTCCTTAACTCCTCCCCTCACCATAGGTGCAGAGTAACCTGATGGAATACATGTGAAATGTGAGAAGATAGAATGTACAATTCCAACTTCTACAGCTTCCTAACTAAGAAAAAAAGGAAAAACATCATTAATTTAATTTTTACTAATACCTACTGTAAGACCAAAATCACTTCTATAAGAATGTTATGCACAAGGTCCTTCCACACCCACTTGATGTCTATTGTTCAGCAAAATTGGTAAGGCACTAAAAACTGCCTTTCAGTTATGCCATAGATATATTACTTCTGACAAATTTAAGCATGATGCAAGCTCTCCATCATAGGTGTCTGGTGGTTAATCACCACCACATTTCTCTGCCCACACTTTGCCACAAATGATCTGGATACACTCCAGAATACTTGTATGGAAGAAGGTGTTAGGCCTGAAACATTTTGTGTTGCAGTTGTCTGATTATGTACATTGAAAAGTTGACCTAGATTTATTTTTTTCTTTTGAAAAGGCAATTGATTTTGATATGTAGAAATGAAAACAGAAAAACCTGAGTGTATTCCAACAGATATTGTTTTGGTTTGCTCTCAGAGGAAACAATACAAAGTTTGGAAAGATGTTCCCCAAAGGTTTGGGCATAAAATATTCAGCCATGTGGACAAAAAGCTAACAGAGCTTAAAATTATGTTGAAGAGTTAAATATTTCAGGGTGATCTAACTGACTGTTTGGAGATTTTCTGTTTAAAATTAATTCCTGGAAATGAGTGTTTGAGAACCGAAAAATGAAAAAATGGCCTGTGTCATGACCATCCTCCGAAGACAACTTCAGAAATGTAAGTTTGCACAATTTTGAAGGCAGACACCTTTGTCTATAGCAAGTGAAATAAGTCTGTACTTTGTAAAAAAACAAACGAAGAAACAAACAATAACTTTTGCATTTACCTAGAGATCACTGTTTGAAACTTCTGTGTAATGTAAATGTTGCAAAATATTGCATCCAGTGGCCCAATGTTCATTTCTTTTAGTGTGATGTTCCTATGGGTTTAGTTCCAACTTCTCTGTGCTGCTCCTCTAAGACTTAGCATGATGTATTCCATGGAAACTAGGTATTTATTGAATAAAAATGTAACTGAAGGAATAATAAAATGTGGGTTTTGAACACAGTGCTATTGCACCTAACTAAGAAGTCACTTTGACCTTCTTTTTCTCATTTGTTAACTTGTGAACAAGTGTACATTAATGATATCAGTATATGTTAATTATCAAAATGTCCGAGTCAGAAGATCTGTGTCAGCACCAGCTCAGTGGTGACTGTACCAACACTTACCTTTACTATATAAATTAATGTTAGCAAATATTGCCATATGAACTGTCTGTGTGGGTACCTCGGTGTCCTTGCAGAGTTGCAGCATGAGATGTTTTTTGAGTGTTTAGAATGTGTTTCTGGGTCCTGAGGTGCTTCCTTGCACAGATGGGATGTACAGTGGTGATGTTGGCTCACATTTTGGGAATACCCTCACAAGAACTTAACATTAATGGCTATATGAAAAAACTTACCATCTCAGTGACTTAACATATCCGAGGAACCTTCTCCTTTTTAAATGTCAGTTTAAAGCTCTTGGATCCTGTTCTATTCTTTAAGTAGTTCAGTAATCCATCTTCCCTTGCAGTAATCTTTAGAGACCATGATCAATCACTTGCTAGTTTTTATTCAGTAATATAGACGAAGTGCATTATAAAAACCTTGCAAGATAGGTCCTACACAGTCAGGTAATTCCTAAAGCTGCAGTTTTAGTAGTGCTGACTTTTAGATGGCTGTTATCACAGAGCTTTCACAGCATATGGCTGTTGCCAGAAATTTTTTTTTGTATAAAGTGCTGTATAGAAAGGATGGGAAGAAGCAGAAATGGTGCAGAGATTGTAATGGTTGTTTATACTGTGGTGCTGGAATGGAAAACTCATGCATATTTCTGTGTATACAAATCTTGCTTGCATCTGCCATCACCTCAGTGCTTCAGCACATTAAAAGGTGAAATTATCCAGGCTATTGTTCTCTAGGAAGTGCTGAAAGTCAGAGACATGATTTTAGTTTTGAGTAGTAGTGATTCAGGAAGTAGTTCTGAAAATACTGGTGAAACAGTTCTAGAGCCAACCTCACAAACTGTTCTAGAAACACTTCTGAAATTGACTCTTAAGTTTCTTGGGATTGGCTTTAGGTGCTGTTCCAATGCCAATTCCAGAAATATTTTTAGTCCTATCTGCTGAAAAGCAGTTTATTGCACATAGCTGAAAGTTCTTGTGTGTTTGTGTTGCAGAGCACTGATGGAAGACTGTTTACTCGCTGCTCTTGGGAGTCTGTAGGCTCTAAGAGGACTTCCAGAGCAGTGGTGGTTTCCCAACATGACTTTAAAACAGTTTTCTAAACTATGCTTGGTAGTGACAGCCAGCAAGGTGAACTTTGTTCAGGTTTTTCACCCAAAGGACAACAACAAATTATTTGAAGGTTAGTCAGTGTGATACAATAACACCTTGCCTTATACTATTACTAGTATAGGGGAAGATGTGAAATTTGAATTAAGAGTCTTTTATAAGTTTTAGAATAGAAGTTTGAGTGTTGCATCCTCTTTAACATTTTAGAGACCTTTTCAGGAAACACCTGGGGGAGCATTACTGGACAGGACTGTCAGCTGCCACATCCTTAGAACTGCAAAGGACAAGCATGTTTGTGCTGTATTGCTACCAGCCTTACAATTTGGAAGTGACGTGAGCTCTACCTTGGACTGAGTCTGCACATTGATGTTTCATAAAGGATCATCTCTCCCAGACTGCTGGAAAACTGTAAAGTGCACAACAAAAGCCTCTTTAGATCTAGATGTTATTTCACTACAGAAATCATAACTGAAGACCATTTTCACTTCTGTTTGAAGCAACTGCCCTCTCTTTGCCAGCCTCATGAAATAAGTTTTAAGGTAACAGTATGCCCCCTATATTTAGGAACATTGGAAGCAGTATTTGCCTCATGTCCACAAGCCAATTGCCTGTAGCTTTTGATGTTTAGAGATGGAACATTCATTGCAGCCTTCTTTACAATGAGTCTGTTCTGGTTCATGTGAAAATCAACATCCTTTTTTGTGTTGCTGCCTGACAGGATGCTACAATACTATTAGCATTTGCAAAGGGTTTGCTCCGTCTAATAGTGCAACCCCCAGATCACAGGCTGCTCAGTTTGTGTTTCTCTATTATGTGAAAGACACAAAGAAGCTGAAGGCTGGCAAAGGCCTGTCAAATCTTGTAATGTAGCGAGTGACCCCAGAGCTTCATTCTGCTTTATATCATTCCTTGTTCCCCATCCCACCCCTTTCCTTGAATGGGCTCTGAGGTAGGTAAATGAATTCAGTGGTATGGTAGGCGGATGATTCCTTTCTGACCTTGTTCCTGTACCATTTGTTTCCAGCCTTGTTGGAAGGAAAAGGACATATCTGAACCTTTTGTTTCAAATAATTTTCTCGCAGGTTGGGGAGTTAATGCAGACCTTGTCTGAACTCACCCGAGCGGAAAGTGCTCTGGGTACAAGTTGTGACACGCTTGGTCCCTTGGAATTGCCAGATTAAAGGAGAAGGCAGTGAATTGGAATTCTTTCACATTTGGCATTGCTTAAACACCTGGACACCTTTTTTTCCCCCCAGTATGCACATGTTTATCTCCTCTGTCGTGCTTTGTAACATCTGTCTTAAGAGCAGTCAAGAAGCAAACAAAGAATGACCTTTGAACAGCCCAGTGTTATGTGTTTTAGTTGGGAGGGAAGTGAGGCTGAGGCAAAAGCTGACTACAGCACACACCAAACACCAGTGGCTTTCAAAGGGACTTTTCAGACTGATGTCTGAAATTGGCACAGCACTTCTTGAAGAGAATCAGGTTTATTTTAGGGATTGATCTTGGCTCATGTTTTTGATGGTAAGAAAGGCAAAGCTTTCCTGCATGCCAGAACTGAATCTCGGGAGCAATGAGACTTTTCACGCCAGAGTTGCCTGAGTTTTGCATCCTTGAAGGTACTTTTGTAGAAAGAAGACCAGAGGAATGTGACCAGTAGCAAAACATGAGGTGGGAATACTGCAGAGTCATAAATTTGCCCTCTGCACTGTCAATGCCATGATATTTGGAGGGCTGCTCATACCTCCTGAGTAATGGATTCCAAAGGTCTCAAACAGAACACAAATTACAGAATCATAGTCTATCCTGAGTTGGATACAGCTCTCTCCAAGTTGTAGTTGCACACAGTAAGTTTGCTGTGCCTGAAGTGTCCGGTTCAAGTCTCCACCTGCTTAGCCCAGCACAAACCTGGTGAGAGGCCTGTTTGTTGTTTGAGCCCACCACTTCGTGTTGCAGACATCCTTTACTAAAGGCTTCCACAAGCCAAAACACACATTGGGAAAAATTTGTAAGAACATCAGGTCTCAGAGTTCATACAAAAGACACGGGCATAAAGGGGATGAATCAGGATGGTCATATCCCATGTTGCCTTAGAAAATGCAGATACTAATGATTTTCTGTTGGTAGACTGTAGCTTGAAAGTGCAAGCATAAGGGATGTTACCTAACACATCTATGCCTATGCATATTAACATATTTTCTGCATACAGTTGTAGACTAATAATAATGACATGCTATGGAGTAAGTAGTATTAAGTTTGAGAGGAAAACTTCTACATCCTGCACACAGATTAGTGACATCCCCAAAACAAACTCTGTTCGTGCTTCATTTGTGATTCCTTTGTGCTATGTTTGTATATCTCAGGGAACAATGAGTTCATCTAACAGTTGTAATCTCAAACCCACCTAAACTGAAAGTTACTTTGCGTGTGCAAACTATTTTGTAATTTGGGACTAATTATGGACTAAATTTTTAATGCAAATGGAATAGCTTAGCTGCCCCACTTCCTGGATTTTTTCTGAAACATTTCATGCTTTCACAAGATTCCAGTATTAACAGATGCACAGCTTTGTGTAGGCCTTCCTTACTATCTCACAAGCAAGACCAGCAGGAATATTATCTGTCTAAGGCACTTCAAAAATACATACAAATAACTAAATTTTTTTTAATGCTTCAGCAATAACCAGAAAGACAATATTATCCCTTTTGTTCTTATTGTACCTCTGCTCTCACCAATGGTCAGAGGGTTAGTTTTTATCTGGAAGTTCTGATCAATTAGATATTTTTGCAAGAAAGCATTTTTTAAGCTATTAAATGCTTCTTTTATGACCCAAGACTTATTACCACTGGAAACTATTGCTATAAGGAAAATAAAATCTTCCCTTCTAAAAAGTGCTTTCTTCCCTCCTCTCAGTTTATGCCAAGTCCATCGCTTCAGCTGGAGGAAGTAACACATCCCTTGTCAGAAAAAGAAAATAATTTTCTACCGCCAGTGTCTGAAAATTGGAATTCCATAAAGCTTATGGAAGTACAGCTAGCCATAGGTTATCTGGTGAGGTTCATTTCTGGACTGTGCTTTATTGGATGTTTTTGCACACCCTGTTTGTTTTCCCTGCGAGCACAACCTCCTTCCCTGTCCTTCTCTGCCCTTTGGGCATGCAAGTTATGCCCTCACCGGGTGACATTCTCTGGCCTGTGAAGTGCTGAAAGTCAGATCAGATGGTTACAATAATCTGTCTTGAAAATACATGGTAAAATTGCTCTGTCTGTTGCTGCTCATATCCCTTTTCACTTTTGTTTTTGCTGTCTTGGTTTCAGCTACAGGCATGTATCACATTTTATAAATATACCTGAATCTCAACATTTATATTACATATGCAAGAAAAAAACATGCTGACTGCCTCAGAAATCGTGACTTGCTGACTGATCTCTGCCTAACCCAAAACAGAATTTTGGGTTAAACTAGTCTGAAAGACAAATGCCATTAGTAGATGAGTAACAGAGAAGAAGCATTGGCGAGTGGTTCATGGCAAGAGGCTGTTTTCATGTGGAAACAAGGGAATATTATACCACTTGCTGAAGCTTAGAGCAACTCCCAGATCCTCACTGAAATCAAGCTCTGTGATGAAAAGGCCTGTAGCCTGTTGGGCCAAGAGATGGGGATTATGAGAATATTCATGACTCCTGAGAATCAGCAGGTGAGACCTAATGCACACTATTGCCCCTCACCCTTTTCCCCAGCTCATCCTTTTGGTAAACAGTACATAAAGGCTGGGTTCCCAGAGTGACTGAACTCAGTTCCTGATCCTTTTTTTTCTCCTCTTTTCTTCACCTCCATTCTTTATAAAAAAGATTGCAGTGGTTTTGCCACTTGTCCCAAGCAGAAGCACGGAATCTCCTTTTCATTTCTAAAAAGCAACTGTGTGGCCAAACCAGAAGTCTTGTGACATTACTTAAGAAAGCAGAATGGTATCTTAGCATCCAAGGCCTCTTTTAAAACTTAATGAAAAGCCTTTCTGAGAGCTTGGATAAGCTGGAGAGGAATCTCTGTGGCATATGTGCATTGTCTTAGAAAAGCATGGGTTGGAGCCAACTGTGGGCCTCTGCCTTTAATATACAGGGTATTTGTCATGCCTGTTTTGGTGTGCTTGCTAGTCAGTAAACAGCCCATGTGTAGAGTCCATGCAGTTGGAAGAAGTTGCAGTGTGTGAATGATGCAGGACACTGTTCCAGGCCAGTGAGTGGCAGGGGATGCCCTGTGAAAAGGAGATCCCTTGGGCAAGATGGGCAAAAGTATTTTGCCAGCTTTTCTCCAGAGCAGCACAAAGGCATATTCTGTAACAGATTTCATCAATCGAGTTTTTGGAAAAACGTGTCACCATGATGTAGGTGAAGTCTCACAAATGCTAATCTTGTCCTGATTCTGACAGCTTTTACCTGCAGGCATGAAGTTGCATGTTCAGCCTGGTGGGGTAGGGATGACTGTCAGCTTTTTAGCTGAAGTCTAAGTGTTGTCTTCCCTTTGAAGCCTGAAACAGTGTCTGTGGTAGACATGCTATCTTTGCTTTAACTAAGTGTTGTTGCTTGCTTTTTCTCTGCAGGAATGTGTCAGCCCATTCTGCTGGTTTGTGACTCTCTTGTACATGATTGCAGCTATAGATCAGTGATTTGGCAGTGGGAGGTGTTGCAGTCAATGCAAGCACAGGACATTTAGACTGCTGTCAGCCTCAGGCCCCTGCCACTTTTCCAGGACTTGGTGAAACTGCAGTGCTAATCCTCCCTATATGTGCCCTGGTATATGACAAGAGCAGGCACTTTTCCAGGCCCATCAGCCTTCCCAGCAGAGACAGATAGCTCAAGACTTTCTGGCTGTGCTGAGGCAGGTGATTGCAGAATTATGGTTTGGTAGAAATGTACCCTCATACCAACATTTGCTGTAGCCTAATGCTTGCATTTCTGTCCATGAAGCCATAGTGATTATTCTGTATTAAGGCAAAGGTAAGATCTTTTTTAAGGTTTTCAGCCTTTCTAGGAAGGACAGTTGCATCATTTTAAATCCATCTTGGAATTTCATTTGGCAGGAGCTATAGTGCCTGGCTCTGACAAAACTGTTGTTACAAACTTCCTTTCAAAGTGTCTCAGCATAAGGGTGTTTGTTTGTTTGTTGTATCCTTGTGACAGCATGCAAACAATACTTCAATAGTTTTTTCTGTTAATCTGAATGTAACTAATAGCACGTAGTTCTGTGGCTGGAATTTAGGCCCCAACAATTGAAACTGAACTGCTGTCTGCTCAATATAGTTTTTCTAGTAACTGATGCATCTAGGTCAACAAACTGACAGGCATTGCTCATTTTACTGCTTGGCAAATATTGAACTAAAGTCTTCAGCACTGTAACACTGTTGACAATTGAAGGATAAAAGTATTGTCCTCTTTTGTTACCATGAAGTGCATCTTCACGTCTGATTCTGGCATAACACACTTGGTAAATAGCAAGGGATGTTGTGCTCTGGAGTCCCAAGTGTTTGCTCTGACAATATAAACTTAATGCCTGCCCTCTAAAACCAGACATCTGTCTCTGCCATGGTTACTTCAAACTGGTATTGAAACAATCCACTCTCTTCCTGAAAACACTGGAGGGTGACAGCATGACTGCTGTTGAAGGAGCTCTTTTCTCTTTTTGAAAGCTATCGGTACCACCCTCCTTTATTTATGTTGCAGGTCTACGTTGAGGAGCCCAGACTAGTCTTTGAGAGTCTGAAAATTAATACTTGATTGAAAAAAAAATCACTCTCGTTCGGTACAGTTAACACTAATCCCACTGGAAAGGAAATGCTATGTTGCAAGTCCACTGTCAATTCTTTCTTTTCCAGGAGAGCACGTTAGAAGAGACAAAAGAGTAATGAGCCAAAATACATCTAGAAAAACTCATCACACACATCATGTTACCCAAGCAGATCACTGCTCCTTGCCTCTTCCTTCTCTTTTCCAAAATTAAACCTCCCCATGACTACTGTGAAGGTCCAGGGTCATTTGCATCCCAGCACCCATAGCATCAATCCAAGGTCTCTCCCTTCTGCTTTGCCAGCATCTCAGGTTCACTCGTTTGCTGCTGAGTGACCGCAGTGGATCAGACTGGAGCGATTCAGCTGTGTGTGATTCAGGGGGGACGTGCCCCATAAGAATGGGGTGGTTTTCACAGTCATTTTGTTCCCTGCTACCTTTTTTCACTACAGTTTTGTTATTTGTTTCATATTTAGGTCAAAGTTGAAGATTAAAACAGATCTGCCCTTCCTTTGCTTCACATCTTCGCTTTCACCTAGTTTGTTTTGCATGTGAAGTGTGTGGAATCTTTATTTAGACCAGCTTGCAAGCTAAAACATAAACTCTGTCACACAGAATCTGCTTGGAAAGTGTGTAGCTGCATACCTGTATTTACAATGAAACATTTTACACATATTGTTTCATATTGCACATGAAACATTAGCCCAAAGAGTGATTGGAGGTGAATCTGCAAGAAAGAGCTTTTACAGCCCTTTGGATCCTGCTGCTCTGGACTGGTGCCCACTGGCTTGGTGGATTGGTCTCCTCTACAGAAGTATTAAAAAATTAATTCACAGCTTTTTATAACCTTGATGGAGACACAGATAGAAACAGCATATGCTGTTTGTGCTTTTTTGGGTTCAACTACTGATGCTTCATTTTCCTTTCTGCCTTAGAAAAAAAATAACAGCTTTGCCTTTGAGGTTAATGCAGTCACATGCTAAAAAGAAATTTAAGACCCTAGAAAAAGGAAACAGGCCAGCATGTATTTCACTACCAGGTGCAGAGATGGGACAAGTCCTATGACCATTTTACATTTCAGACTTGTCTTGGGTCACTCAGAGCTAAAGGGAATGAGAGATGAGATTGTGATTGTGTTCCCAGAAAAAAGGGAGAGACAAAGCTGCACGCTTCAGGAAAATGCCATCGTAATTCTTCCTATATTAGTTCAGAGCTTCGTTGATCATGAGGCTGGAAGCTTTTGTGGCTGATGTCAAGTGACTGCTTTTGGGTATGATTCACCTATTGTCTATAAGGTTCCTTTTACCAAAAAGCAGCTGGTGAAGCCTCTATTTCCCTTAAACAAAACTGTCTTGAACTTTCAGGGGAGAACAAGGCCTTCACTGTGCTGCCTTGACTGAAATCCCAGCCAGGAGGGAGAAGTCAGACCTGTTTCTTGCTTTTGCAAAGGCAAGTACATTTTTTTTCCCAGCAATAGCTGTGAAGTATACAAAGCAGCCGTCAGCCCTGTGAGAGAGATGAGCCTGACCATCCCATGAAGCTGTAGTATTTTTGTGTCCACCTGCAAATGTGGATGGCAGACGTGGCTGCTGTTCTGGCCAAGCCAGCCAAAGCTTGATGCAGCAGAAAGTGATTTCCCAGCTGCTGCCCAGTTCTGATGTCAGAGTTTTTCACAAGTTTAAAGCTCATTTTTATACGATACGCTCAGCTCATGGGATTTTTGCTTTTAGATGACATACACCTATATGCACTCTATGCTAGGAATGAGGCAACTAACTTGCAGATCCTGCCTTCCCTTCTGAAGGAAGCAGTTCCCAGAAAGGCTCAGCCAGAGCGTGTGGGCTGTTTGGGTGAAGGAAGCAGAGGGGGAAAGGACAGCCTGGTACTTCAGTAAAAACAGTAATGAGTTCATTGGGAAGGGGAATAGCAGCCTTCTGATTAATAAGGTGGATTCTGTGTGAGGCAGCATCTTCCAGCTTCCCTCCCAGCAGGAGCTCATCAGGCTGAACACAGCTGGCAGCAGCTCTCCACCCTGCCAAGGCTTTGGAGTTGGACTTATGACGTGGTAACAGACTGCCATTCCTGCCCAGATGGACAGCTGGTTCTGTATTAAACAAAGGCAAGAACATTTTCTATTGCCATTTTAAATACTTCTCTACTTATTTCACAGGCTTAGTTGTGCCCACCTTAAAAACTGCAGATATGTGTATGACAGCCTGGGAGTATCCCTATGGACTGGTATCAGTTCATTCACTCTGATCCTTCAGAAACTGTTGTCTTCAAATGTATTCTTCAAAATTATTCAAAATATACTTTAATCACAAAAAGGCAAATTTTTAGTTAAGAAGCTATTTGAGAACTAGAGTTCTTATAAACTGAAGTCCAGTTCCTAAGTAAAGAAGCTCCAAAGATTCTCAGCCTTTTTACTCTATATTCAACAGCAACAAAGATATCAACTGAAACCAACCAACCAGCATAAGAAAATTTATTGTGAACAGTTACATGTTGGTAATGATTCTTTCAGCCACTGATAATCAGAATTTATAATGGAAAAGAACCGAAAAGAACCAAGCAGTCTTTAAGCAGTCTCCATCAACTCAACCTCAGAAAGAGTGGAAGTATGCATTAAGCCGTATTCAGAGTGTATTGTAAGCATTGAGCTTGGAACATTTGGCTGTACTGGTTTTTACCTGCACAGTTGATTTTAGGATGAAAATAATCCCTGAATAAGACCTAGAAATCCCTGCATAAGACCTTTTATCTCTCAAAATGTTCATTCATGTATGATAGGAGAATTTTCCCAAAATTTGTCAGGTTCGTTTGTCCTGATAATTTTAGAATAAATGCTAATGTGAAAATTACCTTCTGATTTAAGGAAATACTCACTTGCACAAAGGCTTCACTGTGACCTGAACTGAGTATTTCCTGGAATTTACTAACACCTGACCCTAAACATTATCAGAAACACTACTCAAACTCCACAAACTACAACTCCATTTCAACATTTAGGAAGAAAGAGGTCTGCATGGAGCAGAGGAGCTGCCTTGGGCAGGCAGACAGACCTGCAGAGAGCAGAGAATGGGCATGGTATGCCACACTGCACACTCACATAGAGCCATTCCAGGCTCAACAAAGCCCTGGGAGAAACTATTGTGTTTTAATTGTGCAAACCCACGTGGCTGACGAGAAGTACAAGGGTAGCTTTTTTGCTTTTTAGAATTCTAAAACTAGTGCTTTTCTATAGACTTTTTCTCTGGAAATGCCTCATGGTTGAAATATGCTGTGCCTGAAATCCCCTGTTTCCAAGTCCTTCTGGAAACAGCTTTCCTGTATGTAGGGCTTAATTTGTAGTCCAGAGACAAAAGGATTGCCTTGAAATCACATCAGGTTAGCTGACAGAGGACTGATAGGATGTGCAAAGTCTAAGTCATTTAAAGGTCTTAAAACCTTTTGGGAGAACTATGGCATAAATTCCTGAGAGTACACATATATCCTTTTGTTTGCAGTAGTTTTGCCAGTATTCCAGTTTTCAGGTCCCCCAGAATGTCATTCCTGTTAGTTTTATTTTGCTCGGTCACCACTGGGACAGTGCTGTCAACAATTACCCTAATGAGGAACAAGGGCAGAATTACCTCAGAAAAGATTGTCCCAGTCAAACATCCCTATGCAAAACTGAGGGCTTTAGGTGACAATGAAGACAACAGGGTCAAGGAGTGACAGGTATAATGTTTCAGGTAAACATTTTCAAGATAACACCATTTCATTTATAATAAGCTGAAAACAGACCTGTTAAGACTAAGATACAAAGGTAAGGTGAATTGTTTGCTTGGTCAAAAGGAGATTCTGAGGTATAATGCACACCAATGATCATCTGGTCTCTTTCTGTCAACACTAATCTTGGATTTTCAAGGTTTTTTGATATTGCTTGAGTGGGAGTCCACTGACTTTAATTAAGGTTTTCCTGCTCTTTGTTTCCACTTACGCTGGAAATCAAAGGAGTTCAGCAATCCTTGACATGAAATATTTGAGCCAAACCCAGCATTTGTGCTTTTTCTTGCTTGATTTTTTGTTTTTACAAGGTGATTTTCCAGTGCAAGGTAAATATTTCATGAAGAAAAGTATTTCTACAGCTAAGATTTTTTCCTTATTTTCCTATAGCAGATTGTCTTGGGGAATTTAGAGATGTCAGGGAACAAATAAAAATCCATTACCTGCTTGTAAGCAGTTTATATTCACACTCCTTGGTATTTCTAGGTGGTAAAACCAGATTGGGTCACTTGTGATCATTTGCACCAAACTGCTGCTGGACTAAAGGACACTTGCAGTAAAGAAGCACTGAGGGCTAATGTAATAATCCTCAGAAATAGATCTTGTCACTAGGTAAGTTTTCTAAGCTTATTGCAGTCATTGGTAAACAACACCACCCTATTTTGTTTGTGTAAGTTTATGCTGTTGTTTCAGGCACTGAGATTTCATTCTGCCTTTTATCTGATGCATTAAGAATTGTCTTGAATTGGATGTGTTGTCACAGAGTGTTAATTATGACTGGATGCTGAACTTGGAGGTTATTTATTTTGTTCCCTACTAACCTAAGCAAAGGTGTTGAAGCTGAGTTTCCAAGCAGACTCGCCAGAATTCTTTCCAATGCCAGAGTGTTCTGTGCCTGTAGAGATTGGTACCCTGCTTTGCTGATGGAAACTAAGAGTGGCTGAATGAGCCAAACATGCAAAACCAGCTCAGCAATCCTGGCTGCTGCTCCTCCACTACCTGATCCCAGGCCCAGGGTCCTGGTCTGGAAATGGATCATGGTTTTACATCTGTGTGGCCATATCTGGCTGGTTGCCACCCCTTGTGGGTTAGGCCTTGTAGTGAGCATTCCCAAAGGTTGGTGCGGTCTTCAGTGCATCCAAAAAATCCTTTCTTAGAGCTAATGATTCCCCAAAGTCCCACTCTGGTCATCTGGGGGTGACTGGCAGTTCAGCCCCTTTCATCTTTGACTTTTTTAACCCAGCTTGCAGGGTCTGGCAGAATTTTAGATCACTTTGCTTTTCATTTGGCATTAGCCCACTTGAAGTAGGAGAGTTTATGCCTGGAAACAGTTGGTTGAGATCTGAAAGTAAAAAATATTAATTCCAGGCATGAAGAGCTTTTAAAAGAGCAGGAATTTCGTGGAAATAAAACAGTCTAGTCTATTAAGTTCCTCTCATGGACTTTTATGAGGACAATTATTAATATTGTTGAAAATTATGCTCATGAAACGTGTTAATGGGAACCGTGCTGGCTGCTGCCAGAAAAACTGCAACCTTTACAGCTCATTTGGAGACAGAAATATTCAGCAAAGTAGCCTAGAGGGTGCAAAGGTTCGCGTGGTGCCGGCTTAGACTAACTTAACATACGCCCTCTGTAGCCCTGGTATTGTCCAAAACCTAATGCCCATAATAAAAGAGAGGAAAATTGGACCCCAAGTGGCAAGGATTGTAAGCCCTTGGAATTCTCCTAATCAGAGATATTCAGCTATTTTTAGTTCATAATGTTTAGTCAAATAGCAACAATGATTTTTCTTCTTTTTTTCAACTCAGCTGCACGGTGTGTTGGAGGGGGTCTCGATGGCCTGTGACCTTGCCTTTATCTGTCAGTCTGTCACCACTGGTCTTCAAAGTGCAGCTTAAAGGATCTGAGGCTTCTGTGTGGCCTTGATGTGATCTGCTTTCCTGGTAAAGTTTTTCATTAGCGGGTGCTTTTTTAAGCTGGTTGGAACTTGCTTTGCGTGCTCTGTGGGATGTTACTGGCTTGGGGGCTCTCCTGACCCCCATAACCAGGTTTAATAACCCTGCATGGCCTGTATTTGCAAGCATTGTGTGTAGGTGGATGTTGCTTCTGCACAGTGGATGCTGCTTCCTGCCTCATTGTTCAGGCTCTTTCTTTTCTTCTCCTGCCTCTGAAATCTCAATCAAAGACTCTCAAAAGAATATTTTTTGAAGTACAGTTGGTTAGATACAGTGACTGAGCCACAAGCCCATCCATCTGCACAGTGCTTACCCACCTGCTAAGGGTACTGCCCTTCCATCCAGCCCAGATCCTTACTGCTGCTGTGTCAGCCATACATTTCTTCTCCTCTGAATCTTTGGGAGAGAATGTAGCTACCAAAAGAGCAGTCCTGCTGCATCAGACCACTGGTCTGGGTAGCCCAGTATCCTGTCTCCAACTTTAGCCAGCAGCCCATGCCTAAGGTAGAGTGAAAAACAGGACAAGAGTGCATGATGCTCGTGGTAAGGAGCTTCTTGAGCCAGAGCTGTTGTCTATGTATTCAATATAACTTAACGAAAGACAAAAAATATTCTGGGGACATGTGGTTTACTTGTGTGATCCCTGCATTGGAGTGGCTTTTTGTGGACACCTGGATGCAACTATTGATGATGCAATTATTGATGATGCTAAAAGAACTGTCTTGGTCACCAAAGGAAAATTATTTATGCATCCATGGCTGGACCAAAGGTGTTAGGTGCCCCTGTGCAAAATGAGTGGAAGGGCTGAGTGTGAAAAAACTTTGCCAAAGCTGTGGCTGGCTCGGAGTGACACTGACTTTTCACTGCCACGGCAGGGGGGCCTGACTGGTTCCTCTCAGAGGAACAGTGGGTTCTTGCAGAGATGCTTTCTCACTGCACCACAGCCAGTCCTGTGTGTTTTGCCCATCAATAAACAGGTGGGACAGCAGGATTGATGCCCTTGCTCAGCAAGTTCTGCAGACATTTGCCTTCAGCTTCTTTGCTTAGACTGTATTTGGTCTTATCCAGCTGAGGACCCATGGAGAAGTCCAGACTGGTTACTGTGCTCTGGGAGATGCAGCCCCTGCCTGTAAAGGCTGGGGCCCCCTTCACTGCAGAGCTGGCCATCGACATGCAGCAGCTCTTTTCCCCCAGTTCCAGCAGAAGGGTCTGACAAACACTAAATCCAAGGGATGGGAAGAAGAATTCCTGTAAAATGTTTGGTTTGCTTTAGTGCAGTCTGTAAGGGGCAGGCCAGAGCAATTACCAGCATGCACAAGATGCCTGCTATGTTGCTTGGAGTGTTTTTCTTTACTACGTGTCAATACAAACCTAGAGCCATTTTTCAGAGTTTGCCAATGGCTATAATTGAAAAGGCATGAATTGCCCTCAAGAGATTCCCCACTGCTCTGCATTATTATCTGCTGGATGGCAGCTCTATAGGCCATGTATCATTTTTTTCAAATAACCAGTTAATTACTAAATAAAACAACCTAGCTTTCAAGCTGATTAGCCTAGATTAATGACCAGCAGCATGTTTCACTCTCCGCAACAATTTATCATGGAAAAGAACTATGTCTTTAATGATTTAGGTACCTGGTCTATTGAGGCTTGCTCCAATCTGTACAGCCTCCAATTTGATTTAATTGCTCTTCTTAGTTTGTGACCTGGAAAAAACCAAGTGACAGCTCCCATTAGTGAAGCCCAGCTTGCAACTTGCTTACAGTGTTACAAAGGCTCACTGGGTGTCTTTCTCTGCTGACTTCATTAAGAAGATATATAGAGGTCAAGTGTCACTTTGGCACAGAACAAGTACTACACCGTTTATCAGCTGAAACAGGTTGAATCAACCTGTGTATTTTATTTAAGTTTATATTCATTCTTTTTCCCTCTTACTGTTTCTAAAAGATGTTTTTAGAAGCTCCTTGTTTTGTTTAAGCTAAGATTGAATTTACAGACCGGCCTTAAAGGCATTAATTGCAGTTCATTTATTGTTACTTTGGCGTGGAAACTTTGGCATTGCACTCCTCTACAGTTATTCAATAAAAGATCTTTTTGTTATAAGGGCTTATTCAGGGCCCTTGAGTTTGCTTCCTAATTAATATTAGACTTCCTCACAATTGTGCTCTGGAGTACAAATGCTCACTTCCCAAGGATGTTGCTGCAAAGGCACATTGAATGTGTCTTTAAGTGCATCCTGAATTACTGACTTATTATTGGGCAAATCCCCGAAGTCTTCACTTAGCCAAAACTCCCTCTTAAGACAATGGGCCCATGGGAGTTGTCTCATCATTAACTGAGCTCCAGCAGTTGTCTGGCACTCAGAGAACTGAGTCATGGTCACTGCCCCTGAGAGTTCACCATCTACACTAGAGTCAAGGCTGAGAAGATAATGAGGCAGCATGAGCTGGGCTTCCAGACCTGGCATTGCACTTTGGACTCAAGGGGTTTCTGAAGGGCAGAGGAGCCACTGCTAACACCACTGGTCACTGCTGTGCTGTGAAAGGCAGATTTCTGTGTGAGCTGTTGCTAACCTGCTCTTTCCTTGTGCTTTTCAGCAGAAAGGCCAAAACAGATTAATTCCCTTCTATGTCCTCTCTTTCTAAGGAGATTTGTGGCCCTCTTGGACTGGGAGCTGCTGTCTGCTGAAAGAGGTTGCTTTGCACTGTACTATTCCAGGATTTTTCAGTCTGAGAGAAAGTTACCATCTGGCTGCCCTTCTCCAAGATTTTGAGGTTCAATTTCCTGGTGGCAAGGTCAGAACAAGACCATCACAAACACTTGGATAAATGTGTGTGTGTTATCAGCTAGTCCCTAACTGCAGCTCCCTGATCCTGGCTGTGCAAGTCACCAGGCAGTGACCTGGGGAAACCTCTCCTGCCAGGAACAGACGTGGTCACCGTGCCAGTAACTCTGACAAGTTACTGGATGTGCAGGAGCACATCCTGCCCTTATCAGCCTCACTCTGTGCTGCTGGTTACTCATGAGGGCCAAGGAGAAAAACCTAGAGAAAGAAGATGCCCTGATGGGCTGTTGATGTGGAGATGGGTTTGGAGAAAGCAGGAGCTGTGGATTGTGCCTAAGAAAGCAACAGCAAAGTGGGGAAGTGTTAAGTCTTTTCACAGATTATTGTTACCTTACTGGGAGGGGAAATCAGGCTCACATTGCAGCCACAGAACTCAATTCAATTTTTCTTTTTTCTGTCAGGAGCAAGGCAGGTCTAAGAGAGGATGCCTGTGATTTCCTGACATATTCACAAGGGTCTCAGACAAACACAAAATTATTCTTCCTTCCTTTCCACCGACAACTGTTACTGCAAATCCTTTATGCAACAAAGCATTGTCTCAGGGATAGGTTGATGGGCTTGATTGGGACCAGGGTAAGCATTATTATCAGTGTCCCAAACCTATATTGAATGTGCTGTGAAGATTCCTGCCAAGCCTGCTAGAAAGCTCTTAAAGTCCAGAGACCCTTTAATCTACCCTCAGTATAAGCCTTATTACTGCCCATGTGCCTTAAGTGCTGTCCTGTGTGAACACTGAGCTCTCATATTACAATTACCCCTTCCTGCCTCTACAAAAAAATTCCTTGCAAAGAAATGCAAAATTAATTTAATTTCATATAGTCCTTGCTATTATTCTTGACAAAAAATACAGTAATAGGTACTAAGAACAACAAGGGAAAACTAGGGTCTGTGTAGCAGAATAACTCCCTGCAATCAACCTTGGAGCTGCTTTTGTGCCATGGATAGGTACATGCATGTATCTCCCTATCCTGTGGCTGGATTACTCTAAGTGTGGAATTCAATATAGTTGAGTAATTCAGATTTACTGGTTTATTTGCCAAGATTGTACAGGAAATATCAAATTTTTCCGAGTTTTTCACCAATTTTCATTCCTGCAGATGGACACCTGTATGTTCCTGTGGTGTGGCCCAGTATAGATCTGTTCCTGCAGAAAGCCCTTGAGGGTTCAGGAGCCCTGGATGCACTCCTCATTCCACAGGGCTGTGCAGCAGGGCTGGGGACCTGGGCAGGGGAGGCTGGTGGCATTCCCAGAGCTCAGCAGCTCACGGCTGTGTCAGGTCTGGGTCTGTCTTAATCACTTTGCAACGGTCACGAAGCTCCATGCCCTGACCCCTTCCTTCACCCAATCCCCCCTGCTGCTTGAGCCATTTGATCAGAGCGTGAACCCAGCTGTGAGTGAATGTGGGCAGGTGTAAAGCCCCTTCCTAATCCCCTGGCCATGCACCTGGGTCCCTGTGGTACACTTTGAACATGTGCCTCAGATCCTCATTTCGGGGCATAAGAAATGCTTCTCCTCTGAGCAAGCCGCTGCCTTATGCATGCTTTTTGGGTTTTCCTAAAGCAGCCTAAAAATCTCCTAATCCTCCCTTTCTGCTGCCTATTTCCTGCTGGTTGCACTTTTGAGCCCTCGTGCACGTTTTTGTCACAAGAGAAGGTGAGTGTTTGCTTTTGCAGTGAGCATAGCTGCTGACAGCTGACAGGAGAGATGTGTGACAGAGCCAGTGCTGGTGCCAGCTGCTGGTGTCTGCACCATTTGGGTGTGAGGACAGGGGATGCACGAGGGCAGCAATCACCTCTGTTGGCTGCAAGCATCTATCAGTGCCGAGCAGTACAAACCTCTCCAGGGAGAAAGAGAAGGGGAGATGTCTCCCATTTCAAACCCTCTCCTGTTACTAATGGGGACAGGTCACAGCCATGGGAATAAGGCACGAGGCATTGATTCATTGAGCTTTTTCTTGTAAAGCTGTTGATCTTCATTAATGTTCCCGGTTGTGCTTTCTGCTGTTCCCAGTGGGGCCACTTAATGACATAAAGAGCTTAACAAGGAGAAGCTGTGGTCACAGCTGAGGAGAAGGGTCTGGTTTACTGCTGCCAAGGGTTGTGCTGTTTATCACATGCAGCATCAGCCTCTAAATATTTCTTACCATTGGGACTGAGAAAATCACTTTGCAGAGAAGGTTATCCAGTAAATCTGGCAGGGCAGAAACAAGAGACCAAGAAGGGTCCCTCTCTTGTGACAGTACTGGTCTGGAAAAGCTTTTGGCAGGTATCTGGAGAAGGCTGTTTCCTGTCATAAACTGTGACTGTGTATTGGCCCTGGATATGACATCTCATGAGCCATGCAGTGGAGTTTTTCTATTGCTGTGTTTTCTTACTTCTTCCACTATCTATCATTGGGGAATCCCAGAGCTCCAGGAAAGAAGCTCCACAGAATCACAGAATCTGCTGAGTTGAAAGGGACCCACAAGGATCATCGAGTGCAACTCCTGGACCTGCACAGCACCATCCTCAAAAATCACACCTTGTGCCTGAGAGCATTGCCCAAACACTTCCTGAGCTCTGCCAGGCTTGGTGCTGTGACCACTGCCCTGGAGAACCTGTTCAGTGACCAACCACCCTCTGGGGGAAGAATCTTTTCCTAATATCCAACCTAAACCTCCCCTGAGCCAATGTCAGGCCACTCCCTCAGGTCCTGTCCCTGGTCAGCACAGGGATCAGTGCCTGCCCCTCCTCTTCCCTCAGCAGGAGCTGTAACTGCAGTGAGGGCTCCCCTCAGTCTCCTCCAGGCTGAACAGACCAAGTGCCCTCAGCTGCTCCTCACACTGCCTCCCCTCAAGGTCCGTCACCATTCACAGCCCTCCTTTGGATGCTCTCTAACAGTTCAGGATCTTTCTTACATTGTGGTGCCCAGAACTGCCCCCAGCACTTGAGGTGAGGCTGCCCCAGCTCAGAGCGGAGGGGACAATGCCCTCCCTTGCCCGGCTGGTGATGCTGTGCCTGATGCCCCCAGGACAGGGTTGGCCCTCCTGGCTGCCAGGGCACTGCTGGCTCACATTCAGCATTCCATCGACCATCCTGTGCCCTTTCTGTGGCACTGCTCTCCAGCTTCTCATTCCCCAAGCTGTCCAGGTTGTGCCATGCAGAACTCATCACTTTTCCCTGTTGAACTTCATATGGGAGGTGATTGCCCAGCCCTCTGGTTTGTTGAGGTCTCTCTGCAGGGCTCTCTGCCTTTGAGGGAGTCAATAGCTTCTCCCAGTTTTGTATTGTCTGTGAATTTGCCCAGTATCCCTTCCAGTCCTGTGTCCACGTCATTTATGAAGATGTTGAAGAGCACATCAGCTTGCTGGTGCTGGGCCTGGTGCTGTGGAACTGGGAAATCTCAGAGCTCTGGTAAGGAGGAGCAAGCAGAGGGAGCAATGTGGTGTATCTGTGAGAGAAATGAGCCATGGAGAAGGGAAGGCTCCTCTGCATGATGTTCCTAGTGAAACTATCAGGTGCAAATACAGTGCAATTTATCTTTTCTACTTGTTGAAGTCATACCACAGTACATATTATTGGCAGGCATACTTGAAATGTAACTGTACAAATGTGTCTTAGAAGTAGACTTCGCCTTATTTATCTCAACTGCCTTAGCTCCTGCCTTCCCAGCACTTAATGCATTTGCTAAGCATTAATCTTTCCAGTGGTATTTCAGCTGGACAAGTTCACTTTGCAGCTGGAGTTTGGACAGGCAGATTAGACTCAAGTAAGTTATGATAGTTCCTGATCTAGAAGTCTTTACTTCAATGGGAGAAAGTTGTGTGAAGCCAGAGCTCAGCTATGCACTTTTATCCAGCTGTCCACCCAAAGCCCCCACCCACTAGCAGAGCTTGTTGAGCCTTTGCCATTATTTGGGATACCTTCACTAAGATATTGGTGTGCAGCTAGGGTAGCTATGGGGTGCTGAGCACTCGTTAAACCCAGCCACAAACCCCATTTTCTTCCTGGTGTGAACTGATGCTCAACATTTATTGCAGAACAGATGTTAATGGAAGGTCACCTAAAGCTTCTCTGCAGCATAATTGTGGGGCTATTTCAAGCTTTCTCATTTGGTTTTAATGCAGATCAATGTCATAAATTGTCAAGAATCATGAAGTAATACTGTCTGCAATGCTGCTGGATCACCTGCCTTCCAAAACTGCTTCCTGCACATTAAATTTAGAAATTTATCACCTGAGACCTGAGCTTCCAAGCATTTGGAATGCTTTCCAACATGGAAAGCATTACTAGAGGCTAAAGAATGGATCATGCCACAAGCACAAAAAGCATGCAGGTGGAGCTGCTGCTGGCTCTGCAGTGGATAACCCAGCCTGGGCTGATTTTCCCCAAATGACACTGTTTCCTATGCTTGTTCCCATTAGTCACCCAATCTCTGCTCTCAGGCTCAAATCTCTGTGTGCACAAACTGGGGCATTGTGCTCATCCAGTTCGGGGCATAACTAAATTCTTATTCATTTCTACCTCACATAGAGCAGACCTGTCTCTGTGATTTGAGTTAAAGGATCTTTGGCTTGATTTGCTTTAATATTCTCTACAGAATCAAGCTCTCATTTCAGTGAGTCCCACTTTCCTCCACCAGTTCATGCTCCCTAACAGCTTTCTTTGCTTTCTCACCTTTCTTTTGCCCACAATTTAAAGACGCTTCATTTAATTTCAAGAACCTGTTTTAATGAAAAATCAGTGGTTATTAATTTGATGAAAAACTGTAACTCTGACCTCTGCTTTTCATCCTAGTTTTCAGGGGTGACATCAGATAATTTTTGTACATAGGATTCACTGTGAGTTTGATAGCACCAGAAAAGCTCTCCCCACAGCAGTGGGCTGGTGATTTACATTGCTGACAGGCGTGTGTGTTGCAGCACTTCACACCACCCCTCTGCCGCATCCCTTCTGTGCTGGACATCCTCTGGCTGCTCTCCTTCCACTCAGGTTGCTGTGCTCTTGTTGCTTGTACAAGTTTTATTGCAAGGAACAAAAGTAAGTTGAAGGGGAATTGTTTTTAGAATCAAGACTAACCCCTAGACTTGGTGGTGAGCCTAAAACAGGGATTCCCTTTGCTGGGGAAACCATAACTTTTCCGGGTTTGTGTTGCTATAGAGATGGTGTCCGATCTCTCTCTGTTAATATTGCCCCTTTGGAAGGGCCCTGAATAGGCACTGAGGTAGGTAAATTTATGCAGTGACACCGAGCGGGTGATTTTATTCTGACAAATTCCTGCAACGTTTGTTTCCAGGCTTGTCTGAGGGCTGGGACGCAGTGTTGGGCTTTTTGTCCCACGTGCTGCCCTCACGGGGACGGAGTTAATGGAAGCCTTGTTCAGAGCCGCTGGGGCAGAAATTTTTTTGCTGAGAGAGACAAAAGCTGAACGGGCCACCTCAGAGGTTGCTTTGGGAAGGCCGTCTCTTGTGGGCTCTCAAAGGAAACGGGAGATAACGCTTGGCCCGGGAGTCTCATGGAGTATTTTCAAGCACCCTCCTCTCTGCCCTGCTGCCTTGTGCTTGCGCATCTGCCTCCTGCAGCATCTTTTCTAGGGTGGCAGGGAGGGGGCATCTCAAGAAAACACTAATTAGAGTTGTTTTTTCACAGCCTGGGAGGGGAATAATTACCAGCATTGTGAGACATGGCCCAGAGATGCTGTTGGAGTGGGACGGCTGCGATGGGGCCAGCGGGTGGAAAGCAGCAACAGGAAAGGGCACAACGTGGCTGTACCTGACTGTGGACCTGTGCAGGCTGGTCCCAGCACAACAGGGCTGTTTGGGTCCCCATTTCTGCTCAGTTGTGGCAGTACCAGCCAATACAGCAGGGAGTTGAGCTGGGACTGAAAAAGCACCATCTAGGCTGCCAGCACCCAAGCTGAAAGTCAGCAGCTCTCTGTGGTTTGGTTTGAGGATCTGGCTGTTTGAGTATTTCCTGGGTATTCATGTGTTCTCAGGAGGACTCCAGCTCCTGGAGTCATTTGACTATGGTAGACCATCAGCTGCACTTTGTGGAAATAATTTCATGGGTCCCAGAAATATTGCACACTCTGAAAGCTCTGAGGTGAGCACTGAAGGTGGCCTGGGATCACATCTCACAGAGACAGGACCTCCACTGAGCTCCTTCTGACCAGAGCAAGCTCAAGACAGAGATTCAGCATCACATCAACCTGGGCTGGGAGCACAATAATAGCAAGGGCATCAGGGCATCTGAATAATGCTCAAGGACAGTGGCAAGTTGTTCTGGTGCAGAAGACCTCCAAGACAGGACTGGGTAAAGTACATAAGTCTGAAGTCAGGCTGGTAGTGCTCCTTGGCTCCTGCTGTGCTCTCTGAGGATAGCAACCTTTCAGGAAAAGGGAAATGCACTTAGCATAATTTTATCAAAGAGCACAGGATCTTTAGAACTAAGCAATGCTTTATCATTAAAAGATGGCCTTTTGATTCTACCAATTTATAAGGGAGGAAACAATTTCTAAGGAATAAATTATTTCATTTAGTTCGTTTCTGCTATTTGTGCCCTAGTTTTTCAGATGCACTTTGTAATTTTTGGGTGTTACTTGATGGCCTGCCTGGAAGGGACAGTGTTTTGTGGTGAGTGGAATGTGAAATAACTGTTTTTTCTAAGTTTTCCTCTTTAGCCATACAGACGATCATATAGCTATTCCACTTACTGGAACTGAGTGTCTCTTGTAGTACAAATAACCAGATCAATACAATTGGATGTTGGCATTTTTAAAGCAACTTATTTGGGTATTTCATCAGTTGTAGTATTGATGCAGGAATTATTAATCAAGGGCAGCCCATGGGCTCTGATCAATAGAAGGCTCCAAGCTGCTTGGTGTTTTGGGGTTTTTTGGGGGGACGGGAATGAGTCTTTTGATTTTTTTTGTTTGTTTGGTTTGGTTTTGTTTTCTGAGAGTAATTTTTTTTGCTCCATCCTTTTCTCCCATATAAAGCTGCCATTTCAGAGCTGCTTTTTTACAGAGGTAGTAGTTCTTCAGAAAGATGAGCATGAAACTAGTTGTGTTTACACAGAAAATCAAGGTTAACTCCATAGGACAGTGAGGATGCTTAGACATTGGCTGGAGTACAAGATGCTTTTAGGCCTGTCAGGAAGAACACCACGATGGAGGCATAAAGCAGGGCTCTCATTAGGATATCTGCTGTGTGGAGCGAGCAAGACCCTTCCTACTGTTGATATAAATTTCATCAGAGCAAGCTGGAGAGCAGTAAAGGGGAATGTCTGCCTATATATTTGCAGTGGGTGCTGATGCAGAGCAGGGAACAAAGCCATCTCAAGTGCCAGATAATCTGTCCCTCGGGGTGCAGGTCCCGTGGGCAAACACTTGTGTCTGAGCTGTGCCGAGTGCTCACATGAGCGGTGCTGCTGAGCTCCCGGACGCGTCTCGCGTGCAGAGGCTTTTGCAGAACACAGACCCTAATCCCAGGAGTTTTGTCAGGGTTACCAAGGACTTTTCCCATGCTATGTGCCTGTTTTAGCAGCCAAGCAGGGTTTCTGCTACCTCGAGCCCGGCTGAGGTGAGAGGACTGTTGTTTACTGGCTCCTTTTGTTTTAATAAAGAGGCTCATTCTCTCCAAACGCACATGGACACCTGGCATTTGCCCTCCTGGGGCTGGTGGCCCACAGAGGACTGCAGGGCCCTGCTTCTGCTTGCTCAGTGTAGGGTGCCTTTGTAATGCAAACTGAGAAGGGTTACAGCTCCAGCCCGGATCATTCACAGCCATATAGCCAAACAAGAAACCACTCTCAATAGCACACAGCAGCATTTTCAGCTCCTGTAAATAATCTTCAAAGCCACACAGCACGCTCACGAAGAAAGTCTGGCCGGATGGCTTGAGGATACTGTGCTTTAGAGATGATACACACCATTCTCAACCTCAAAGATATTTAAAAAAAAAAAAAGGGTTTCTAATATAACACTGCCATTTAAGAGAAATCAAGACTGAAAAGCAGCTGTCAAATTTTAATTTCCTGGCTAATGAATGACTATGAATCCATTCTTTAATGATTCTTGACCCTAGAAACAAAATGTATTAGCACTTTCAGATTTTGCACAGTAGTGCTAAATGGGGCATGTAATGTACTAATTTAGTGCCTCTTTAGCATAATCACAACCTACATGCACAGCTACATTTCCTTGCCAGGCAGCTTTCACAAGACCTGCAAAGAACTTATGTAGGATGTTTCACCCTATTAGTCATTTCATTGATGCCTGAGAATCAATATATGTGCTTTTTTCCCTGTGTCCTGTCTTTCTCCACAAAAAAAAGCATAAAATCATCCATTGATCTTCATGGAGTGATTAAAATGCCAAGAAATCTTTTCTTTTCTCCACCTGCAATGAAGCAAGATATCTGGTTTTACTGTGTTTATCTTGTGAATCTAAAAGCCCAGAAAAATGCTGCATTTGGATATAAATCCTACTTTCCTGGAAAAATACAGGGTCAAATTGAATAATAGCTATATTTTAAAAATAAAACTCCACCTAAAATTGATTTTTAAAAATAAGTTTAAGAGTAAAATTTTCAAGTTTATAGTCCTAAAAATATATTTCTAACAATAGCTTACCCTGGCTGTCCTATTCAGGAAGAAAGTAGTCTGAGAACTGAAAGCACTCAGCTTGATGTGACTACCAACTTCCTATTTTTTTGGCTTCCCTTTGGTCACTCTTTGGTTTATGGCCACTCTCACAGTAAATATACCTTTTCTTCTCTTTCAGTAGAACCTGTGTTTCAGTTTTGCCATTGCCTGTTGTCCTTTCTCTGGACATTACTGAGAAGAGCCTGGCTCTGGTGTCTTTGCTCCCTCCATGCAGATATTTATACACATTGATAAATCTGTTTTTCAGGCTGAACAGTTCCAAACTCCCTCTGAACACGTAAGTTCAAATGAACTAGACAGCATTCTTGCCATGAAAGAGCAGCTTGGGTGCTTCTTTGCACTGCTCTAGCTTGGGGTTTGTGTAAAGTATTGCAATGGATGAGCCCTTTGAAGGGAACATTTCCAATGCACTTTGAGGGGATGTGGATCCAGATGGAATGACAAACATCCTGGAGATGTTATTGTAACACCCCAACAGGATCCTCGTAACAGTTTGCCTGATCCTACCTGGTGTATACAGATGCATGGGGGTGTCCACAAAGGCTTTGTTATAAGATCAGACCCATCTTCAAAATGCAGTTAAGCCACTTGTTATTACATTAACATTTACTCGGTCTAAATAATATTGAGGCCACTGCAAGGAGTTCTGCATATCTGTGTGGTCTACAGCAGGCAGAGCACTGTGTGTGCTGTGCTCCTACACGGGTTTTGTCATGAAATCAATCCTTCCTAAGGCTCGTTATCCCTCTGCATGCAGGAGCCCTGCCGGGTCTGGCCAGGCAATCCCTGCCTGCAGCAGATCAATACGGAGAGACAGAGGCAGCTGAGGGAAACAATGCACAAACAAACATTCCTGGCACTGGAAACAGTCTGTGCTTACAGCAGAAGGTGTGAAGCTCCACACCTCTTTCTGCTCCTTGAGTATCTTGGGGCTGCTGGAGGTGTTCAGTCAACCAGCGTGCCCAATACCTTCCTGAATGTTTTCATTTCCATATGTAGGCTGCACTTTAGAGAGAAAAATCTGGATGTATGCCACACTCTCTCCAGAAATTCAGGAAAAGGAAATGGGATTGTTAAATAAAACAGCATTGATCTGGGAGTTCCTGAGGGCAGGCTGTTCAGTCTGGCAGCACTTGCCCCTGCTGTGAGCAGAGCTGCCCGCACAGGGCTCTCTCTGTCTGTGGGGAGCACCATGCAGGGCCAGGGGCCGGTCTGGCAGCTGGCATGGCAAGTGTAAGGTCTGCTCTGAGCCGTGCTTGGGAGAGCCCAGAGAACAGGGCAGATCACTCTCTGGCCTTGCATTTCTGCTCTGGCTGGCTGCTCGAGCAATGCTGCAAGTTTGAGACTGCCTGTGTGAAAAACATTCCTTTGGTGAAAAACAAGAGTCCCGCTGCCCCCTCAGAGAAGACTTCTAGGGAGGGTCATCTGTTCTGAAGGCACAGCGCTGCCCAGAATTTGATTGATATTCATTCTCAGGGCCGTGTGAGCTGCCCCAGCTGTGGCTGTCCCTCCTTAGCCTGTAATTCCCACAGATATTCACAATGAGGTCTTTGGAGGCAGGTGTGTTTGTGGCGTTTGAAGGAAGCAGTGCAATTTTTTAGAAGAGATTTCCTGTACGTCATTACTACCATTCCCAAAAGCAGAAACACAGCATGTAATTGCTACATCTGAAACTCTGAGCTGCAACATTAGCAAGGAGTTAACAGGAACCATAGGCTGCAATTGTTGCAGCTGTTTTTAATAACACTTACGGAGAAAATGCATCTTTCCAGAGACAATTCACAAAGAGTAAAATTTCTACTGAGTTGATCAGATAGCAATTTTTCTTTCATCTCCAGTAACAATTAATGTTAAGACTTGGTTACACAAAAATGTATAGACCATAAGGAGGGGGGGATTGTTTGTGATAGGTGCTTAAAAATTAGTATTAAAATAATAATTAGCTCGTGCTGCCTCGTGATATGCACAAAAATTACAGCTGTCCATTGCTGTGGACATGGAACCCAGCCACTTCTTGCTGATGTCTGTTCTGCTCTGAATAGAGTCAAATCTGTCTGCTCCAGTTAAGACCTTGCTTCCATATATTAATTTTTAAGGTGATGGCTGTGTCATCATATCATCTGCAAGCCTTGAAATGTGCCTGAGCCTGAGGACTCTGCAGGACACACAGATGCCTGTTTAGCAGGGCTGGGCTTCTATTAGTGTGCGAGTAGGGAATGCAAGCACCCTGCTGTAACTGAGAATGAGGTGGGAGACTGCAGCCTGGCTTCAGAGCCCAAAACCTCGTGCTTGATTGATGCCCAGAGGGCTCTGCTGATGCTTGGAAGCTGGTGGGAGGCATGCTGCCCGTGGAGAGGATGGGGGAAAGTTGTGCTACAAGCTGGATTGTCAGATGTGTCTTTTGGGGCCACAGCCTCCAGAGCCCATACTGTGAGTCGCTAGGCTAAGACTATAAGAAAATCACAAGTCAGTGTCACTCCTAGCAGCACTTTGCAGCCCTGCAAGTACTTGATATGATCCTGTGGCCAAATAGGGAAATTATCAGAGCAGTCGGTGTTGGAACATGAAGAAAAGCGATGTGTGAATTGGCAGTTTTTCCCTGAGCTGGGCAGCAAGGGCTGAACCCTGCTCTCAGCAGAGATGCCTTGGTGCCACTGCATGTATTGAGCCATCAGCCCTCACCCACTGCAAAAGCTGCCCTCCTTTATTTTTTAAAGAAAAAGCAGATTGCATTGCACATGTACTGTTTAGTTGGGAAACCTGGATGTGATTTCCATGGACTGTTTCAGACTCACCCCTAACTATTTGGGAAGGCATCCTGGGATGCACTGGGATCCCCTGGCTGGGGCAGCCAGAAGGTGAAGGAGCAGAGTGAGCTGCAGCGGTTCTTGCCCGCTGTGGGTGCAAACCCACCGAGCCCTCCCTGCGGCGAGCCCGGGCTGTTCCCTGGCCCAGCGCCCGCATCCCAAAGCAGCGGGGGCCGTGCGCCCGCCGCGGGTGGCAGGTCCCACTCGTGCTCCCGGGCAGCTCCAATGCGTGCCGGTGACAACACAGGACAACAGAGGGCACCAGCGGCCCTTGTTGGGCGAGCTCTGCCCTGCCCGGACACACGCGGCTGCTCCCGGGGCCCGGGGAAGGAGCCTGAGGGCCCATGGCACCCGCTCCGCCCGTGAGGGGCACGGCTGCTCCCGGGGCCCGAGGAAGGAGCCTGAGGGCCCACGGCACCCTCTCCGCCCGTGAGGGGCACGGCTGCTCCTGGGACCCGGGGATGGAGCTTGCGGGTCCATGGCACCCAATCCGCCCGTGAGGGGCACGGCTGCTCGCCCGGGGCTCGGGTGCGCTGCTGGGAGCGCTCTGCGCACACGGCGGGGCTGGGGCTG
>VZTB01014395.1:512482-567141 GCA_013397245.1 Thryothorus ludovicianus | reverse complement strand
TCTGCGCGCACGGCGGGGCTGGGGCTGGGGCTGGGGCTGGGGCTGGGGCTGGGGATGGAGCTGGGGCGGTGGAGGTGTGCGGGGAAGGGGGTGCAGGGGCGAGCTCACACCCAGAAAGGCACCGCCAGCATTTCGGAATCCGCACTCTGCCTGGCGGGGCCCGACCCTGTCGTCCGCACCCCGACAGAAGTCACTGAGAGGTGGAATTTGAAGTTAATCTGCAGTGAAATGGTGCAGGTCAGAGGCTGGGCCCGCGTGGCAGCGGAGTTCAGGCTCGCTGACAGCAGCGAACGTGTGAGCTCTGCCTCCAGCGAAGCCCGCAGGGACAGCCCTGAGCTAGCTCCGAGCTGCTCCGCTCCAGCGCTGCTGCCAGCGTGGAAAGGAGCCTGGAGCAGCCTGGCTCCTGCAGCATGAACTCCCCAGCGAGCCTGGGCTGCTGAGGCTGGGGGCCAGCAGTCCCAGAGCTGCTCCTTTCAGGGGTAACTCCGTACAGCGGGGGCAGTCGGGGCACGCCCCTGCTCCGTGCAGTGGGAACTGGGGCTGCTCCCACCCTGCTCAGCCCCTCCTCACCTGCAGATCCTCTCTCCTTCCGCTCACCCACTGTTGATCCCTGCCGCAGGTGTGTTCAGCTACAGGATGCCCACGGAGGGATGCCGAGAAGTTGAAATGTTTCTTATTTTCCTAATGCACAGCTATCTAAGCAGGTAAGCAGCAGTCATTTGTAGAGATAACCCACTGCTGTCGTGTGATTTTATCACACGACAAAATAATCAGGGAGTAGAGCAACAAAATACAAACACAAGTCCTTCTGATGAACAGCCCCTTTAGCAGAACATTATGATTTACTGCTCTGAAAACAGAAAGAGGAGGTGATTTTATTCCTGCTTTCCTCCATGCAGCACTTGGAAAGAGTTCATCTCTGCTCTGGTTTGTGGGATACTTTCTTTGTTTCATCTTAATTTACACGAGAAAGATGAAAGGAGAAAAAACAATGATGGAGGGGAAAGGGCTTCAAGCAAAGAAACAATGTATCACACAGCATGAAAATGCCACCCAACCTGTGACGACTACTTGCAAGAATAAGAGCTTTTCTGCATGTAAACCATAATCTAAAATTTGTACCATGGCCTCATCCTCTTCAGTCCTGCAAATTTGATATATCTTGCCTATTGCAGCAGGACTATTTCCATACCAGGAGATTTACTCACATAAGCACAGAGCATTGGATGCTCTGTTTATCCACAGCCTAAAAACATGAAGGTCCAAAGTTTCTTCCATTGCCAGGGGCATGTGGAAGCTTTGAGCACACGCTACAGAGATAAGTAGAGACATATGCTTTATGCCAGGCCAAGATGTTTTTATAAAGAGTTTCTGGCCTCATCTGGTAAAATATTTTATAACTTTTCTGCCAGCAGCCAAAAGGCAGTCAAATATTTAAAAGCAGCAATAAAAGTTCCTGTGTGAGTCAGAGTCCTACAGAAATCCTGCTAGTGAATTTCCCCCTGGTAGCCTGCAGGACTAGCAAGAAAAAAATCCCACAGAACTCTGCTGGTATGAAGTATATTTTAACAAGTCCTTGGAAGTGGCATGGAATGTCCCTGCAAAGGCCCTGAAACCAGATCCCAGAATACATGAAGCCTAAAAAGCAATTCTGGTGGGTTTTTTTTCCTTAAATTATTATAGCCTCAAATCCGATTTTTACTCCAAGGGAATCACAGAGAGGCCAGCTTCAGTGTGACCTTTAAGTGGCATCTCACTTGCATACAGAAGAATATGCACAAGTGTGTATTGCTTTAACCTGGAATCCAGCATGCTCAGATGTCCGTGCCACAGATGGAGCAAACGTTGCACTGCCATGTGCATGGCCTGGGCTCAACTCTCTGCTCTCCCTTCCTGCCGAGCCCTGCTCTTGTAGCACTAATGAAGTGCCTCTTCTTTCCCTTTCAAAGTCCTCAGGTGATCTCGTTCTGCTTGGAAACTGCAATGAGACCCTGGGCTTTTTTGGAAAAGAATCTCATTAAAATCGAAGGCCACAAAAGCTTCTCTGCTAATTCTTCCTGCAGCTGACATCCTGTCAGTAACCAGTGTGCTCAAGTTTGGCTCTGCTATGGGCAGCAGTGCTGGGGGTGGGGGCCAGGCAGGCACAGGTATGACACAGCAATGTCACAGATATGTCACAGCAGCTGACTCTGACCCCAGGTTCATGGGCTGGCAGATGCAGGCATGCACATTCTTGACCTCTCTGTTGGCAGATGATGCTAAGAGGGGAGAGGGTAGTGATACTGCTGGCACCTGCCTGGCAGGATGTGTGCATGGGCTAGTTGGTCACTGATTTTGGTCTACAAACTGCTTCCACACTGCAGTTCAGGTCTGCTTTGGATGCTCTTCCCTGGAGCATCTGGGAGCTGATCTGGGAACCCTGCTTGGCCTGAATCCCCTCTTATTGCCCTTGGACCTTGCCACTTTTTTTTTTTTTTTGCCTGTTCCAAAAATCTCCTGAGAGCTAACTATGTTTCTTTGGTTAGTCTTGTGCTTTTGACACTATAATGGGAAGAAGGATGTCATTTCCCCACAACAGAACATCAGGAAATGTTTTACTTCAGCTTGGTAAAAAGTGGTAAAAAGTGAAGCAATTGTTAGGACAGCTAAGTCTTTCTCAGAGCTGTTTTGCAGATCCCCACAGATATGTTATGCCAAATGTGACAGCATCAGCACTGCACAGGAGAAAGGCTTTGAGCTAAGCAGGATCGGGCTCACACAGACATGGGATGTCACCATGCCTGCCAGGCTGCTCAGTCTGTCAGCACAGATCCTACCCTGGATGTCCTAATTCCCTGTCCTGTGCTCTGACCATGACCCCCTCCTTCTCTTGTACAGGAGAGCCTCATACAGCCTGCCTGGTCCCCCTTCCCCATTTCCACAGCTGTTTGGTGTGAATGTGAAAACAACATACATGCAGGATGAAGGCAGTTGCCCTCTAATTGTGTGTGAGGGCAGTGCTCCTCCCTGGGAATGGAACACAGGTTTTCTGAGCCTACAGAGAGAGCCTTTGAACCACAGCACGGGTGGTACAGCTGAGCTCCTCTCCAAAGGAGCTGGGAGAAGCTAGAGCTTTATCACCCAGGGTAGGAGAGAGCCTCTCCTTCCTCCTGGCCTTGTCTTGGGCAGAGAGCCCAGCTCCCACAGCCTGCCTGGTGAGCAGCCTTCTTCCCATGGTGTCTGACCTCCAAAAATGTGCCCATGGCAGGCTGCTTTGAGCACACGACAGAGAGAAGGGACAGTGAAGCTGTGTCTGGTTACCCACCTCAGCTATCTCCTTCTCCTCTCTGGGGAGGGTGGTCTGCTCTCCTGGGTGTCAGAAGAGATTCTTTCAGGGAGAGTTTGGCAGCGCAGATTTATGACAAGCCTCTTACAACTCATTGCAGATTTGGGTAACGCTTGGGTAAAATGCTGTCACCAACTGCATGCTTCTCTCCTTGGAAACTCCAGTGTTTTTTTGTGCCCAGCTTGCTGCCACAATTCAGTACTGCCAGTGGCTGGGGAATAGCTGGGTGCCCAGAGCCAGCCCTTCCTGGCATCAGGGGGATGCCTGCACACAGCCTGGCTCAGGGTGACTCCCTCAGGGATGGCTGCCATGCCCTAAGGGACCACAGTCCTTTAGGGTCAGCAGGGGTTGGTGGTCATGGGTGTCACACTCTGCTGAGCAGAATACAAAAGTGCAGTCCTTCCACCCGCAGATCATCATAGGATCTATTGAGTAATTCAGAGTGTTTATCTCATAATGATAGCGTAGCCCTGGGCTGTCTCTAAGGTCCTTGCTGGTGCAATGGCTGGCTCTTGCATCAGAACCAACAGTCAGAGCACTTCCCTTTGTCTGTTTCCATTTGCATTTTCAGCTGCAGGATGAATGCCAGGGTCCTGGGGTGGGCAGAAGGGATTTAGGTTAAGCGGGACTTCCAGATCAGTTCCAAGTTTGTCATCTTCTGCTTAAAATCTGCAATGTGATGGCGCTGGTGGCCCCTGCAGTTGCTTCTGGATTCACATATATTTCTCCTGGTGAATCCAGAAGCATACGCTAGCAGGGGCAGCATGAGGCAAAGCTGGGAGTTTAGGCAAGAAAAAGAATTGTTTGCTTGTCAGATGCCTTGGGAGAAGCTGAAGTGATCATAAACAGTGGAGGAACTTGCAAGTGTGCAGCACTGAGAAGGCAGCAGGCACCCCACATGCCAGATCTCGTTCTCTTATCCTCAGCATCCAACCTGACACCACCAGCAGGAGCAGCTGGTGGCATGGATGGCTGCACAGTTGCTTTGGTCACCTCTTGCTGATGGGATGTACAGATGCTGGTGTTTCTTGTGTAGTGGGCAATTCATGTTCCACAGCAGCCTGCAGGGTTGTGATGATTCATGGGAAACAGGAAAACCTAGCTTTATCTTCAGGGAGAAAACTGCTGAACGTCAGGTTTCAGGGCCTTTGGTTTGGTGGAATTACAGGTTCAAATTCTGAGAGGTTCAAACAAGGTCTTTCTTCCTCTGAGACAAATGGAGTGTCATGCAGCAAATCGCCAATGATTCTCTTTGTTAGATGCTGTGTTACTTTGAAAACAGCATTGTGACATATTTCAGCTTTCTGCAAAATAAATAACTGCATCATTTATCAAAAAAGTTTCCTTTCAGAAAGGTTGCCACTCTTTTAAGGCATCAGGGACTCCTGGGAATGAAGGAGATAAGAGGAACACAAAATGCCTCTTTTCTTTTCTTACTCTATTTTATTTGACATTTCACTTGTTTTTCCTTATTTGAAAAAGCCCTGATGAGGAGTGATCCTTGTCCGTGGCATTCCCCAGCAGACTAGGTGGAGTGTGACAGTGAGGGCCAGAGATTGCCTGGCTGGCCCCTGCAGTGACGGGGTGCAACAGGCACTCCTGCCTGCAGCACTCCTGATTCCTGCAGCTCCCCTGCTTCCTGCAGCATCCCTGATTCCTGCAGCTCCCCTGCTGCCTGCAGCACTCCTGATTCCTGCAGCTCCCCTGATTCCTGCAGCTCCCCTGATTCCTGCAGCTCCCCTGCTGCCTGCGGTTGCCCTCACGCACGAGGAGGTCTGAGATCGCTCTTCACCCCACGGGAGCAAACATCACCCATCAAACCTATCCCCGGCTCTCTTGCAGTGGAAGGTACAGCTCCTGGGACACCAGCAAAATCAGGACTGACAGGCAGTGAACAAGCAGCATATTCTGCCTCCTCAGCTGAGTTGATACATCCTGACTGTGGATGCTTGCTGGAGCATGAGGTTCCATGCTCCTTTCTCACAGACCATCACTGCAGAGCAGCATGCTCAGCTCTGCTGTGTGTCATGGTTGTGCAACACAGGTGTGCTGCACCTGTCAAATGCAAACACTGTCACAGGTGAATTCCTCCTCAAAACTTCTACAGGGAGAGCTATGTGCAAAAAAAAAAAAAATCCAACAAGGCACATAAACACTTCCGAAACTTTTTTTGTCTCTTTTTAGAGCAGTCTCCAATTTTCAACTATTTCCACACACTCATTCTTCGTCTAGGAAAGGATATAACACACCAAATGAAATGTCTAAAAGCAACTCCTGTATTCAGCATGCTCAACAGTAATTTGTTTTATAGTGTGAGCAACAGTATCTTGTTTTGTGCTTGACATAGCAAACATTACTAGTGTCCAGCCAGCACCTTACTAACTTTTTAAAAACAGAAGTATTGCAAGCAGCTTTTTATGCCATCTATGGGATACCCACAGTTCTTTCCAAATGCCTGGGAATCCTAAGTACCAGGCAGGAATTGGCATCCTCTGTTTACACGTGGGAAAAAAGAACCAAAAGAGTTTATGTCTCCTGTTTCCAAACATAGTCACTAGCTTTGGGTCCCTGTCTTTTTGGAGCCAAACTATGAGAGCTTTTAATTTCTGGCATGTGTGCAGAACAAAGAGCAACTGTTCGCTGGTTTAACTGGTTTGACTTGTACACAGCTCCATTGAAAAGGTACCTTAATGTGAAGTCTGTGTAGTGCAGTGGAGAAGCAGATGTTCCCTCCATCCCCATTGCATCCATCAGGTCTGGATTTTACAAGTGCCCCAGTCGAGGCCAACAGTGTTTGCAGTGTCCAGTGCTGCTGAGAGCTGGGCCAGGTGTTAGATCAAATGTCTGGAGCTGAGTGTGTAACATTTTTTCAGATGTGCTTCTCAGTGATTTTTTTCCAGACAGATGCAGGAAGTCTGTGGTAGAGCTGGGAACAGAGCCTGTTCCTGTGCTGTGAGAGGCTGTGCCCCTGACAAGACACAGGCACAGCCCTACAAAGTAAATGTTGTGATTTCATGGCTGGAGTTGAATGGCACCCGACAGTTGCACCAGGGGAATGTTTTTACCCCACTCTGCAGATTCACAGGCATTCACTAAGAGGCTAAAGCCTCAGAAAACTCTGAAATTCAACACACATAGTTTGGTGCTTAATTTTGGGTCATCTGTACCAGTGTGTCTTGTACTTCTGTGCGGCTCAGTTACAGGATAACTTTAATGGACAATAACCAGGCAGGAAGGCTCAGGGAGCTGGTGAGGTAGAGGAAAAAAGGACATCATGGGTCTGAGTTTAATACCATCTTGCACAGAAAGTATTACCCCAGGAGATGTCTGTTGACTCTCATATCATGTAGCTAAAGCTGCTTCCTGTGCTGGGAGTGAGGATGGATGACAGAAGCTGTGGCTCTGCTTGCGTAGTTGAGCTGTCTGGAAGAATTACACATTTCTCTCCTTTTTAATGATTAGTTGAGCTTATCTGTGATAGGAGAGCCTGTCATACTCTGTGTCTGAGCATGGTGTCCTCTGCTGGTGCCAGCTGCCTGGCAAACCAAGGGCACTGCTGGCCCTGCCAAGCCTGGCAATGCCTCACTGGCCCACCCACAGCTGGGCCACATCTGTAAGGGGTGGCCACCCCATGGGAGTGTCAGCTGCACGTGCAGCTCCCCCCTGGTCTGTCTCTTCCATGTTTGGAACAGCACAACTGCACAGATTTTTCTGCCCACCTGTTTCCATGAGTTCACACTGAAAGCTTGCTTTTTCAAGAAATTCTCTTTTATTTATTTAATATGTGCTGTTTCCAAAGGTTGCGTCTGCTCTTGAGGATAGTACCCATGGATAAATGCAGAGAAGACATAAAGCCAGTATTTGACAGCAGAATGGTCCCTTCAAGCAGTGAAATGGCTTGGGCAGGTGAAATCTTTCTAGAAACACCAGTTGAAACCATATCCCAACCACCCCTCTGCCAGTATAGGTCAGGAACGGTGGCTTTTCTTGAGTAAAATTTCAGTCAGGCTCATTTTTCTTTCTGTTTCTGTTCTAGCAAATATTCAGCTAAATATTAAGCTGTGATTAACGCTAAAAGTAGTAAGAGGAATTTCAGACTGAAAAGCAGGACTTAAACTTTTAACTTAGATGGGAAACTGGAAAATTTTTTCAGCAAAGCTGCTTCCATGGGAAAAGGTCATTGAAGAGCATTCTGGCTGAAAGCATTTCAACAATCTGCCATAAGAAAGTAAAAACCCCTCAGACCCTTCCCACTGTGGAAATTCAGGATTTTCTATAGCAAAAGGATTAATCTTTCGACTGTAATTGAAGTATTTTTTTTTTTTTTTATTTAATGTATATCGTCATTGCTAAAACATGTAAAAGAAAGGAGTTTGAGGAAAACTCTAGCAGATACAGGGCAAGGAACAATCATGGGCTGGCAAGAGCCTGGAATCAGTGACCTAATCAGCCATTTCCCTCTCTAATTGCTATGATTCTACTGCTTAAAGAATTACACAAGGTGTATTTTAGTTGGAACAAGATACTATTATTGAGTAAAGTGCATAATAATTGTGTTTCAGAAGGTGAAATAAGCGTCTATCACCAGGCACTTCAATCCATCATTGTACTTCGCTGAATTACCGAAATTGCACTACATTCAATCCTAAAATTACTTGTAATAAAGTGATTGCTGAACTGACACTCACAAAAAGATGTGTAGTACCCACATTTGTTTTCCTAATTGACTATTTTAGGCTTCGATCTAGGGAGGGAGGAGCACCCACAGCCCTCCTTGCAGTTTATAGGAATGGAGGGCAGGTAGGAAAGGAGCTCCTCACAGAGGCAGAGCCTGTAAGAATGGAAGGCTCCTGCCTGCCTGAAGTACCTCTGATCTCCTATAGCTTTTAAATCTTTGGTTAGGTCACTGTATAGATCCATTTCACCTACATTTACAAAAATATTAGGCTTTGATACAAGCCTTTCTTGTAATGATATACCACCTGTTTATATTGCTCTGCAATGTCTTCCCTCCCTGGCTATTCATTAATTAATGCCACATTTTGCAGACAGGGGTAAGTGACTTGACCAAGAACACATAGCATGGAGACACATCCCTTGTCCTGGACCTCCAGTGGCACTTTGGGAGATGCCCACGACTTTTGTTGTTTCTCCACCCTGCAGGATTCTAGGTAGCAAAATGCAAAACTTTTTGTTTCAGAAGTCAGAACTCTTTGTTTCAGCTGCTGGATCTGACATTTAGATCAGGCCCACCTGGAAGAGCATTACTTTTCTTGTCTTAGATAGTAGTCCAAAGATAAAAATAAATTGTGTAATTAACTGATGCTGAGCTAAATTCAGTTGGTCTTTTGGACTTTAGCTTATGCATATGGTCACATGGGGCAGTACATAGAATTCTTCTACTCTTCTGCTTTGCAACATCATTTTGCAAAGGTATATATTTACTTTTTCATGAGACTGAGTGAGTAGCTGAGGAAATCTTGATTTCTGAGGCTCAGAACCCTCAAAAAGTCTTTCTTAGGGGTTTTCCCAGCCTAGCTCAGAATGGATCTTTAAGAAATTTAACTGTAACCTGCTAGAATTTTTCTTTGGAAGAGTAATACATACTCTTCCAAATTCAGAATTCCATGCAGAAGACACTGAATTTAAGTCCCTGCTGGATGTTTCCATGGCCTCAGCCAAAGGGATGAAACCCTTCTTCATGGCAGGTGACATAATCTGTAGGGTTTACTGACTCTCTAAGTGAAATATGCAATGCTCTCATAGATATTTTTCAGCTTTTTCTTTACATGAAAAGAGATGTGAATGTCTCCTCCATCAGCAGTCACTATATAACACACATACTGTAAAGTCTATTAAAAAAGTTTCAATAAGCTAAGCAAATATGAGGAATTCTGATGGGAAGGAATTAAAGCAGTCCATTTTTTTTCTTCCAAAATAAATATGCGAGTTAATCTGAAAAAGTGAAGAGTGCCAAATATTCATCCGATGTGCTAAAGTGACTCATGGCAAAGGTAGACAGTTTTATAGTGCAATTTCTTTACTTGTGTTGGAAATGGAGAGCTTCCAAGTGGCACTTATGAAACAATTAGCTGTTCAAGGATAATCAGATTTGTATGAAAATGTAAAGATAAGTGATTTAGCTGTGATCTCAGCTGGAAAGTGACTAAGGGTGGTGGGCCACACTCCACAGTAAAAATCCCCTTTCTTTTACTAAATGGCACTTTTGCTGAAATGTGCTCGATTCAAGCAAGTAAGGGCTCCCTTGACTTTCATTGCTAAGATGACACACGACTGATTTGCATCATTAGAGATCTTTGCTGATGGCTGAACTGCTTTGCATGTAAATGAGACCTAACCTGAACAGCTGCTCAGCTGGTGGGTGTGAAGGATTTACAGTTCCAGATCAAGTCCCTGCTGACTACCAGTCTCTGAGGGAATTCCACTGCAGACTGATGGAAAACATGGAACATTTCATACTTGCATCCCTGGAGATTGGGCAAGTGCAGAGGCTGGCAGTTCAAATGGCCAAAAAGCACTGTGAGGCCTTTTAATATTTTCAGGTGAAAATGCTCATTTTTCATTCTTTCCCTGTCCCTTGAAATTATCATGCATAGTGGAAGAGCAAAGTGGACAAGGAATAGTCCTGACAGCATGATAAAGGGTCATCCTGCATCTTCAGGTGTTGCCCTGTGGCCTCTCCACAGAGATTTGCTGCTACTTCCACAACCTGGTCATCTCCAAATTGCCTAAGGTCAGGGCAGGAAGTGGAGAGCTGTCTATAACAACCTTTGGGTTTTCTTCCATTGAGGTGTTTGTCTTAGTGCTCCTGTTCACTGGACTTCTGTTGTTGGCCGCGTGTTTCTCCTAAAATGTGCTCTCTCAGCTCTGCCTTTGCAAATGCACTTTGTGGAGAAAGTGGCAGAAAACGAGATTATGGCTTCCTCACCTGAGCTGTATGGGAAGGCCCCTTAGGAAACCTGTTTCTGTGTTATTTTCAGTCTAGTTTCCAAATCCCCAGAAGCCTGGCTAAGACAAATAGGCAGCCAAGCCTTGAGTAACATCTGCCTGAATATTCTCCTGTCTATGGAACAAATCACATTGTCAAGGACATCTTTAATGATGTGTCAGAGATAAGAGTAGCTCTCAGTCCCTGGAGATCCAGAGAACTTGGATACAGTTTGGATCTTTGGCCAAAGTACCTAGGAGGGGTACATCTCTAGAGCAGAGGTGGTGGTGACCTCAGATTCAAGGACTAGCAAATACCTGCACTCTGTTTAATGTCAGAGGTATCACTGCCAGTGGTAGGATTCAGAAAAATTATATTTAGAGAGTTTCCAATAAAGCATTTGTAGATTGAGGTGCACAAACCTTTGAAAGTGTTTGGTCTCCTGGTGATGTTCACACATGGACACAAAACGTCTTGGTCTTGAAAGGATGCTTTTACACTGCTTATTGCTCCTGAAGCTGCCAAAACAGGGAATGAGCACTGTGACCTCTCTGGGTATGCAATAAAGCCTTAGGAAGACACCTGGAAACTCGGCAAGGAGTGTTAAGTAGAGCTAGTGATGGCAAACTCCATCAGATACTGCTTATTGTGGAGGCAGAACTCAACCTGTTACAAACACATCCTCCTTCCCTGAGTGTGGTTGGTTTTATCTCCAGGTTAAGGAGTGTTGAGATCCCATATGGAAGAGGAAGCTGTTAGGCTTTAAGAGCTTTGTTTACTCATATAAGGCCTAACAAACATGGTTGTTAAGGCCCCCTAGGAGGTCTTTCTTATGAAGCTAGGAGCTATTGGATTAGGCAAATGAGAGCCAGAGATTTGCCTAATAGCTTGACAGGCCTTGAGGGATTAGACTCTTGTGGGCTGGTGTAAACTTCTGGGACAGAGATGCTATGGCGTGGGTCTCTTCTTAGCCATGGATAAATGCCTTGTCAATGTGTGTTAATCTTGTTTGCCTTGTCTTCCATAATGCTGCATTGCAGGACACAACCTCTGTCAATTTAATCACTGTTGGAATGGAATTGTAGGCTTTTGTTTCATGTATGCAACTCCTCCCTAATGCCGCACTTTCAGCATCACAGGGGTCAGTGATTAACGACAATTTTCAGCTCACTTTGGTTCAAACTCCTGAAATAGTTGTTCCTTTGGGATCAAAGGTTCTGTTGTCACTGGCTGAATGCAGGTCCATCTGGGGAGACTCCACTGCTGCCCACTGACTGTGGATCCATCTCTCCCCACTCTTTTTTCAAACACTGGTGTCCCATGTCTCTCCCTACCAAGATCCCCTTTCCCTGAGCTGGGATTCGCCCTTGTCATTATGGTGTGCTCAAGGCAGCAGGCCAGCCCTCCAGCCCTTGCATGGCACTTTGTGGAGCCTGGAAGAAACCCCCAGAGAGCACCCAGCTCTCACTGGCACACTCTGACACCTTTCATTTGATTGAGAGTCAGTGGTGACTGTCCTCACTGGTGAGTGGATAGTTCACAGTGGGACTGAAGTGCCAAGTGTTAAGGGAGAACAAAGAAAGTGAATGTGGGACCCTCCTGCTCCCAGGTTCCTTTATCTTGATAGGGTAGAGGGCTGTGAGTATGCATGGTTTATGGAGCATTGTGGCTTTTACTGCTCCTCTCACTCCTGATCCTGACCAGCCTAGACAAGAGCAGCCACCTCTGCTGGGCTAGATTTGCTCCCAGGGCACAGGCCATGTTTGTCTCATTACAGTGTAGAATCCAACCAATCCAGCTCACACTTTTTAGGTGTCTTCACATTTCCTCACTCCCCTACCCTCCCTTGTCCTCCCTACAAATACACCAAGAGCCCAGTGGTACTGGATCCAACACAGGAGCTGGGGTCCAAACACCTGCAGCTGCTGTGGACATGTAGCTCTGAGTTTTGCTTGATGAAAGCTTGTCAGATCTAAGGAAGCCAGGAAAATTCACTGCAGGCATCCCCAAATCTGGAGGCAGCCTCCCCCACAGCCCATTAGCATCTGCAAGACACTGGAGGGGACAGTGCAGGTGGGAGGAAGAGCTCAGGCCAGTCCCTTTTGGTCCACAATGGGCGGCATCTTGCTCAGTTGTGCAAATTGCTTGTGCAATCTGGGGGGCCATAAACCCAAACCACTCCTTTGAAAGCCCAGCTCAGCCCCTCCTGGCCCTCCTCAGCCCAGAGCCCAGGCAGTGGCAGAGCTGCAGGCAGTGGGGGCAGATGGGGACAGGTGTCAGGGATGCTGGAGTAGCAGGTGACAGCTTCCCATGGCACTGTCAGGGGACAAGGCTGCCTTGTGTGCACCCAGTAATGGCTCAACAACTGCAGGAAGGTTGCTGTGGAAAAGTGCCTCAGGTCTTGTCCCTGACACCTTCACTAGCCCAGCAGAGAACAGATGCAGATGCCAAAGGAGTTGTGAATGCAGACCTTGCAGGCTGGTCCTTTACTGACACATCTCCAGCATCTTTTCCTGAGAGGATGGAAGGGGCTGCAGGAGATAGTGTGGGGGTAGCAGCAAGACCCTCATCAGTTGTACACAGCATGGTTGGTTGTGCCACCCACAGGGCACTGTTGTCCCAACACATGAAATGCTATCCATCTTCCATCCACTTCTCTGTGTCTTCCTTACTTAACAGGGAGTGGGAAGTTTTAGATTGCCATGTGAGCTCTTAGGAGGGGATGTATAAGGGGGGATTTCTCCTCTGTTCCACAGAGCTCTCTTGTCACTCTGTCTCTGCACTTTTCACCCTGCAATAACCAGCCCTGGGCAAGACTGAAGCTGTGAACCAAAAGCTGGCCAGCACAGAGCCCCAAACACACCAGAGCATCTACAGGTCTGTGCCAATTTATAAACTGTCTGTAGAGTGGTGCCTGACAGAAGGAAGCACAGCCTGCCTTCATGGGGACAATGCATGTTTGGGACTGAAGCAGTGAGGTGTAAAGTTCACTCTGCACATGCCTCCACTGCCTGCACTGCTTTGTGCTCCAGCTTAGTCATGGCTGGCCCAGGCGAGTGGCTGGGAGGACAGGGCTCTGCTGGTTGATATTAGCTCTGCTTGAGCCTGAGGCTGCATCTGGTTTGGATCTCCCTGGCTGCTGCTGTGCTCTGGCTGCAGATTGAGATATGAGCTAGGAGGACCCAGATCAGCACCCTGCCACAGCCTGGCTCAGCACAGCTCTGGAGGTGCAGGGTGGTCGAATGAACTTTATTGCTGCTCTTTATTATCAGGCTCCACTAATGAATTCCACAAATGTACAAAACTTGCATGACAAAGCAGCCCTTGATCTTCTTCCACACCCTTGTTTCCAAGCCCTGTAAGTCTTCCTGCTGTAGTTGAAGAGTTCCACTTAGGACAGGCAGCACAGCTCAGCAGGTGCTAAAAAATGTATAATCCTGGAGTGAGCTAACTGAGCTGGGTGCTTCCTCTCCCAGGGCCTCACTTCTGGTTCTTGCACCGGGAGGAAAACTGGGTTTTCTCTAGGCCAGGAGCTATCTTGCATTTTGGCCTGGAGCTCATTTAAATCACATTCTCTGGCAGTGCCTCCTGCTTTGTGAGGCAGTTCCAGGAGATTCCTGGGTTGGGACAAAGAATTTTATGAATGGATCGGGCATACCACCCATGGTCCTGCAGCCATCATTCCTCAAACACAAAGGTTCTGCCACCCTTCCTTCCCTAGACACAGGATCCTTCTGGAGCAGGGCTGTGAGCTTGTGCAATAAACTGACCCTGCAGGGACAAAGACAAGGAAGGAGAGGGCTCCTGCTGCCCTTGGCGTGGTGCAGACAGCCCAGGGCAACTATCACTACAAGACATCATTGTTTTTTCATTCTGAGTGCTAAGCTATATAAACAGAATAAAATATCATGCAGAGGACTGCTTACATATTGCCTGTGACTCTTGTATATCTTAATTTAAGAGTTTACAAATTACAGTCCTTCTGCCTAGCCAGCAGCTATTGAGCTCCCAAAAGGAAGTTCTTTGGCCACTTCTGTCCAAATATCTGTAGTAGAAATACCCTGGGAAGAGAACCTATCACTTTGTCCATCATTGCATACAGTGGGCTCTTACCTCTTGCTGTGCCTTTGGAGACCACTTTGTTCTCCTATTCCTTTCCTTTAACTGTCTCTGTCTTTACTCATGGGAAGCCTTGTACTTAGACAAGATCCAAATTTTGCATAATAAAAGGGCTCCCTAATAGCTGGCAGTGCATCCTGCTGTTCCCTGTCTCCTGTTGTTGAAGATTAAACAGAAGTAAAATTAGGAACTGAATCTCTCTGCATTTGGGGGTCCTTGTCCATTGCTGGAGATGAGAGATTAAGATGTGACCTTTTCCCAGGGAAAGCAATTTAAGAGTTCAAGAAATTAAAATCTTTAACAAACCTTTCTCCAAAGAATTTTGCTTTAAATCCAACTGTACATTTTTGCTCACAGCTCTCTTCGCTTCTTTTGGCTTCACACTCCAGTGAAATCCCAGATCCTTTACCAGAAATGCTTTTGAATGCTCCATCCCACCTACTCTTTTGAGCCCCTAAGGGAGACAAATAAACAGAAGAGAATGTTTACTGCAAGCAGAAAAGAAGTCAACAATTTTCCTTCACCACAAGAGACTTCACACAGCTTAGCATCTTCAGGCCTTAGTGCTGTGTTCCCCTGAGTCCACACCAATGCACACTAATATCTTCTTGGCATGCCCTACTCCATCTCTTTAGAACAGGCCCACAATTGCTTGGCTTCATCTTAGGGTGATAATCACATAAAAAAGCTAGAAAAAGTAATCACATAAAAAGGTAGAAAGTGAGTTTAATTTTAATTTAATAATCCTGGCCTAGCAGTAGACGCTTTTCAGTGAATGGTCAGAACTTGTGTTTAAAAGCTCATTGCAAAAAAGAGTATCCATGGCTGATTGAGGTCTCAGTGTTGGGAAACCTTGAGATCTGTAAGTGGAGAAGGAGCCCCATTAATTCCTGTCTAGACTGGCTTCTGAGCCCAGGTTCCAGAGATGAAAGGACACTTTATTAAGACAGGACATAAATCCACTCTGCCAACAAGTCCGCACTCCTCTGGATTATTTACACCTCTCTCCCTCCCTCTGGTCATTGCCTGTCCCTACATAATCTACATTAAAGTCCTGACAGGATTGAACCAACATGTCTTACACTTTAAATATCAGGCTCTGTGTGCTTTCGTTTCCATCATGTCACAAAAAAAGACATCATGTTTTTACAGATAGACTGAAAATAAAAAAGTAGGTGTCTAATGAAAGGAGCTTGATGTTATGACTGAGAGATAAAATGTGGACTTGGGAAATTTTACTGTGAATGTGGCCTTTGCTGCACCAACAGCTCCTCTCCTTGGTGTGTGTGGCCCTGTGTGTCACCACGGGCCAGCAGGGGCTGTGTGAACAGGGCTCTGAGCATCACCTTTTGGATGAGGATGACAGCCTGGGGCCAGGCTACATCCCCTGCTTTATGCAGGACTGTCCCCCCTGGCAGTGCTGTGCTCAGCTGCCAGGGCTGGGGACTGAGGGGCTGCAGAGGGTGTGGGCAGTTTAGGGGGAAGGCCCTGAGGACAGGCTTTTCATTCAGAGGTTTTACAAATTTTCATTGCTCTTGAGGCTTTAGTCCTTTATTTTCTGACATCAGAAAGTTCCTATCGTTGTCTGCGGGTTTTTTGGTATTTATGGAAGAGCTGCAGCATTGTATGAGAGTAGCAGATCCTGTCACCTCATGTTTACATGAGCTTCTCCTCCTTCCCTTGCAGCCAGGCAATGGGGAGCAAACAGTGCTTATGGAAAAGACCGTCAAAAGGACTTTGGCACAAATATATTTTTAGGCTGAAAATATAAGATGTTCATTCACTATACAAGTATCTCTGCAATCCCTGTCTCATTTCTGTTGTAGGTCCTGGTCAGCCATAGGACTGAGGGGTGCAGTGAGTGCATTAGTGAGGTGGGTGCTTTACACAGAAATGAAAGCCAGGCAAAATGCTACAGGCAGCAAAACTTCTGGATGATGTGGAAGCACTGCAGCCTGCAAGGAGACATCCAGGCACTGCTGCAGGACTGGAGTTGGTGCTTCCCAGGCATGCACGTGTTCCCAGTGGCAGGGCAAGGGCACATCAATCCTTTGTGTGACTAACACTTTGGATTAATTTGTTTGAAAGAACAGAGGAGTTCATGAGCACGCTCTGATGCAGGACTACCTTCCTGTGGCAGGCCTTGTGCGTTTGCAGTGTCACTTGGAACATCCACAGTGATAACAGCCTGTGATGATAGATCTGTGCAGTGCCCAGGGCCGTGTGACTCCCAGACTGCAGATTTCAGCACGCTGTAGCCATGGCAGGCTAAGGAAATGACGAGTACTCTCGAAAGGACACTCTGAACTTTTGTGCTGCCAGACTGAGCTCTCCTTAGTGTCATAGTCTGCTTGGATCTGTGTTTGACCTAACTGCAGTACTTGCAATCCTTTTGTATGCGTTTTCTCTTGCCTTTTTATCAAATGAGCTTACTGGCATGGTCGATTTGAAGTCATTAGCAAATGTTTATCTAAAGTGAGTTTGAGACTTATAAAAAACACCATTTGAAGTGTTTCCAAGATTTACATTCATTTGGCCAAAGAAATCATGACACCTGGTTTACACATCCAATCCAACATACCCAGACTACTGCAATTTTGAATATCAAATGTCTGCATTGAGCTTGAAAGACTGCTTCCAAAACAAGGCTCAACCAGACTACAGAAATATTTCTAATAGGTAAACAAAAATAAATTAATAGCTGTTCACATACCTGAAGAAAAAAAACACTGAACATATTATTCAGCAGCTTTCTTATTTACTTTTTTCAGCAGCTTTAAAGGTCAGTGTCAATCTCCCTATTAGACACACAGCTTTGGCTCTCTATGTGCTCCAGCAGTTGGCAGTGCAGGTAAATACCTTGAGTTTTGCCATTTTGACTTTGCTGTTGAGTTTATTGTGAGATATTTGGGACCTCAGTAAACAGTTGTCCTTAAACAGTTTATATCCTTTCCTTTCTAACAGAATTCTCTGAGCTGGAAGAGCACAGTCATAATCTCCACATCCTTTCTGCTCACACAGAAAAATTTCCTGTGCCTTGTCATCTTTTTCAGTCCCAGATTTGTGTCAGGATGAGCAGAAGGCTCCAGAGCTCCTTGTGCAATTGAGCACAAGGCTGAATAAGACAAGAGCCTTTTTGAGGCTGTCCCAGCTTGGAGGCTGTGCCCCCCAGTGCCTGCCCCCACCCTCTGTGTGGGGAGAGCACGTGGCAGCTGCTGGATACAGGGATGGGGTGTGCAAGGATGGAGCTGGAGCAATAGGCCTTTGTCTAGCAGAAATAGACCACGGAGTCCCAGAATTACTTCCCACTGGCTTTCCTTCGGTTCATCAGTTTCAGTAGCTCAGTGGGTAGAATCAGCCAGAAGCCATCTGTTAGTCTGGCCTGGGAGAGGAGGCTGAAATAGGCAGTGTGGGGAGAAAAATCTCTAGAAAAAGCAGACTTTTTTGCCATTTTATGAAGCATATTTTCACATTCCCACTAGTCTAAACTCACCAGGAATTCTAGCAGGAACAGGCTCAGTTTCATGTTATCCTCTTGCTTTTCCAGCTTTTTATACAGAGATCCTTGCTACAAAATTGAAAGCCAGGAGATATGTGTAAGGACTAAGTCACCACATACCCACATGACTTTAACCTGATTAACAATCTCACAGATATGTGCTGTAGGCAGTGCTGTGATGCCGTGTGTGTGAAAACATTGGGAACTGCTTTTAGTGGGCTTGTCATTGTGGCCCAGAGCTCCCATAATGAAAGGTAATGATGGGACAGATGGCCCAGGAGGGCCTTCATCTGCCCTAAGGGTATCTGAGCTGGAGAGTTTTACAGCATCAACTGTTCCTGCATCTCCACATCATCCTGCAGCTGGCTCCACTGCAGACGTGCTCTGTGCAACACTCTGGAACTCTGTTCCCAAGCATGAAAAACAGAGGTTCTACTTTCTGTACACTCAAAAACATCCTCACATAAAGGTAGCAGATGAGTTAGTGTGGATCATAGGCAATAAAAGCTTCCCTCAAACCTCCATCCTCTGGATGTTCCACCATTTTGGTTGGCTTGGGATTTTTTCTTTTTTTTTTTGCATGTACCTAGAATCACCTCTCTTTCCTACAGCACATCGCTCTTCAGCTCCTTACAAACCCAGACAAGTCCTTGGCTGTCTCTGTTCTGCCACAGATGGGAAAATGGCAGGTGCTTCCTATGAGAAGATGTGAAATAATTTTTAATTTTTAAAATTTGTAAATTTTAAAGTAAATTGATAAAAAATATAATACTTTCCCAAGAAACAAAAGAAATATTTAATGACCAACCATCTTTCATCAGGTAATAATGCTGAAGTCAGGACTCCTTCCAGCTGGCATGTGTCCCACCTTTCATTTCCTCCAGGAAGTGAGCAGAGAGAAGGAAATGGCTGGGAACCTCCAGAACATGCTGACATGGAAAATCCCACCACCTCTGTACTTCAGAGATGCTGCAATCATGTCTTCTAAAACAGTGTTCAGTAAGAGTTCAGAATTCTTGTAGCTTTTGCTATCTAGCCACATAGGGGGACATTTTTCTCTTCTGTTTAACTTACCTGTTATTTCCTCCTTCTAGCATTTATTAATCAGACTGGTTAACCATTCAGTTCAGCCTAGAAACAGATCTCATCACAAATCCTGTTCTCTGTGGTGGACTCAGAAAAGGCTCTGACTGAACAAATTCACTTCTCCTGTCTTTAATTCTGAAGGGCAGAGCTAAATGCTGGAGATAGATGTTTACCATGAAATTCACACGACAGGTTTCCTGTTTGGAGCAGCCAGTAGCACTAGGGACACTAGAATTTCTATTTGTACACAAGCTCTGTTTTGACAGAGCCCTTCATGATTCATCAACAATTTGGGTGCTTCTGGCTATGCAGTATTCATTGCACCCATCCCATTCCTGATAAACAGATTCAGGAGCTCTAATCACAGGGGTAGTATACTCAATAACCATTGCTCTTTAATTGTTTATGATCTTTATCTCTCTTTCCCTCCAAGGGTTTTTTTCCTGTGGGAGGACCAGTGTTTCTCTTTGAACTGACTTTTCCTTTCAACATTTATCATTCAGGACTGCTCAAGTGCTGTTTCAGTGCAGAAGCCACTTGCAAACCATTTGTAGTAACTGCCTTTTTGGAAGTTTGCTTTTTGCAGTGCTTGATCCCTCACTTAAACCACCCAGCATTGTCTTTCATTTCCATCTGTGCACAAGACCCCTTGCACCACACAACATGCTTCTGGGCAGCTGGGGTGCATCTGCCCTCCTGCCTCTACTTGTTTCATGTCTGACCCAGTGGGAGTTTTTCCACGTGCTGCAGAACCCCTGAGAGCAGTGTGCTGTGAGGAGAGGTGAGCCACAGCCAGTGGTGGTGTTTGGGCTGGGGGTTGACACTGGCTCCAGCAGGACTGTCTGCACCCCTAGGACTGACCCTTTGGCTTTAGAGTTCTGTATAGAACCCCTCAGAGCACTGAGAACATGAACATGTGTTTGGGATAGAGGAACAAGTGAAAAATAGCATGAGGCAGAAAGGAAAGCTTGCAGATCGTTTCCATCAGCACAGTTGTCATGTCCCATGGCTCATGTGTGTTCTCCTGTAATATGGGAATAATTACTCGATGGCTGTCTCCATTTGTGTCTGATTATTAAAATCGATAATGCATACATTGGTCTAACAGTGATTTGCATGCACAGCTTTTCATAATTTTTGGTAGCCAACCAAGCTGCTTGTGTCTGGAGAACTGCAAAACCCCAGGCTGCTCTCTAGACTCTTCCTGTCTAACATGCTCTGTGGCTCCTGGTTTTGATCTGTGCTGGTCACCACCTGAGCAGTTTCTGGAGGAGAACCTTGCTGCACACCTGGGAGTCCTGGCCAGGCAGGATGCAGCCAGGCCAGCTCGGTCAATATTGACTTTGCTGCAGGCTTTATGCAGCGACGGTTATCTTGTTCACCAGCTAAGAGTTAGCACAAATGTCTTTGAAACCATTAAAAACACAAAATCGATGAAATTGAAAAGGAGGGATCCTTTCAAATGAAGGGACCACGTTATCAGCCCATGCAGGTCACACAGACTGAGACCTGCACTTTGGACTGCACGCTGGAGTGTACTGGGTGACAAGTGTAAATAGGACTTTCACAGGGTGGTCCCTGTCCTCCACACTTGCTTCCCTGTCTTCTCTCCCTTGCATCCTGGGCACAGTCATTGGCAGGGTTTTCTTTCCTGGTGTGGTGTGCAGCCCTACTTCCCCAGCTCTGGCATTAGACAGGATGAAAACTTTCCATCTGTAGATGTTTGCTTTATGGGAAGGAGCTTGTTGCACAGCATGAAATTTTCCATTGTATTCACAATTGGTTTCCAGCAAACTAAGCAAAGGTGAAAAATTCCTCCCTGACTGCATGGCAGTGGCACCCTGGGGCACAGACAGCCTCTCTGGAGCCAGGCCCCAGGGGCAGGAGTGCTGCCAGAAAGGGGTGGCACAGCCTGACCTTGCAAGTCTACCCACAGAGACACGCTGCTCTGAGGAATGGGGTTATGTTGGCTCAGGCCATGCCAGCTGGAAATTCAGGAGAGATCCCACTGATTGTCTCTCCTGCTGTGCACAGAGCCCTGACTGCTTTCCCCAGTGGGCAGTGGAAAGCTCCCAGGTAGCAGCAGGATTTTCTCCCTTGTGCACAAGCCAGCTGCTTTCCTGGTAACAGAGTGAGCTTTTATATAGCATCCCCTGAGTTGCCAGAGGGATGGGTGTGTATTTCCCAAGTAAATCTTGGCTCCTTGCAAGTCCCTTTTCTTTCCCCATGCTGTGCATCTGCTAGTGCTCTCCAAATTTCCTGCAGGATCCACAGTATTCATACAGCTGCTTGCTAAAAGGGCTCTGTACTCAGTGCATTCATCCTCTGCATGCTGAATTAAAAGGGATCAGTCTTCGAGGAGGGCAATAATGAGCTTGCCCCTAGTGCAGGAAGAGTGGAAGAAGGGTGAGCTCCTGCATGGTGACTGTTCACAGACATGCTTTGCTCTGGTTTCACTTGGTGTTGGGCCAAGATGTGCAGATCTCACTGGCCCTCAGCAGTGCCCAGTGTGAACAGCTGTGTTTAAACCAAGAGGGACTGCAAAATTGGAAAATAAAGCCCAATGAGTGTGTTGCTTTAAGAGTAGTTGATCTCACCTGAGAAGGGTGAGTTACTGCTCTACTGGCTACAAAAGGTGCTGGGGCAAGGAGAGGGGAAGCAATCTGGCTTGCTGCTCCAAAGGCAGATGGGATACTCTGAGATAGGGAGATCTTGAGGGGAGGGGAGCTTTCTTTCCTTGGCTACAGTCCAGAAGCTTCTGTGTTAGGGATGGGAAGAACAGGAGATGAGAGCAGAGTCTCTGAGATCATTCTCAGGGCAGCAGAAAAGTGATTGACTTTAATGAGAGGCTCCAAATAGAAAATGGAGATAAACCTCTGTGGGTGGTGTCTGTTCTAGGATTGACTCATGGGTATCTCTGGAGATACAGAGCCTCATATCACTGCCCTCTTCTACTGCAGTCTTGTGCTCCTAAGAGAAAAGGCTCTGAGGAGAGAAGTTTGTGGAAGGTGAAGTGCTTGGGTGAAAAGAGATGGCAGGGAGTTACCAAAAGCTTTTCTGAGATGAACTGTATTTTGGGGGACCATGCAGTGTCTGCTCCTCTGACCCATCCTGCAAGGTGGTGGTGGCATGGTAAGTGTGACAGTTTTCATATTGCCCAATGCAAAATGAATGCTGATAGCTTTGTATTGCTTCCCTGTGTTACAAACTGTCCTGGTTTAGGGGGACACAAACCAACCTTCACTTCATGTTAATAGCTTGAGGTAGAACTTAAATGTTCTAAATTAGAACAAAACACCAGTACCTGTCTTATTAGGAGGTCATTAGCAACCAGGACAGGTTTAACCATTGAGTGGATAAATCTGCAGATGGATTAAAGCCTAATTGACTCTATGATGAATCACACTGTAATATTTCATACTAAGCACTAGGTTTAAAACCAACACAAAGTAAGGAGGTCTCCAGTGTCTGTTGTCACATTTGGGTCACTGATGCACATTCCTATTTTAACTTGATTCTGGTGCTTTAAAGGAAAGTAGGGAAAAGAAATAATTTACCAATTTTGTCAAAGTAACATGAAGATCTTTCACTCTAGCTTTTTTTCCCAGCTAGAAAAGAAGCCACTGTGTCTTGCCCTCCTAGCCTGCTGCTAGCCAGGGGCCTTTCAGGATTGCATTTACTCTGCTCTCTGAAAGCTTGGTGTGAGTCTGACTCACTTGGGGAGATCAGGGTAGTGCCAGGCGAGTGGGCTTATGTGGTGACCTTAGCACTGCAGCTGCTCTTGCCAGAGGCAGTTAATTTTCCTAAATGCCATTCCTCAAGGTATTTTTGAGGGGCTTGTTGCTAAGGTCCCTCTGGCTGTGAAGTCGTGCCTCCAGCCACTGGATCAGAGGTTTCTTCATGGTGTCCAAGGGTAAAGCTGAGGGATATGTCCTTGTTAAAGCTGTGAGAGAGAAATGTCGCCCTGGACTTACTCTGTTTCCTGGGGAGGCAGATTGTTTTGCAGGGTTTTCCCATTAAATCCCTATCTCCTAATAAAATACTACAAGAAAAAATTCATTGTTCCTGCCAAATTTAACAGGAAATTGAGAATAAATATTTTTACTTTAGCAAGCTTGCTTTTTAGCAGCCCAGGCTTTTCCTGGGGGTGGGTAGACGCCTGCTTGGTCTATCCCTTAAGCCAGCCCTGGCAGAGCAGCTCACTGCAGGGGGCTGAGCACTGCTTGAGACCACACTGGAGCCAGGTTTGCTGCAGGGGACATAACTCTGACTGCTGTCACACTTTCCCATGTCATACACTTCCCCACCTTCTACAGCTTTTTCTCACAGCTGAGCTTAAATACAAGGAGAAGAGAATAAATGTTGTCTCCATGTGTGAAATCAGCTTTGTGTAATACCAGTTTGGAGCAAAAAAAATGGAGTTCTAGCCCTGGTTATGTTACTAGAGATGAGATGACTAAGAGCACTGCTGTGGAAAGGGGCAAGAGGGGGTAAATGAACTGACACAGAGCAGCAATCACAGGGTGGCAGCAGCTGATGAGCCTCTGTTCTGGAATAACTCTGAGAGGAAGGTCTCTGGTCACTCGGGATATGGCCATACTCCTCATCCATCCTGTTGTGAGGATAGAAAGGAACAGCCATTAAAAGTGATGAACAAATTTAATGGCAAAGAGGAAGCCCACATAATAGAGCGGGATCAAAATGCAATTTTACTGCACCTACCAGAAAAACAAATCTTTTTAATCCAGAGAGAGAAAAATTACTCATGAAGCCCAAAAGCAAGGGACAAAACAAGTAGTTCATAAGGAAGTAAATAAACCATTTGGTAATGGCCTTATTAAAGTAGCAAATGATGTTTTTTCCATGTGGATTGTGGGGTTTTTACACAGGTGGCAGAGACTGACATGGGAGAGGTGACTGGTACCTGGGAGAGCACAGCAGCCCCCCATTCTCAGTGTGTCCCACATCCCTGGCCAGCCCAGCTGCTGAACAAAACTCATCCTTCTCACCTCTTGAGCAGTAGGAAATGAAGGCCCTGAGGCCACAGGGGCCCATCCAGGTCCTTTACAAAGGTGGCAAATGGTTGTGGAAACAGCCAAGGTGTGGGCTAGGGCACGGCAAAAGTTTGACAGCCACCCCCCCATTCTGGGTTCCATTCTGGAGGAAACCCCAGGGCCCTCCAAGACCATTGGACAAATCCTCAGGGATCAAGCCTCTCTCCTCAAGCCATACTGCTGCACCCTGTCAAGCCCAAAAAGTCTGTATCTAGCCTGTATGTGTTCCCAATGCTCTCTCCCAAAACTTCTGGAGGTCACTTTGGCACCATAGGTCTGTCTCATGTAGTCAACTCTCTTGAGGTGTGATACAGGAACCTCTCAGCAGGTTTTGCTGCAGCCCCAAACCTTAGTCCTGTTAAATGTTCCACACCCAAGAAACCATCCTCCATTTTCACTTCCACAGCACAGTGTTAGCTCAGTTGAAAAAGCATTGCTTATGGTGGGGGTGCTTTCAATTTCAGTGATTTCTGGGCAGGAAGTGATTGTTTTTCTATATTTTTTAAATGACCTATAAATTCACCCAAGGAGATGGCATTCCCTGTTAAAACTGTAGCTTTTCCCTGAAACCTCGTAGAAAAGGCTTTGTTTTCTGCTTAGCTTAGACAGTTAAATTTGTTCCTGTATGACCTGCAGGTTTCATCCTGCTGTGTTCTAGGGGACTTTTCACAGGCTACAAACTAGACTGGATCAACAGTCTTGTATCAACACCAGAGAGGTAATTAGAGCTACAAATGAAACAGTGTTTCTGCTGTGCTTGACACAGTAAAATGCAAAACAAAAGCTAAAAACAAAAGGGAAGACTATCAGAAAGAATGAAAAGTAAGGAATAGGAAGGCTCCTCCTCTGAGGGATTTGGAAATTCAACTAACAGTTTCATCAGGAAGAAACAGAAAAGAAATACTGTTGACTATAGAGACTTGGTGGTTTTTGTTCCCTAACTTCACATCAAGGATGATTTAGACACCCTCCTAGAAGAGGGAAAACCCTTTGGCAAATGTCAGTGAAACCCTGGATTTATGACATGCAGCTCTGCAAATCTTTTTCTGGCCAAGCTTTTCTTGGGATTAGCCTGTATGAAGGAGAGTGGGAATGCTGAGGAAAGTTGCCTGTAGAGCTTTTCATGTGGTTTCAATGGCAGGAAAAGTGTGGCTGCATTCCCTGTCTTCTTGTAAGTGGCCAGAACAGCTGTTTTATTTAAAGCATGGCTTGAAATCTCAGGTACATTACGGGAAAAGAGCACATCAGGGAGAGACCAGGCCATGTGCACTGTGCAGCTCTGGGAGGTCACTTGTTTAGCTTGAAGGTCTTTGCAATGGGATGGATGGAAATCTTGATGCTGGCAGCCCTTTGAATGCTGCAGGTTCCCAGGATGCTCGTAAAAGGCTGTGTGAACACCATAGAGGTGATGTGCACACATGTTGCACAGTGATCTGAGCTGCTGCTTTTGTTTCCATAAGGTTGGTTTCACCATCAGATGGGAAAAGGCACTACTTTGGTTCCAAGGGGCAGAGTCCATTCCTAGCGTTCCTTACTGAGGCACTGAAGTGCAAACCCCTGCTAAAATACCTGCTCAGTGTTTTGTTGGAGCTCTAGTGTCCTCTACTCTCGGGCAGCAAATTAAATATATGAAAGTGTGAAAGTGCACTGCTAGATGTCAAGGAGAGAGGGACATGCAATAGCACGTCAAGCCAGGAAACCCCAGCAGTCCTGGAGAAACCAGGGTGGCACCCTCCAGAGAGCACAGGTGGTATTCCCTGAGCAGCTGTGAGGGACAGCCCAGGCAGTCACACTCATCTCCCCTCTGCCCACACCCCCAGGAGCAGCAGGGTGCTGGACACCTCCAAGTACCACCCCCAGGATGGCTCCTGCACCACTACAGGGCAGTGCAGTGTTGGGCTGCTCTGCCACAGAGCAGAACCCCACAGTGCATTTGTGCTTCCAGTTGCTGATCTCAACGACCATGACTTTTTTTCCTGCTTGCTCTTGCTCCCCATGTTCATAGTTGGCAACCCCTGTGGGTAAACAGGTCCCGTGTTGCAGTTCCACTGCTGATCAGTCCCACAGGCTGAATTGGTGCTTGACCCTCCTTACCTGACTCTGTCCCCTCATGCTATCAGCTGTGTTTGAGTCTGATCTGTCCTGCAGAGTCCCCCCTCCAAATAAATGGGAAGGGAAAAGAGGCAGAAAAATACTTCTGACACAGCTCTCAGACATGAAGTTGTCAGGTTATTTGGCTACCTGAATCCAATTTTTTTGAGCACTGGCAGTACAGGACAGAGTCTTGACAGACTGGACTTGCTGTTTCTTAAGCAGAGCACAATACCCCTTTGTGTGGGGTTCCTGGACCGGCCAGGTTAGGTTTTGTTTGACAAAGCCTCTTTAAATTTATCTTTTTTTTTCCTCCATGGACTTGTGAGGAAAAAGATTTCTTTCTTCTTTCACTCAAACCTTAGCCTTGAGTTTGCACAAAATAGGTCTGTGACCCTAGAACTAAGTTTCACATTTGCAAATAAGCTTGTAACCCAAGTAGTCTGAGTGTTTCATAATCAAATTGGTGGACAACAAAAGTGCTGTGATTTCAAACCTGGAGAAAAAAATATGGGGCCAGAAAACCAGAAAATTATAACTTCCTTCATTCAGCATTTCCTGCAAGCTCTGTGTAAAAAATTGGTGTGCAGCTTCCTCATGTGTCAAACGGCACAAAGTTGTGAGACATCTCACAGGAGTGGTGTAAACCTCTCCCATATTTCCAGAGTGCCTGAGGTCCTCTCGTAAAGAGGATGAGAGAAGTGAGGGGGATGGAGGGAGTTTCCTCTGAAAAGGGGAATCCAGAATGAGAAACACATTCAGCCACTGCAAACAGCAAAAACACACGCGCTTTGATTCCAGGAGCCAGACCATGCGTGCCTCATGTGCAGCTGCCCAGATTTATGGCCTGTTATCCTCTGAGGCAATTACTAGAGTTTGTTGTGGGGATCTGCATAAGCAATGCACAGGTTGCCCACATAGCCTGGCCTTCTGAGAAATGACACGGTGCTCACTCTGCCAGCACTCGCCATGTGCTGCAGCCAGGAGCAGCTGTGCTGGAAAACTACCACAGAGGAAATCACAAGTTAGTGAGTCACTGAGACTGCTGCCAGCCTGTCAGGAGTCTCTCAATAACTCAGCTTTCATATGCCTCTGCTTCAGCTCTGAAGCAGGCTCAGATGCCACCTTGAACAGCAGAATGGCTGCTAGCATGTGAGGAAGGATCAGAAGCAGATGGATAGATGGAACTGGTTTTCACTCTACAGTCCCAAAGGGAGGCCCACAGTGTGGAGGGGAGAATTCACCCTGGCAGGCTGAGCACTTCTTCCTGTGGAGCCTGTGAGGTGCCCCCAGACACCCCATCAAAGCTCAGCAGAGATGTCATCCCAGGCCCCTTGGACCTGCCTGGGGAAGGTGCTGCTTGGGGCAGGGCCAGGAGCATGCTGCTGCCAGGACACTTTTGGCCCAGCTGCAAGCATCAATATTGAGGACTTCCCAAAGCTGCTCATGGCTTTGGTCCAAGTGGTTCAGGCTTTATCTGTGCTTTGGGAGACCACTTGCAGCTGCTCTGGCCAAGAACACACTCCTGTGCTGTGGGCTGGACTGCATTTACATCACTGTGAGAACCAGGAGGAAGCTGTTGACGTAAGGGTATTAAACAGGCCTCAAGCAGCAGCTTTGTGGCATGATATGCAGGCTCTCATGCTTTACACCAGCCAGCAGTGGAAGGGTTTTTCTTTCCAAAGTAGGGGCTGTGCTGCCCATGACCCAGGACAGAGGTGCCTCCTGCAATCTGAGGAGGCTTCTGAAGATGAAGCTGGAGTACAAACCCTTGAAAGAATGGGACAATGTCATGCTGTGAGACACATTTCTGGCAGGGGCAGTGCTGCTGTCTCCAAGTTCTCTCCCTGTGGCTGCCTCCAGCCACTCCTGCACCCCAGAGGCAGCCTCAGCTCATCCTACCAGCCCACAGCTTTAAACGCCTCTCCTTAATCCCTAACAAGTGAGGATCAGGATGCAGAGCAAACTGGTTCCAAATGCCTGTGTTGGGGGCGCTGTGCTGGCTCTTGCTACCCTTAAAGCCAGTGGCAAAATCTGTAGGAGGCAGAGGTGCAAAGATGCTCCTTGCTGAGTATCCAGTGTTGTTTTCCTTGGAAGTGAGAGATGGTCCTTGAGGTGCACTTTTGTCAGTGAGCAAGACCAGGTGTTTTCAGCATCAGACCAGGCAGGAAAATGAGAGTATTTTCTATAGAAATATAGTTGGATAAAGCCTACATTTGGGATTTGATGCTTTTACCGCTTTTTTTTTTTTTTTTTTTAAGAAACTGAGCAATAATTCTTATTTTGGGACTAGGAGCTTTTTAAGCAATGAAACTATTTTCTTAAAATCTCAGCTTTAAAGCTGTTCATTCTGCACTGGGTTTTTGGATGAGTACTCACCACATTTTTCAGCCATGTCTGTGCAGCACATGTTCCCCACAGCAGCAAGTAGAGGGATTGCTGTTCCTGCTGCCCAAGAGGCAAGGAGGGTTTTTTTTTCCAGTGCTTCCTCACAGCCTTCCCCAGTTTCAGACTCACTTGTGCTCATTGGTGTGTGTTAAAGGCACCATCAGTGGAGGATCCTCTCCGTGCTCTGGCTCTCAGCTGGTGACAGCCACAGAAAGATCACAGTGCCTGGAGAGGTGCTGAGGAGGCACTTGATAGCAGGGTGAATTCTTAGCTTTGAGTAATGCTGCCTTGTGTTTCTGAGCTTTGATCAACCGTGCTTTAAATTGACACTTGGACTTAACTTGCTTTAACTTCATGTACAAACTGGCTCGAAGTAAACAGGTCTCCCTTGGGCTGCTCAAGGAGGCCTCCAGATGAGCTCTGGTGAGCCTTGATGAGGCAAAATCCATATTTTCTACCTACTCTGTCCCTTTGTAGGAAGCATCCACCAGGACCAAGACTACAGCAGTATATCAGTGCTGGTTCATCCACCCTCACAAGCTAGGATGGATGTTCTCTTCAGCTGCCCAAAACCCCGATTTGTGACCCTCAGTTTTTAAAAATTTGTTCTCATCTTTGGCAGACCAGTGAGCAAAATTCCCAGACAGTCTCAGAAATGCTGGTGAAATATCAGAAGATCCCTTTTCTACTGGCTGATATTATGAATTGGTCATTGGTCCAGTGGAAAGGCAGTGTGGCCAAGCTCACAGTGGCTCAGGCTATTTATGAATTAGGATCACAGTCTGTGGATAATTTTGGAGAAAAAAAAGATGGAGAATAAACATTTAAAAAGAATATAACACAAATACTTTGAATTGAGAAAGTTCTGTGTATTGTGTTGATCTGCTGTCCCACTGTGAAATGCCAAATTTACTATTTTTGAACTAATACACGAACGTAAAAAACAGACCAATCAAAAATACTATAAGTGAAACACATGAAAAGGAGACAAAATATTTTCTCTTAGGTTGAGTTAAATGTTCTGTTTGATCAGGTGTGATTGAGCTTTTCTTATTTTAGTTTTGTCCTACTAGCTGCCTTGTTTTGGAAAGGGCATGCGGGGGGAACCCCACCTTTATGCTAGATCCGCCCAAGAGGAAAGCTTTCCAAGCTAAATAAAGATAATTTTCCATCTGTCCCTGCTCTGACCTTCTGGAAAGGCCCTTTCCATGGCTGGCACCTCGCAGAGGGTGTCTGCACTCCCCAGCTGACGCAGGGCTGTAGGACTCTCCCAGCTGTAGCCAACTTCTCTGGGCATGTGGCTGGGACAGAAAGTCCAAAGACAGGGCTGGGCTGCCAGGTGCCATCCCTCTGGAAGCCTCACCACAGCCCACACCAACCCTGGAAACACCTCCCAGCTGAAACAGCTCTGTGTAGCTGCAATTATTGTCCACTTGGCTCATCTTCTGTATTAGCTGCCTGCAATTGGACTCTGCTCGTGCCATTGCCTGTCCCAGTAGATCTGGCCCTCTCTGATCAGAGACTGCCCCTGTCATTCAGCAAGCACCACTGGCTGCTCTGGGGTGGCTGCATTTCCATGGAGGTGATGGCTGAAAACATACCCAGGGCCAGTCAGGGCTGTTCCCTGCATGGCTAACACGAAAACTGGCTGTCCTGGCACCCTGAGGCCACCTCCTGCATGCCTGCAGTCAGCAGTACAGGTGATGCTGGTTAAGCACATGGTTTCTTGGTGTGAGTTAGTCTTGATCTTATTACTGAATGCTTACACAGATGTCCTCTGGGTCTTGTGAACATGTGTCTTCAATTAATTTTCATCAGCAGAGCTAAGGTAAAAGACTTTTCCAGTTGGAAAATGAGATGCCTGGTATACTCTAAGCAGCAGATTGTTAGGACTGGTCTGCTCTCATTCAAACTGCTATTGGCAAATTTTCCAGCAACCAGAGGCAGCCATGGCTGGTGAGAAGCTGTTTGCATACAGCACCTGAAGGGCAGGAAAGTTTGGATAATATGGATCCTGCAGGAGAATGACTCTCCCCTACCATCAACTCCAGGAAATTGGCTCCACACAAATGTTTGAAAATAATTTCTCTCCAGGAGCCCTACGTGGATGCAGACACCTGCAGCTCTTTAGTCTACAGACACCACCCACAGAGGATTTGCTGGCAGAAAAAAGTTGCACTGGGTGTTGGTGCCCAAGACATCACAGCAGCCTCTTCTGTCCCCTGGAGCTGCACTGACAAAAAGAAGGCATCTATTGTTTCCAGACATGTAGACTTTAAGATGCTGAATCATGAAATATGCCTGGAAAACATGTGAAGATGGATGCCTTACAGCTTGAGTCCACCACTGCCAGTTGTGCAGGAGGGATCTGTGTGGGGTAGATTTCCCCACCTCCACATTTTCTGTGGCTTTTTTCCCCCTCTGAGATATCTGAGATGGACTGTCAGAGAGAGGCTGTGCAAGCAGCAGGTAAAACCTATAGCTCAGGAAGGAGTAGGTCTGGTAAGCAAGACTGGATTATTTTCACTGGAGACTCCTCTGAGTATGACTGCTTCTCAGACAAACAAAATCAGGTCCAGGAGATGGTTCCTGTCCTGTTTCTGTCTCACTGTGGAAAGGGCTGGAATGTTTTGGTGGGGCTGTGAAGTTGGAGGAACTTGCAATCCCAAACACCATGGTATCCCTTATATTTTTATCACAGCTGCCAAATTCTGCATGGATTTGAGTGATATGTCCTGCTCTCAGGCCATCTTCATAATTTTATATTTTTCCATCAAGATAGAAAGCAATTCAAGTAGCCTTGAGAGACTGATTGAAATGACAAGTCTTCAAAGGCAAAGGACCAATGGAAACCTAGTGAAAATGTAAGTGGCCAAAATCTCAATCTCTGTCCAACATACTTATAGACTCTGTTAGCAGCGAGTCCATGACAAATGATCCCTTCTTGTTCCCAGCATATTTTCTACTGTTGAAAATCACCAGGAGCAGTGTGAGCAGGTTAGCTTTTCATGCCTGCTAACCCTCTTTGCTGTCATTGCTCTGATTTCTAACGGTTGTTTCCTACCCTCTGGATTCCCTGCAGCAGGGAAAGAGGAGGGTATCCAAATAAGGCTCTCAAATGATTAAGCAAACCAAGGCTGCAGCCTGTTAGTCAGTCTCCTTCAGCTGAAGGAGACTAGTGTAGAAATCAAAACAGCATCTGTGATTTGAAGCCTAGCTCCATTCTGCAAACAACAAATACGTATTTTGCTGGATTTCTCATAGCCAAAGGATGGAAATCTCGCTCAAGAGTTACTTGTTTGCCTTTGAACAGATGGTGTAAAGTGTTGCCCCTGTGAGCCCATGAAGCAGCCGCACAACAGCCCAGCTTTGCTCAGCAGAGCCCCCCGCCCAGCAAAGCCAGTGCAGTGTGGAGATCAAAGCCAAATCTTCTCCTTCATGACTTTCCTGTTAGAATTTTTTTCCTCTCCTCTACATTTTTTTCCATAATCAGAGTCCTGACTCCTTTTTCTTCCATATTCAGGCTTGAGATCAAACAGGCCAGACATCTGCTTTGCTATTTTTAAAATCATTTTAATGATTTAATAATTTCTGGGGAAGAAGGTGAAGAGGGAAATAAAAATAATGACAAAGCCAAAAAAAGACACCATTTTAAAAATTTAGGCACAGTCAGGAGTGCCTGTTCTTCTCTCCTCTTCTTTTTTTTTTAGTCTTGAGGAAATCACCATGATGATTGTAGCTGATGTATACTGGCAAAACATTTAAGTAGATGTGTACCTAAAAGCATGACTCAGATCTATTTTCTCCTTTTTTTAGGAAATATATTATACTGATTAAGGCTTTTTTTCATCTGAAAATGCAGAAACAAACCTGCTGCAAACACCTCATCCCTGTGAAGCAGGTAGAGCTTGTGTGCTGGATGGGCAGAGGTGGAGAGCTCTGGCAGCTTTCCCAGTGGGACAGTGTCAATAGGGAGTGACAACAAAACAAATCATTCTCCTCTTCAAAGCTGGACTATGTTTTTAATTAAAAAAAATAAATATCTCTCAACAGAATTTTATCTAGGGATGAATTGCTGCTGCCATCACACAGGATACTCAGCAGAACTACAGTTTCATGCCAGGGTCATCCTCCCACTCTTTAGGAAGATCTGTCCCAGATATTTGAAGCCCTCATGGTTTTAATGAATCATGGGCTCGGGGTTGCAGAAGGAGGAGCATGGCCAGGAGTTGTGGGGGACCAGCCTCCATGCAGGGGAAGGAAGCAATGCTGCTGGCTTTATTCACAGACCAGCTCTGGGTCATACAGGATTCTCAACTCACCACAAAATCTCATTTTTCACTCAATGTGACACCAGTCACACTCCAAAAGCTACAGACATCTTTGGTTGTGTATCAGCACCAGGCCAAAAGATTATGTGCAAACTCACCCACGCTGCTTATTTTTGGAGGGAAGGCAGTCAGCCTGCCAGCTGTCTCTGGGAAGAGGTCTTTTTACAAAGAGTGATGTATGATGAAAATTTAGGATATCAATCTGGTTCTCCTTCTTAAATTTAAATATGCACCAAAAGTTTACTGATTATGGAGAAGTCATTTGAATGAACATTCTATGTACCATCATCTTGCTTTTCTTTATTTTTTGTGCAAAAGTTAAAAAAACTGGGAGAAGTCAAGACAAACCCAGAATCCAAATGTGGTGTATAATCTTCCTCTTATCTGCATGCCATTGCCCAAAACAAATGCATTAATGTATTTTATGTTTCATGGTTATGAGTTGCCCTGAGGATAATCAAATCAAAATCAAATGCACCTATGGAAGATAAGGTCCCTGATGCTGTTTCCCACCCATTCCCACTCTGGCTGTGAGTTTCACTGCAGCTGCATTTATTACCCTCTCTGAATTTCATTGCTGTTCCTTTAAAGATTGCATTTCCATATGGATGTATAAGGTATAGGTCTTTTTAAGCTGTATACTCTGCAGAAATAAGACTTACTGACAAAACTGGCAGTTGTAGATATGAGATCCTATGAGTGAGAAATAGAGGGGAGCAGTGGATCACAGTGTCCCAAAGGGAAGGGAATTCCTCGGAGCACAGTCTTCAGAAGTGTCCTGAGACTGTCCCTTAATCAAGTGATCATATCAGCCACCTCATTCCTTTCAATGGGGGAAAATTTGCAGACAAATTCCTGCCAGCAGGATGTTGGGGCTCTCCTGGGTGGTGGGATAAAGATACCTGCCACCTCCCCCTGCCTCGCTGCTGGCTCACACTGGGAGCGTGGCTGGGGAGCCCTGTGCTGCCTGCAGGGCCGGTCATTTCCAAATCCCCATCAGAAAGTGAAATAAGACCCAGCTCCCCGATGGCTCAGCAGCCCCATTGACCATGGCAAACAACTGTGTAAGTGGTCCCATATGCTGTAGCTACATTAGAGGGACATAAATTGTGCTTTGTGCTCACGGTGGTGGCATCTTGCCCCTGCTGCAGAATTGCTCTGGCCTTTTATTGATTGGAGAGGCAGCAACTCTTCCCAGAAGATGTGCTAGAGCACTGCAGCTCTGAAAACTGGATCCTAACCAGGCTAGCCAGGAGAAATATCTGAAGCAATGGACCCACCAGTGTTTCGGGTGGTGAGCACTGTGACATGGGGTACCTGCAGGCAGCAGCCCCTTCCTCCAATCTTTGTCCCTCTACTGCTCCCCACCAAATGAAGATTGTATAGGCAAGGAAAAACAAAGAGCCTGTTCATACGAGGCAAGTTTTGGGGGCAGAAAGGACTGAAAGGCTCAAGATACGGCAAGGCTTAATGCCGTAAATCTGATTAATTTACCTTGTGACAATCGTAACAAAAAAGCGAAGGCTGGGAGCTGGGGCTGAGGGCTGACCTTTCGCTCGCACTGAAAGGCGGCACAATAGGGGCTGGGGCTGGGCAGGGGAATGACCCTGCCTGTCACTGCTACCTGCTGTTTTGGACAATGCCATCGGACACAGCTCTTGGAGTGATGAAAAACACCTTCCCGCCAAAGGCCCCTTCTCTCCCCCCCACCCTGGATGGGCCAGCTCGGGGGGATTTGGTGTAGGCAGAGCCAGCTGTGCAGGGTGTGTAAATGGGCATCACTCACCAACATTAATATCCACCAAGAAAAAGTACCCTGGGGACTTCAGGGTCAGTCCCTGCATGACCAGCCGTGTGGCTGATGGATATGCAGGAGTTATGTGGGGACTCTGGGCTGAGCTGCCCAGCAGACAAGAAAAGGCTTTTGAGGGCTCTGCAGCATGGAACAGAGCCAAAAGTCCGGCCCTTGGGGTAGGATGGCCCTGTGTGCATGAATTTGCTGCACTAGGCAGTGCTCTGGCCATATCTGATGGCAGCGGCTGTGGGAAACAGTTTTTCTGTGCATCCCCTATACAAAACATCTTCCTTGTGTGCCCTCGCACTGCCTGAAGAGCACAGAATTTAATCCTCTCTTGTCCCTCGCTAACCATGCCTAAAAACACACAAGGAGAGCATGAAGCAGCAGCAGCATCATATACTGCAGGGAACATGTGTCCCAGAGGCATCACAGAGCAGGAAGCGACCTTAAGTTTGGCTCAGCAGAAATGTTATTATCTGAGGAATTAACCTTTGTGTTCAATACTTGTTCTCCAGACTCGTCTTTGTCTCCTGCATCTGCTTTGCCCTGAGCAGCAGCTGTTCCCACCAGGTATAATTTCTTTCTTGATTCAAGTGGAACAAGTGCACCCAGAGCAGCATCATCCCAGCCCTGCTCCCTCTCAGGAGAGTGAGACAGTATTTTCATACCCCATCATATTTCAAGCTTTCTTCTTTCCACTGTGACGGTTTGGCTCAAGTTCTTTTCCCAGAGTCACTATCACAAGGGAAGTCTGAGGGATTTCACAGTTTATTTTCATTTTAACAGCTTAAAAAAACCCTGAAAACTTTAAAAGCAGGTGAAAAATAACTCAAAGTCCTAGTTGGACCACGTACCAGTCAGGCAGAACCTGTGGTATGCCTTCAAATGCATTGGCTTGTATCTCATGATATTCATAAAAAATAAATAGTTAATAAATAAAGGTGTTCTAACTAGAACATCTGCTAGAGTTCTTGGTTGTGGAGGTTTAATTGCAGGCTAGAGTATCAAACTTTCAGTAGGTTTGGGGACAGAGATTGATTGGGGTCACCAGGTTATTCAGAATAATATCCCAACCCTTATCTCTCAAATGCAGCGTCCAATTGATTTTCTCTGGACCATCGCACACCATACAGGGCTGCAAAACCCAGAAGGGGAGTGGTGGAATATCATGCTCCTCAAAATCCTCCTGACGCAAACACTGCAGTCCTTTGCGGGCTCTTTGGGAGGCACAGCTTTTCTACATAAGGACTGAAGGACAGGTGAGGAAACCACCATGGAAAGGGCTCAGCCATTTTCTAAACTCAGCCTGTATCCCAAAAAGTGTTGCTACCCCCAGGACTGCATTTACACAGCACCCAGATATACACGTGGTGGGCCTGGAAAAACACCAATTGCTGTTCAGCATTTCCATAAAAATTACTGGATTCCACTTATTTCAGTGCTTCAGCCATCAAAACTGGGAACAGCTTCAGTCTGTGAGCAGAGCTGGCAGAGCTGGGGATGTTAATGATGCAGTTTGCTTAACAGGAAAATATTTTCAGGTTAAAGAGAGCTCTTCACACCTAAGCTGTGGCTTGTTATCTACCAAGTCCCAGGCAGCTTGGATTTGCCAATCAAATAATTTTTAATCAAACGCCAACACCATCCCTGGTTGCCCCCCCCCACGCAGCCTGGGGCTTTGCTGCCTTGGGGAAAGCTGGCTTTGACATTCCAGCCAGCCTCATCCCCTCACACTTCCCATGGGGATTTCCTGGAATCCTCATGTGGTTGGTGAACCATTCCCCTTTTCTCTGGTCTCCGGGTGGGAGTGGGCTGGGGTGCAGCCTCCCAGGGACAGGTTTGTGCAGCCCTGGAGCCAGGAGAGGTGGTGGCCACAGGGGACCCACTTGGAGCCCTCCCAGCACGTTTTGTTCTGTAGCCTCTAATCCTTCTTGGTGTGCTTCTCACATTTATGGTCTTCCACCTACTTCACGTTTGGGTAAAGCAGCTTTCCCTGGCGTCTCCATTGATTTACCAGCTCCAGGGTCTGGCTGTTGCCCTGGATAATTGGCAGCAGTGACATATTTGGGCTGAATTTTATTGTAAGCATTAGGAAAAGTCAGCAAACAGAGTTGAGTGCCATGTTAAGTATTGCCTTTGACTTTCTATTGCAGCCGTTTGGGATCTGTTTTGTCCATGCCCTGAGAAAGCCTCTGTTCTGGTTGAGGCTTTGTCTGAGATGCTGAAGGTTAGTCTGAGGAGAGCTGTCTGAAAGACCCCACTAATCCCTTTTTACTTTTTGAACAAGAAAGTCAAGTGTTTTTTATAATAATAATAATTTGAGCTAATAAGTAACATGCTGGCTGGAGCTGCAGCTGCCTGGGGTGGAGCAGATTTGTTTTCTCCATTAATTAGAGAGCCTTAGCTAATGTCACACATGTCTTCATTTGGAGATTTTCTGGAGAGGTCCTGATTCTCGCTGCTAAATCAGCACTGGCTCAGAGTCCAGGCATCAACACTGGCTTCCACCACCTCAGAACTTACCCCCCCTCCTTCCATTTACACCATTCAAACCCTGCTGTGCCCTCCCTCCTGAGTATTTTTAGGAGGACCCCAGTCTCTGGTGTGGTCCCGAGGCAGGACACCCACCCATGAACAAGGGGTGCTTTGGGAGGGTGGGTTCCTCTTTCTGTGGGTAGAAATGTTTATTTTATTATTCCTTTAATTCCTCCACGCTGTGTTCCTGCCTCATCAAAAAGCATTAGCAAAGTAAATCTTCATCAGTGAGGGAGGTCTAGCTTCCTTTCAGGGATAACAATTCTGTAAGTCTGTGGGAAGATTAAAAGTGTGGTACTAAGTAAAAAGTCATACAGCTGGGGAAGGCAAATGCCTGTAACTGTGTTCATTAACAATACTGTATATCATCTAAATGAAAGGAAGTTTAAAGTCTTAATGATTTCCTTCTCACCGATACACGTTGTTCAGTGCCAGCTCAGACAATGAAGACAGACTAACCTGTTTTACCTCTGCCCTGCTTTGATGGTTGTTTTGCAAACACTTTAGGAAACTGTTCAAATTACCATAAAATTGATTTTCAGTGGAAGCTGAAGGTAAAACAAAATATTTTCTATTGAGTGTTTTTTACAATAAGATTAACTCCATGAGACCTCAACCTTGGCCCTACTTGGCCTTGACAATGTCTCCCTTTTAAGAAGGTGATGCAGCTATCTATAATTAGCCATGGCTAGTTAATAACTCATCAGTTAATGTCGAGGCCCACAAATGGGAGGTTTCTATGTACAAGGAACTGAGGTTAGGCCAACAAGGATAAAATCACATCTATTTTAGTTTAATGAATTCTGTTTCCATTGTTGCTGCATTTTATTTGGGCAGTCAGATGGATAGCCAGGCTTTGGAGCAGCTTTTGGGAGGGTTGTAATTCCCTGCAGTGCAGTAGCTGGGGCTCCCTCTGCCAGCCTCTGGGCTTTAACATCATGGCAGAAAATGGTAAGAGCGATGTTCTGCATCCTTCTAAGCTCGACTGTTTGAAGCTTAGGTAGTGAACTTGGTTAAATACCACATGATTGCTTTCTGTATACCCTGAAATAATGGGAATGAGCTGAGGTCTCTGGTTTTGAGACAAGGTATTGCCCCTTGTTGTCTGTGGGTCCACACCCTCCACTGCTGCACAGAAGAAATGGCCCCTCCATCTGAGTTCCCATGGGGCAGAAGCTGAGCTGATCAACACAGCCCTCCACACACCCCTCTGAGGAGATGCTGTGTCCCTGGTAGTAACTGACTGCCTTTTGATTCAAATATAAACCCAAGGTCCCAGTGTTAGTACATCTTGGCCCTTGGGTGGTGACGATATTCAATTTTTAAATACCTCAAGAGCTTTGAGGCATTTGGTACAGGATGACTGGGCTTCAACTGGCTGTCATGATTGGGCAGCTCACCTCGTTCATGATGAAAGCTACCACATAAGCCAGTCAATGCTGTCAGAAACAATCCCAACTGGTGCTAGTAGTGGTTCTACCTAGCAGTGAGAATGAGCAAGGACTCTTGCCTTGGTAAACACCATGATACCTATTTGCATGACAATCACTAAACACCAGATGTGGGTTTTTTCCCATTTTAAGAATGTACATGCCCCAAACTGACCCCTTCCCTGAAACTTTATGCTTTGACATTCTGTTAAAAAATTCCAGTCTGGCTTTAGTCATGGGAAAGAATTTTCTCCTTAAAGTTGTTTTGGTCAGAAGGAAAAATAAATCTTTGTTTGCATGACTAGGTCTCAGTCATGAAAAACTGACCCCAAAAAATGCTGCTACAAGTTTCCTCTGACTGTAGAGACTCAACCCAGGCTATTTGAGAGGATGTAAGCTTGAGCAGAGTGGGGACTGGAGAAATTTGAAGAAGAAACCTTGGAAGCTCCTTGTTTCTACTGTTATGTTTAGCACAGAGCACTCAAACCGAGTGAGACGCTGGTGGCCGGGACGGTGTCACGTAAACAGCGTGTGCGAGCCTGAGATTGCGACACTGCCCACGGGCAGCTCTGGGAGACAAACATTTCTCCAGGCCACGCAGGCCTGGATGGGTTGGAACTGCTCCTTCCCCAGTGCCTGTGATGGGAGCCCAGGCTGTTGAGGACAGGCAGTTTTGGTTCCCCTGCAGGGACCAAGCCGTGTCTTGTGCTACGTCCCCAATGTCCATTCCGTCCGTGAGTCACGCAGGCACTTATCAAGGTTTCAGATGATTCATCAGTATTCTCCGGACTTTTAGGGCTTGTAAAGCCAGACAGAAAATCTTGTAGAAATGTTTTTCCTGCCTGAATCCCAGCCAGGCCTGTTTTGAGGACTACCTGGAAAAAGCTGGAAGATAGGCTTGGCAGAAAAAAAATCCCACAGTTTGAGCCCTGATCAGGGACTGGAAGCTAGACAAAGATTAAATCCAATTTCTCAAATCTTAGGAAGGCCTGGGATATATAAAAGAGCAAGGATATAAATATAAATAATTTCCCTTGCTGCTCTAGGCTGGGCTTTCTGAAGGACATGAATGACAGATGAACTTGGCTCCCTTATCTTTCTGGGATGTGGGATCCAAACTCCATGTGGCTCCTCTGGAAATCTCCCCACATTCCTGGACAGAAGGGGGGATTTTAAGTGGTGATTCCTGCCTTTTTCCCTCTGGAGACAAGATTGATTTCTTCATGTAATTGTGTTTGTCCTGTCCTGGCTTCAGGCTTTCCAACACTTAGTTCATCTTCTCCTTTGGCTGCACAGCAAATGCCAAGCAAGATCCCCTCTCTGGGAAGGATGGAAAAGTTGGTCTTTTTGTCCAAAAAAACCAGAGCAGCTTTCAGACTTGGTCCCAAATATCCTGCCTATAGTCTGACAACAAAAGTTAAACCTTGTTATAAACGCAATCAGCCTATGGATGTTGGTAGTTGTTGCTGGCTTTCACACTGGAAAATATCACTGGTGGACAAAAGCCTTGGGATTTCTGGCATTTGGCTCTGGTAGGGTACCAAGCATGCAAAATCATTTCTTGCATTAAGTCCAACCTAAGCAAACTAAATTGCAGCTTCCATGATTAATACTTGAAGCTACAGATACAAAGGCAAAAATCAGCAGTTCAGACTGAAGCAGTATCTGAATTTGAAAGGCGCTCACCATTCGGCCTTCAAGAGCACTTTTGAAGCTGCCTGTAGAGAAAATAATTAAAGAGATGAAAGATACAGTGACTGATAGTAATAAATCACAGGCAGCTGTCTTTGTTCTCTCAGCAAATATAAATCACTTTTGCCTTTAAAATACAGGAACAAGCATTCTTCCCAGATTGCTTTGAATTTATTAGACAAGGTCATTAGAAATGTATTAGGGCAAAATCTGAATTTATTAACTGAGTTACTTAATAGCTTAATTGTTCAGTTAGAGAGGGTTGTGCACTCTGACTAGGCAAGAAGGCAAGACAAGAAGGAAGACAGTCAGGAATACAGGTTCCTAGGGAGGAGGTGCCACTGTCCCCAGAGGCAGACTGCTGGAGTCATGGGCAGTGCGGTGGCATAGGGTATCTGAGACAGCTTCTAATCAGCATCAGGCAGGTGTGCCCCTGGGAATTGTCTGAAAGTTGGCCAGGGTATCTTTTGGGAAGGAAGCCTGCTGCAGGGACTGCAGCTGGGCTAGGTCTGAGCTTGCATTAGGGTTTTGTTGGGTTTTTTTGTGTACTAATTTGGGAGGGCAGTTGGGATGCTGGATTCAGACAAGTTTCGCTTCATCTTGGTCCCCACTGGGGCCACCCAGCAGCAGGAACAGCTCTGCCACATGGAACTGTTTTCTGCCTACCAGGGGGTTTGAATTCAGCTGGATGCTTGTGTGTGTGTTCAGGAGGTTCCTCCAGCCTTCACCTCTGAGACACTGAGGCTGAGACTGCTCTTAAGGTGCTCTGCTCACTGTGCTGCCAGACGCACGTCCCCACTTGCAGGACACAACACACTCCACAGCATTCCCTTCCCAGAAGGGACCAACTGCCCAGAGAAGCATTTCTGAAGCAGCCAAACCCAAAATTCATTTTCACATATGCTTCTCTTCCTCTGGGCAGGGTAAGGGAGGAGGCACACAGCGGATCTGAGTCACAGGCACTGATGGCACGTCTGAGGTTTTGGTTTCACAGACCACCAAAGAGCCATCACCACAGCTGGGTGAGCTCGTGGGGAGCTGCTGGGACAGGGTTTGCAGCACCCTCCAGGGTCTGTTCGAAGCAGCACAGAGCTCAACTCCTGGAATAGTAAGAAGAGACAGTAAATATCATCTTTATCATGGCTTTCAGCTCAATCAGAAGCTGCTACCACCCAAGTATCTGCAGCCTCCAACTGATAAAACTCATCACCCTCATCTTCTGCTCTCTCTTTTAACTTAGTCAAACAAACCTTCTCTATGTTCAGCAGGCAAAGCCTCTGTTGAACCTGTCAGCTGAGCCAGCACCTTCCTCTGTATCAGGATACGCACAAGTGAAGGTTTCCAGTGAGGATTAGTTCCCCAGGATGTTCAGTTCCATGAAACAATAAAATTTCCTCAGTTTCTCTTCATTTCCAGGTAGAATTTGGGGTCTTCCCCTCTTCTTTCTCTCCATGTTTGTTCTACCTGCTCAAGAAGACCCAAGTACCCCTGGAGTCAATGTAAGACAGATTACAACTTTTGCTGAAATCAATGGGTATTTTACTTTGTGGAAAGCTCCATGATTAGATCCACACATTTTTCACTGTGGCAAGTTTTCTCTTTCTCCCTAACAATGGGTAGCACCAGAGAAAGGAAGAAGGTAAGAGAAGAAAACATTACTTCAATGACTGCAGTAACAAACTTTATTACTGCAACTTTATGAGGAGAAAATGTCTCACAATCTTCACTGCATAACAATGTCCCGACAGACATGATGTCATTGCGTCTTAAAAGGTGTTTGAGTTGGAAAATCTTTTCAACAGTGTTTTAAGGGTCTGCTTAAATGATTAATAAGGTTTATTCATGTGATTTATTATCTCCAAGAAAAAAAATAGGTAAGTATGAAATATATTTGAAAGGGATGACAGTGTTTATTAATGTTACAGGTTTTATATTGCCAGACACTATCAAAATAAATATTCTCACCTGGAAGAGGAAAATGTAGTATCTAGTCAAATTTTATACATCTCTATATATGTGCCCTGGCAATTTGTGTTAGAATTAAGAAGCAGGTGGGGAGACTATAATTTTGGACCTTGTGTCATGAAATACCACGGGAGTTCACCAGTTTTCCCTACTCACTAGAGATACACCTATATATGATGTATATTTTGCTAACTCCATCCACTAACACTGTTTAATGGTGTTTATTATTGCACATCTGTGGATATTTATCTAATGGACAATATCTACAACTCCTCCCAATGGGACTTGTTGAAGTTAAACTTGCTCCACAGGCACAGGAAGGGCCAAGTGCTGGGGGTGAGAGCAGCACATGACTGATACCAAAATCAACCATGCTCAGCTGTTTCAGCCTTCCAGCTGTTCACCTTTGAGATTCCTCTTCCCACATATAGCATCGACCTGAAGGCAAAGTTACCGTTTCAGCAAAATCCTTTTGAACCAGGGTCCTACTTTTTGTCTTAAAAATCCAAAGACAAACTGAAGCTGCCTTTATTTCCAGTGGAAGTTTTTCTGATGGGGATGTTTACAGTGGTAAAATGGATTTGCTTAAACACAGCTTATTTTGTAGATCTCTGAATGACAGGAAAGTATTTTAGATTATTACAAATGAGGAGATTTAGGACCTTATCCTACACTGACTATGTGATAACTCCTTATTCCCTTTTCTCATTAACTCTGAAGGTTACAAATCCCACAGACATTCCTGTGTTCCATTCAAACACTGGAACTTGTCCCTGCCACCAGCCCAAGGGGTTCTGCAGTGCCATGGTCCTCAATAGCTAATGGCTAAGGGATACCCAGACAGGGCTAAACCACATCCTAAACCACAGGCTGACTTCAGAAGACTGAGACTTGACTTCCTGAGACTCTTTCTCCTGTGTGAACTAGGGATAAGAATTTCTGTGACCTGATGGCACTGAGATTAAGGGTCTAAGTGAGAAGTTCAATTTCCTCCCATGATTACTTTCTTCATGATCTCTCAGGGGACACCAGGACGACTCCTGCCTTCCTCACAGCTCCATCCTGGGCACCCTGAGAATGACTGCTTCCAGCCCTGCTCTCAGCTCAGAGCTCATCACCACTAAACATCTCTGTGGCTTCTGCCGGTGTGAAGAGTTGAAAGAAAAGTTGCCGGATAAGCAAAGCCTCTAAAAGAAGTTGGATTTCTTTATCTGGAAGTGTTCACTTCCAAAATTTTCAAGAACCATCCCTTGGGCACAAATACTGAACAGACAGTTGCCTGTGTCTTTGGAGGGCTGTGGTCCTCTCCTGCTGCCCTGTAACTCCTCTACCCCACACTAAGGGCCCTGCTCATATTGCCAACAGTGCAACTTTGGCACCTCCTGGCACTTCTAACCTTTATTAAAATAAGCCCAAATGGAAATTGCATTCTGCCTCCTCAGGGGTTTCCATGGAGCAGATCTAATTATCTTTCTTTAATAGCACTAATTGGTGGCCTTGTAGCCCTGGCCCTTCAGTCCACTCCTCTGCGCTCCCTTTATCCCTTGCACTGCCCTGGCCTCTCAGGCTGGATGGGATTTAAACATGGTCTGATGGTTTGTGAAACCACTTTGACTTCTTGCCCTCAATTCGCTCGTGCTACCTGAGCTCCCCGACCTGTTGACAGAGGAGCTTTCCTTTGTCTTTGCAAATTGACACAGCTGCACACTTCGCAAATAGACTCAGATGTTGAGCTTTGGGCTGAATGGACCCTCCAGATTAGCACAGGGAGAATCAGCTTTAAAAACGCTAAGCTGGAGCCAACAGCAGGAGAATGGAGTGAAGCTCTTTATCAGGATTCACTGCCATAGAAAGGGGCTCCCTGCTCTTGCAGTGGTGTTTACTTCCCTTAGGGGAGGACATTCCTGGAGCCGATAGTTCATCCTGACCCTGTACCCGGAGTTAATTAGCCAACTGTATAATGGGGGGATTCACCCGGAGATTACACGAGGTGATCTCTCACCACACATGCTGTTTGCCTAGTGGTTTGGGGCTCTTGGCAAGCACAAAAGCACACTTGCAAGCACGAGAAAATCGAGCCTGGGGGGGGTTGAGGCCACAGAGCTCGGCAGAGCTGCAGGCAGGGGCTGCATCCTGCTGGACCCCTGCTCCCCCAGGGTCCCACTGCCCCATCCTCACGGCATGCGTGGATGTGGGCACATAAACCCTTGCAAGGCTCTTCTCACAAATGGCTTGGAAAGGTGTCCATAGAGATGAACTTGCCAAAACTGGATCAAAACTGGTAGAAAAGACAGGTGAGGTCACTTCTGCCTTGCAGTAGAGCCAGGGTGGGAGCAGGGAGAAAGTGGCTCTCCGGGGGAAGCCATCTGCTGCCCTGCCTTGTCTGGAGGCAAGGGGATGAGATCAACATTGGAGGCAATTAACACTGAACAACTTGTTGATGATTTTATAGCAGGTTAAAGAAAATGCCCCAAATAAAACTACAGGAGACCTTCTATAACTCTACATGGCTATAAATATGTATTAACTTAATTACCATCAGCAATTACAGCTCAGTTTGGGAACAGTTAAAGTGGATGCACAAAAAAAGGGATTATTTTCCTTAGAAAATGAGTGTGAAGATAAAAGGGATTTAATTCACATTAGCTAATGAGCAGAGGCAGAGCTGCAGAAACAGCATTCCCCCTCCGCTTTACAGTGCTTGCAAAGGGGACAGGGAGCAGCCAGGCCACACATCCCAAGTGCTTGTGAGCTGAAGTGGTGACACTTCCAGGGCAGTGGAAGGGAAGAGCCTGGCACCAAGTGAACTGCCTGCCCTCCACAGGCCCACTGCACTTACACCCTCGTGCTCGTTTACTTCATCCTCAGCTGCTTCAGGGGGCTCAGGACCAGTACCTGTCACTCCCCAGCTCTGCTCCTGGATGTCATTCCCCTCATTTTCTCCCTGGTTCTATGAGCAAATGTTGCTTAGAACTGCAGGAGCTGCTGGAACTTATTCAGGATGGAAGATCTGTATATCACAGGCATCACATTTTCCCCAGAAATTCCTGAGCTGACCCCAGGAAGGGATAGAAAATCATCTTTCCCTGGACTGGGCATGTGTTTCTCCTTTTCCTGGTTTGTTACAGTGGTTTCTGACCCCATCCCTTAAAGTTAAATGCCTGATTTCCTGTTAAATGTGCCCTAATTCCCTTTCCTGGGTTTGAATCTTGTTATAACATTCCCCACTAAAATGAATATTCTTCTATTTATTCTTCCTATCATCATTTTTACATTTTTCTGTGCAAAATTGGTTGAGCTGTGCAAGGTGAAGAAAGCTCATTTGTGCCTTCAAGTGATTTTTGTGACTCTCTTGGCACTTGCCAACTTTTCAGCACATTTTTTGCAGCAGAAGGTGATAAGCTCTTTCCTGTGACAGTGTCCCAGGACCTCCTTGGTGTTTAGTCATAGCAGTATCACTCTGCTGGACACAAATCCTCCTTTCTGAATCAGAAAGTTCTTAGTCCTCACCCTGAGTCCTTCATCCCTTGCTAGTTCCTCTCCCTGCTCAGCTCATCTCCAGTGCAATTCACATTGTCTTAAGCATTCATTCCTTGCTCTCACTGGCATACTTGAAAGTTGAATTCTCAATTAACTATTAACTCGTGTTTAAAAGCCAACAGTTAATCAAAAGCATTGGAATATTCTGCCTTCTGCATCTGTCTCTGGCGAGCTGTTTCTCTGATAACCAAGCGGGGGCTGTAGTGGTTTTGGGTGATACACAGAGCATTTCTGGACTGCATCTCCTGGCTCTGCCCAGCTGCCTTTGGCACACACGTCTCCTTCTCCACAACCCAGACCTGCATTTCAGACTCCCTCGGGGCTGGGGCTGGATTGCTGGGGTCTCCAGGGCACCCTGGGCTCATCCTGCTCCTGCTCTTTGAAGATGCAAAGTGCCCTTACTCACAATCCCAGCCTTTCAGACTGGGGAACAGAGCTGGGAACCTGGTGAGATAAAGCTGCTTTGTGATGCCAGTGCTTTTGTCATGCACCTAGGCTGCCAATACAATTGCAATGTCCCTTATCAAGTGCTTAGCCCAACCTCTGAGTCTGAGGCCAGAAAGAGAGGCTGCCTAGGAAAGCTCAGGGAGGTGGGGGACATGGCTAACAGGCCACTCTGTAGCCCTGAAAAATGGAAAACTGGGCAAGTTTAAAGAATGGAGAAAGGATGATGAACCGATGGTCCTGGATTATGTTGACTTCTAAACTTGGGCACAGATAACCTTTTCAGGCTGCTGCCTGAGCATAGGTGCTGCTCTTCCTGACTGCCACCCCAGGACCTTTCCCGAGGTCCCTATCCAGCTAATGCTGAGCTGGGAGCACCAAGATCAGCTGAGACCAGTGTCTGTGAGTCAGGGGCAGGAACACAGCAAACTGGGGTGCTCCAGTGTGAGCAGGGGTGTTGTTTTACTGCCTTACAAAACACATTTATCACTATGGAATATGACTTTTATACGTATCATGTGTCATCAGGCTTTTGCTCCCTGACCCACACCTTCAACCCCGAGCTCAGTTCACCTGTGTTCAACTGCCTTTAGTTTTAATTATCCCTGTAAATGACAACCTCTCTCCATAGCTCCTGCCACAATCCTGGCTCAGAGACCTGTCTAAGGAGGAGCCTGCGTCTGGGCTCTGGAATGACATTTGGAGCAGTAGCAACGTTTGAACACAATGGTATTTCCTTCTGAGAGAAAAAAAAAGACCCTTCAGCTTGTTTTCTCTCCCCCACGCCCCCCTCCTGGAGGAGATATTGCCAAGGCTCACAGATGGGATCGTTTACAGTTTCCTTTTGAGCTGCCTTGGCCCTTTCAGGTTTTGTTTATTCGAGCTGAGCTGTCAAACAGGGGAGGGTGGGTTGAGGAAGGCCTCCCTTCCATATTCTGATTTGGATTGGGGTTGCTCAAATTCCCCATCTGACAGAAGATGATTGATGAGAACGATGCTGGCTGTAAACCTGGGAGGCTTTGGAGATTAGGCAGCTCTGCTCTTTGCAGGGCCTTAAATCCCAGTTGTCAGAGCAATGTGGGGAATGGCATCCCAAGGTAATTACAAACCAACAACAGGAAAAGCCACTGGCAATGGCAGGCGCTGCAGCATTGCCATGGAATGGCTGGAGAGGCAGTTGGGATTGTTTTGGTTTACTTTGCTTGTGAAAACACACACACAGGGTCCTAAACTGAGGTCAAAATATGCTTACAAAAAACAGGATCTAGAGAGGATGGGGAGAGACAAGACACAGCAAAAAAATTGCCTGGAATGTTTCTGAAAGGGCTGCGGAGCACTCCAGAGAGAAGGAAGTCATTGCTACATGCAAAATTTTTGGCAATTATCCTGGTGGTAATGGGATAAATACACTCTTAAGAGCATGAAACCAGCTGGGACACTGCTGGTCCAGCCTGATGGCCAGAGCTTCCCACAGCCTCCTCTTCTGCAAGGAGCTCTCACTGCACAAGTGCCAGCCTCAGTTTCTCCAAACCAAGCCTTAGAGGGAAAGGAGAGGAGATGGATGAGAGGATGAGATCCTGGTTTGACTCATGGGCCCAGGAGACAAAGATGGGAGGCATGGGATGCCATCACATGTGAATCAGAATGGTGGCCCTGCCCCAAGTGCATGACTTGATCAGCAAAGCTCTTCAGGGGACATGTACAGGGAAGCTGAACTTTAATCTGGTCTGGCACATGTGCTAGCAATGGCTTTCAGCAAAAAAGGATTCATCAGCATCTTTTGTCATGCCTGATTCAGGCAGGTCAGTGCTGCCAAGGAAGGGCACAAGGGCTGTATGGGATGGGGATGCCTGTGCCTACGCTGGCAGCTCCTACTTTGGGCACCAGACCACAGTTTCTCCTTTCCAAACCAGATGGCGAGTACAGACTGGCAGCAATTTTTATTGCTGCTGCTGAACAGACCTGTCCTGGTGTTAGATTTGCTGGGCTATGGGATATGTGACCTGGGTTAGGTCTCCAAGAGCTTTCTCCAAAGCTGTAAGCACCTGGAAGCCTTTGGACTGGAAATTTAACAAAGCCAGGAGAACTGAGCAAGAAACTCAGGGTGAAACAAAGCCCTAAACTAGATGCACTTAAGAGTAGCTGCTCCAGTTAGACTGGCTGACTCTGCAGGGCTGGGATGGGAAGGAGGGGATTTCCCCTCCCTTCCCCTGTGCTGCTGGTTTAAATCCAACCACAACTGAGCAGTAAATAAGAGTTACCACCCAGCAGCTGCTGGATGACCTGTGTGCAGTGAGTCACTGAGCTCTGGCCACACAGCCCTGCAGACATCAGCAGCAGAGGATTCCTGGGCTGAAAAGTGCATTTTCTTTGGGAATGTGCCCTCATTTGGGTGAGCCCTGCAGCACTCTCAGTGAGGCATCCTGGGATGCAGTGATGTGCACCAGTGCTGCAAACACATCCCAAAATCCATCAGTCTCTGCACACCAGTGCTGTGCCACCAGCACAACAGCCAGCACCCGTGTGTTGCAGTTCAGCCACTGGGGTATGTGGGGCCAGTGGCAGAACAGTGCCAGGAGGGACCATGTAACTGGAATAGCCATGGTCAGAGGGGAGCCAGTGCCTTGTGACTCTGCTGAGTGATCTGTGATCAGCAACAGAGAGTTGTGATGCTGTGGCAGGTCAGGCTGAGCCTGTAGCAGCTTGGGCACATTCATAACTGCCTTGGTGACACTGGGTTACTCATGTGGGGCAGGGTAAATGTTTGAATACAGGGAGGATGCTAAATATCAGACAGTTTCCCAGTGTCTCATGGACCTCACAAACAGAGGGGGATTTGAGAAGATGTTTGAAGGGCAAAGCCAATTTTTTCTAACTTCCTCTCCTGGGTAGATAGGACAAAAAAGGGGTAAAGCCAAGCAAAAAAATACAGCTGCTTATTTACCACTTATATTCAGGAGAGCTGAGCCTTACACACCTCCCACTGTGATGGGACTGCACAAATGCATGAGGACACTCAGGTCCTGCCCCAAAGTTTCCAATCTAAGATAAGGAATTTAGAAAAGCAAAACAAAACAAAACAAACTTGGAGGAGTAGCAGCTCTTCAATCTCTCTGTAGATCTCCATCTGGTAAAAGAAGTGCAGACAGGGGCATGTTCCCTCCACATCAGCTGCACAGCAAGAGCAGCTTAGATGAACTCTCCTGGCTCGTAATAAAATGATTTTACATATGTAGGAAGCAGGATGTGCAAAGCCCAGGAGTCTGATCTTGTTTCTGAGATCAAACAGAGTCTTATTGTACAGGGGTGTGGAGCTGATGTAACTGTCTAGTGTGCCGGACACAATCGCCGTGGTTACGCAGCTGGACCGGAATAAAGCAAGTCTGTATCTGAACTCATTAATTTTTACAACCAACTGAACCACTCTGCCGTTTTCTTTTGCCTTTTTGGTGGCAGAGGACTGTCGTGCCTCAGCAGAGGGGCTCCCCAGCCATTGGCCCCTTGCCTGCAGTGTGGCAGGTCGGGGTTGGCATGGTGGGGAGCAGCCAAATCCCTGTGACCTCCCGCCAGCCCAGCCATCCACTGGATCCCTGGGGATGCTCAGCCAGCTGCATAGGTCCGTTTCTGAGACAGGCCAGGAGCTGCATGGATTAGGGATGAAAATATAGGCTTAACGTGAGCAGAGCTGTTGCTCTGTGAGCTACAGGTTATGTCAATGTTTCCATTAGAAACCCTTGGTTGCAAGGTTTATAGCTTGGCTGTGAAACTGCCCTCCAGGCTGGGCTCTGGCAAGCCAGGGAAACTCACGTTTTTCAGCTGAAATATTTGATGCAGCTGCTCCCACACTCACACATTGCTTCTCACGGGCAGGCAGATCAAGGAGGCTCCTTTAGCAGGCTATGTGGGCAGCAGGACTTGGCACACTGCCCTGGAAGCCCAGAGAGACCCTCTGAGTGGCCTTGCCTGCCTCGGGGAGAGTGCTGTGTCCCCAGGCAGGCAGGGCAGGACAGGCAGGGCAGGGCAAGCAGGGCAGGGCAGGCAGGACAGGGCTGCCTGGCCAGGACTCACACTGTGGGATCCCAGGTGATGTGGCAATGCAAACAACAAGGTGAATTTACCTAAAGACAAACCAGAGGCACAGGACCAGAGCCCGGGCTGGTGAACAGCAGCAGGGTGAGGGACTGGGACTCCAGTATCTTCTGGCCACCAGACAAGTACTAGGGAGCCACCTCACACTCCTCTGCAATAGCCATACCCATGGTGTGCCTCCCCTGGAGCCTGGCCAAGAGCTGCACATCCTGGTCCAGGTGCCTGATAGACAGCCATGGCTCAGGAATGACACCAGCCCAGCACCTGGCAGGAGGTTTTTATGCAGTGGCCAGAGTCCTATAAGAGGGTCTCCTGGCCAGCAGCTTGTTGAGCCTGGATCTCACCCTGGCCTGGCTGCTCGCTCCTGGGGAGTGCTGCCTGGCTATGGGACAAACACACATCCAGGCCTCCTCCCTTCATCCCACCCCTTTTCACTCCTGGAAAGCTGCTTTTGAAATAGATGTATTTGCCTATTTTAAAGAGCTGTGAAGAGTATTTGCAGGCTGGGATTTCACTATGAGCATGATCTCCCAGGGAAGGCAAGACTTTCTTCCCTTGTTCTTTCCTCTGAGAAGGCCAGAAAAGAGGAGAGAGGCCAGCATGCTGCTGGGCATGGCTCTGGATTCCCAAAGGCATGGCACATACTTCCCTTGCAGAGGATACCCACATCCCTTACCCAGCTGTAAGAGTGCCTGGTTCCACACAGAGGTACTGCAGGTGGGCAGCACATTCCACCCCTGGCTCCACGTTTCCCTCACCATCCTGAGGGGAGGCAGTGGGAGGGCAGGGAGTATGTTCTGGGAGAAAGAGCTGCAGTGCCAGCCTGGGGACACGAAAAGAAATACAAAATATTAAGGAATAATTTTTCAGCTTTTCCCCCCATTCCAGCAAAGCCTCATCATTTAGATTTGCAGTTAACACTGAAGCATATAGTGCATTTTAGCAGGTGGTCTCAGGCTACTGCACATCCCAGACAGGCAGGAGTGGTGCAGCTGGGTGTGGCAGGCAGCGTGAGGGAGCTTCTGCTCCTGCCTTGGAACCAGCCTGTGCTCTGGGCTCCCCTCCTCAGCCATCCCACTGGAGAGGGCTCTTCACTGAGGCTCTGCTTGGCTGCCCCACCATGCCCAAGACACTCCAAACTGCAGGCTCTGCTCACCCAAAAATCAACAGGGAGAGAAAAAAAGGAAAAAAAAAAAAAAAGCCTAACTCCTTGCTGTTTTTCTGCTGCCTTTCCAGTATACTTGAGTTACCATGGTTAGCTTTCCCCTGTTCTCCTTGACCCCTGCAGCTTTCCCTTATGAGTTAGTGTCCTGGAATGTCTCTTTACGAGGTGCCTACAGAAGTAAAGCTGACCTGATGCCAGTGCCCCCACACTGAGGACTTTATTAGTTTTTTAATTTTCTGTCTGGGTGCTCTCACTTGCCTCAAACTTTCCACAGCTGCTAGGATTTATTAATGAAGGAGGTTCATTTGCTGAGCTTCCCCTGCTCAGTTAATTGGTGGTGCTGCTTTGCCAGTTGCTATTTTTAATGGCTTTTTGGGGGGTTTCAGGAGAGTTGTGTGAAGATTTTGCTTTGTGCGAGCAAAATTTACCCCCCAAAATCCCAAGAGAAATATGGGGGCCACAATGTGGAGCAACCATGATGGGACTGACCATCCTAAAAGAAACACTGGAGGTGGCAAGTGGAGCCCAACCAAGGAGACAGCACTGGGATCAGAAAAGCTGAAAACAGCTGCAGTGTCGCTGCTGGGATGCAAATACCAAGAATTAAGAGGATAAAATAATTTTCATTCTCGCAAAAAGCAAAAATGCTTAAAAATCGAGATGAGAGGGTTTCTCCTTCTCTCTCATGCTGAAGGGGCCCCATGACACTGAGCTATAGGCTGAGGAGGAAGAAAAGGCTGAGGGGTGATGAAGGACATGCAGACATGCACTCCATGGACAGAAGAGGAGGATGAGGAAGGAGCAGAGAGACCCTGCAATATAAAACTCATACACAGAGCCAAAAGAATGCAGCGAGCAAGAAGAAGAGACAGACATTTAAGGCAAGAGGGGAAACAGACAAATATTTATTTGTCCATAAAGTGAGTCTCCACAGCAATGAAGTGCTTCACAATAGATTTTCAAAACAAGCCCAGCCACACTGCACACAGGGAGAGCTGCTGGAGTGGGATGTGTCACCTGCCCTCCTGGGGGTGGTCGAGGGGCTGCCAGCCTGGCACAGGGCCATGGGCAGGGCATAGGGAGGGACTGTCCCTTAGGGACCATTGAGCAGCCCAATCCATGCCCTGGGGGTGGCAGTGGGGTTATTTCTGTGCCAGGGGCAAGGTGAAGGGAGTAGGTGGACTTTCAGAGCCATGTCATGTGTTGGGACATCCCAGGGACTGGCAAGTGCGAGACACATGAGCACAGCCAGGACTCAGCAGGCAAGGAAAAAGGACATGCTGCCCCAAATTGTTGTGAAGACAAAGGAGTTGAGGGGTGGCATAAAACTCCAGCTGCCACTCAAGGGGCTGGTGATGCCACCCAGACTGATGGCCACCTTGGGTGAGGAGCACGGAGCTTGTGGGCCCCGTCACACCTAATATGTAGCTCTGGGGCTATGGGGCACATTGAATTCATTACAGAGGAAGCAGCATCTCCTGGGCAGGTGCCAGGAAAAGAAATGCATCCATGCTTTACAGCCAGGGCAAGTCCTGTGCAGACCACACAGGAAGGTGTAGGAGGTTCCCCACATCCTCCCACCCCAGAGGATGTGAGACGGTCGACAGGGGCTGGATCCTGAGCTCTGGCTCCATGGGCAGCCCTCCCCTGTTGCTCATGCTATGTGAGGCTGCTGCCTGACCCCAAAATATCTCAGCAGCAGTATCAAGCACCTCTCCTGGTGTTCATGCTTAGACAAATGCCACTGCAAATAGTTTAGCTTCAACCAGCAGGGACATAAATTCCATTATTTTGATGTCAGCGGCACAATTTGTTCCTGTAACAAGGTGTTTTAACCTCACTTCATATTCATTGTTCTGCCTGCTTTGATTTTACTGTAAATGACTGAATTTGCTTTTGATCTGGTGCCAGTGCTCCATAAATCTTGACACTTGCTGTAAGAAAAGAAAGAGCCCTCCCCTCTGTTTGGTTTGCAGGGGGTGGTGGTGAGGGGCACTGCCAGGTCACCGTGAGGGTCTGTGCAAGGATCCTGCACCATCTGAAGCAAGGTTTGGCTCTGAGCATCCACCTGATTTTTCCAGGCAGGGAAAAAGAGGGAAGAGGGAAGAGGTGGCAGGGAGGAGGAGCTGGGTTTCTCCTAAAACCACAAGCTTTGAGCCAGCCTCATTCAGAGATTCACTGCTCCTTTGAGGACCATGCTGGTACTCTGAGCTTGTGAGAAAACCCCAGACCAAGCATGATTTGTGTGGTTTGAGGTTTCATCATGAGCTGCTTTCAAGTGTTTCAGTTCCCAGCACCTCTTCTAGAGTGTGCTGGAGGTGAAAAGGGGCAATAAAACCATCCCCCACAAAACCCACACTTAACTGAACATTTCCAAACCCAGGAGCACTTGGGGGATTGGGAACCTTCCATTACTGCCATTGCCCAAATTCCTCCTAACCCCTCCCATTTTCCAGCCGGCAAATATCCCTGCATTCTGTTCCTCATGTGCCTGAGTGTTTCTGCCTAGGCTGCCTGGCAGTGCAGCCCAGTGAATTCTGAAGGTATATTTTGCAGAAGACTCTGTTCCCTAGGGCCTGCTTGCCCTGGAAGTGCCCATGCCCAGCACTCACACCAGGGTGAGAGTCAGACTCGTGACCAGGAGGAAGCCACAGCTTGGCTTCCACCAAACAATTGGCGGAAAGGGGCCATGACCTTGGCCAACACCCTGGGGATGGGGATGGCTGCCCATGCTGGGGACAGGCCTGCTCCTGCCCCAGCTGCATCCCAGCCAGATGCGCTACCCTGGTGCTGTCCCACATGCATGGGCATCTTCAAAGGGACCATCCCCAGGTTCCAACAGAGGAGCATGGGACCCCAGGGAATCGGAGGGTGCCTGGCATGAGGTGGGTGCCCGGCATGAGGTGCACAGTGGTGGAGGTGCATGGTGTGGTGCACAGTGTGCCTGCCTGGCACAGCACGGTGCATGGTGGGTGCTGCAGTGCCCAGCGTGGGGTGCTCAGTGCAGAGTGCCCACAGCACCCAGGCCTGGTGTGCGGGGTCCTGGCATGGTGTCCTTGGTGCCCAGCATGGTGTGGCCTGGCATGATGTGTCCCATCACAGTGTGTCCCATCACCGTGTGTCCCATCACGGTGTGTCCCATCACAGTGTGTCCCATCA